>VXAU01000197.1:444272-623273 GCA_013399695.1 Formicarius rufipectus
TTTTTTTTGGAAAGTCACAGCAGCAGCTCTGATCTTATTTCCAGTATGGAGCTCAGTGGGGCCTTATGACACAATGGCAGGATTATTGAATGTTTGTGTGGTGAAGGTAAAGCCTCTCCTGGGCCACAGCTCTGCAGTTTCCCACTGTGCCAGCCCAGAGCCTGCCCCAATTTAAGTGATACTCCTTGCAGTGCCTGAGACTGCTGGCATATTCTGGATTAACCAAGGAGCTGACACATTTCTCTGGTCTGGCTTGGTGGTGTGGAGATGAAAGGCAATAGGCTGAAACATAAGCTTTTCCACAGAAGTCATTGTACAATATAGTTATTTTAAAGGCAAATTTTTTAGTTTGCAATAATATGAACCAAGAGCCAGCCTTCTTTACAGATGAAAGTGCCCAAGTCCTTTGAAACTGAGAGGAGCTAGATCCCTCCCTTATCTTTATAAATTTGGCTCTGGTGAGCAGCCTTGTGACTGCTCTCCACCTCCATCCCTCTCTCTGATCCAAGCTGCTGTGTTGCAAGAGCTCTCACCATCTCTCAGGAGGAGGCTGCTGCTGCTGCTGTGGAATTTACACACCTGGTGCCAGGCTTACAGTTGCCTTTCATGTGTTGTGGTCCACGGATTAGATCCAGGAAAAGGGGTTGGTGAAAGAAAATAACTGAAAATACTGCAGGAGGTATGTTCCAGGCTGCTCTGAATGGTCCTTTCATCTTTTCCTCAAAAAAAAAATCAGTGAGAGCTGTAGCTCTGTGAAAGGATCAGGGCCATCTAACACTTTGGTTTCTTTATTGAAACTGAAACTTTTACAATGCTGCTTCTTTTTTTAGGGGCTTTGGCAGAGATGCTCCATTGTGAAGTAGTGCTCTTAACCTTATCCTACTTTGCTTCTTTTGAAAATTGTTGTCCTTCAAACTCTCCTTTAAGCCCCTCCAGTGTCCACTTGGCAGCAGCTGGCTGGTGGGTAGTCACTGTTCAGCACAGTGGCTGCTCTCTGGCTGCTCAGTGTGCCTGGCAGTTGTGGTGTTTGCTTTGGAGCACAAGCCCTCTGTGGCTGGGATTGCCTCTCTGCTCCAGCTCTGCACACTGACAGTGGGATGTGCTCCCTGATCACAGTGCACTCCCTGGGGGACAAATCCAGGGCTGAGGGGACAGGCAGTGCTTTGCCCTGAGGCTTCTGCATCCCACGTTCCTGACTCTGCTTCACTCAGACTCCATCAGGCTTTGTTCTTGGTTATTTCTCCTGACCTTCTGCAGTGTTGATAACTGAGGCCATTCTTGCCTGGTTGAAGTCCTCCAGGGCTCAGCTCTTTCTGGATGTGCCAATGACAGCAGGGCAAAGAATTTGAGGCAAGTGCAACAAAGCAGCTGTTTGCTGTGGTGAGAACATGTGTATTGAGTGGGTTCCCTGCAGTTTGGGAGTGGGTGCTTTCACCTTTGAAGTCCAACTCTAAGGCTCTTGCAGAAATAGTGAAATAGGATCTGCTCCCAGGGGAACAATTTGTAGAGTTAAATCTGAGTATTACTGGAAAAGGAAAATAAAACCTTCATGTCTGACTTCACCAGGGCACCAATGTCTTTATGTCTGTGGAATTCCTTTGCATAGAGAAGTCCTGGGAAGAGAGATTATTCTTGAATTAGGTTACTTAATGTTATTCTTAGTATAGTAATGTTTTCACAGCATCTCTTCCATGTCCTCAGGTCTTGCTGCCCAGAATATTCAATAGTCTCTCAGTGGATCTTTCCAGTCTATAGTTTTGGAAAACACAAGGTGTGGTTTTGTATGTTTACCTGTACCTTATTTGTGAGTTCCTCAAATACTGTAGTTGGATTCTTATTAAGATGCCCTGACTGAAGCCTTTGATTTCGGTCTGAATGTCTTTTGCCTGCATATTGAGCAATTTAAAAATAAAAATACAAAAATAAAAAACAACAACAACAAAAAACCCAACGAAACAAACAAAAAACCAAACAAACAGGAGTTTTCTACAAATGGTGTTGGTGAGGTGTTTTGGGGAACAGAGGACATGGCTCAGAGCTCCCTTGGGTGTCTGAGTGCAGGATGAAGAGCACAACCCATCCTCAAAGCCTTCAGCTCTGGATCCTCGAGGGCTTGACTGGCACTGCTGGCCCAGCCAGGGCAGGTGTGGGTGCTTGCAGTGAAGTTCTCTCTGCTTTAGAGGTTTTAGAACTGAAGGCCAGGCTATAACAGCTCTGTCTAGAGGCATTTCTGTCTGGAGGCCATGATTTTTAGGGATACTCAGCATACTTTGATGGAGGAGTGGCTCCACTCCCCTGTGAGTCAATCACACCACAACTAAAGCTTCCCAGAGGCGCTTGTGCCTCAGCATTCCCCTGAGCCCAAATGTTCAGCTTCAGACCTGTTCCTTCCAGGTGGTGGTTGGTGTTTCTCAGGGCAGTGAGTGTGAAGCATGCCCTGCTCTGCTCACTGCTGTTGGAGCTCTCCCATTGGGACCTGGCAGGCACTGCCATGTAGGAGGCCTGTGACTCCTCATCTCCCCAGCAAGGCAACCTGTCTCTTGGGCAGTGGCTTCCTCCCCAGGTCCTCACTGTGCTGATAACTTCTGCTGGCATCTTACTGAGCCACGGGTGTGAAGGCAGAGCTGGCAGAAAGAAGCTGGTGGGAACACAGCCAGGTGGATAGAGCCTCACACTTCCTCTGCTGAGACCTGTTCCTCCTGCAGCATATTCACTCCTAATCTGTACTGAAGAGGAGCCACCTGCACAGCCCAGGTCTGTGCCAGAGGCTGAGTTTCCTTACTCTGGTGCTCACTGCTTCTAGGAGTAGGCCCACAAGTAAGAAAGCTCTGGATTTCCTAGTGGTTATACTGGTTGCTGTCCAGAGCTGGCCTCTGGAAAGAGGCTGGGGAACAAAGTGCTCCTGGGTTCCAGCCTTCCATCTGCTTGAGGGAAGTCCTGAAATGATGCAGCATGTGATCCATAGCTGCCCTCGAGCATGCTCTGCCCCTTGCTCCTCTATCCACTGCATCTGCAATAGCTCCAGCACCCTGTGGTGCTGTGCCCAGCGTTGCTTTGTCCCATCACTGCTGTGGCTCCAGTGGAGCCCAGGCCATGTGTGTGGGCTGCAGCTGCATTGGAGCCAAACAGCACATGGATTGCAGCAGCTGCTTTTGCCAACAAAGTGGCCCCATCCGATGGCTGCCATCACAATGAGGCTGGGAAGTTTGGAAGAGACACACAGAACCTGAGTGCCTTCCTGTGCTGAGCAAAATCTGGGGTGAGGGGAAAAACCCCTGACTGTGTAGGAGGGAGCTGTGTGCCAGTGATGTGTCCTGGCCGTTGCTGCCTGAGGCTATTGGGTGCTGTGGTCGGGTTAGAGCTTCCAGGCATGAGACACTGATTCATCTGTGGTCAGTGTGTTTTTAGAATAATGCCACTAAACTGTCAGTCTGGTTTCTCCTGGCCAAGTGTGACCACTGCAAGGCTCTTTTCCTTAGTTCCTCCATGCTGGTGACCTTAATTTTCATCTTCCTTTCTCAGTCTGTTTCCTCAGGCATTTGTGCTGCCTGATCCAGGTGAGAGAATCCTGCTGCCATCAGTACACCGGTGTGGCCACTTGTACAGTGGAGAATGTGGCTGTGATGAAGAACAACCACAGAGCTGTGGTGCTGGTGTTCAGAGCTCTGTTGCCAGTACAAACCATTTCCAACACTGTGTGTGTGGAGGGGGAGCTGGGCTGCTGCAGTTAAGGGCCAGCAGCTGGAGCTGGGCACAGGGTGGGGCAGTGTGGCTGAGCTTGTCTGACAGCACCAAGATGTGATTTCTCCCCACTGCTCTGCTTGGGTTTGGATTTGAGGAGCTGGGGATTGAGTGAGGTCCTGTGCAGTCTGTGCCTGCTGTTAAGTCAAAGCAGTTCCTGCCAGGTTTGTTCTTGCAGGGGAAGGAGGGAGGGTGGAGGGCTCGGATGGCGGCCGACTGGGAGGCAGAAATAAATGAAGTGTTGAGCTCTTAATGGGGAACATGCTCTGTTGGTTTGGGTTTCCCTCCCCACCCATCCACTCTTTTTAATCTGTGGCACAGTCTTGAGAGCAGTTTGGGAACGGAAGTGATTTCAGACTGAAGAGATGACCTCATCTGTCTCCCTCTCTGAGGTGGAGCAGCATTTGGAGCCACAGCCAGAGCTTACACTGCTCTTTGAACGATGCAGGAGTGGGGCTGGGGCTCCAGGAGAACCCTGTGCCTCCTGCCCCGGGCTCTGTGGGATCTTATCCTGAACCCTTCTGCATTCTGCGAGCCCCCTCAGAGTGGGAATTGGTATCATGCAGCTCCAGCCATGTGAGGTCCTGTCTGCCCAGTTACCAGGATTTAGGACTGGTTGTGGTGTCTGAGATGTGGTGCTGCTCTCTGCAGTGGTTGTGACTTCTGCAGGGAGGGCCCAGGAGGTGTGAGGTGGCCCTTTTTGTACTGGTGGAGATAACAGCCCTGTGGAGGAGCAGCACCAGTGTTGGGAACCAGCCCTGTGTGTCTGCTTGAGGAAGGAGCTGGTACTGGGGTGCTGTACCTGCATAGGTGGCTGTAACATGGTGCTCCCAAGCCCCACCACTGAGGGGGTTTCCCAGTGCCAGGCAGGACAGCTGTGCAAGGGGGTGGGAAGTGGCTGATGGCTGTGGGGATTTTCATCCTTCTGTTCTCATCTTGTTACATGCTACAGTGGGGGGAAGTAGGAAGGAGAAGTCAAAAAAGCAGAGTCCAAAACCACAGCTGGACAAGAGGCCTCTCTGGAAATGTCAAATATTAGAGCAGTTCCCTGATGAAAAGTCCAGGCCTGTCCTGCAGGGTGCTGAGCTGTGTCTGGCAGAAAATGTGCTCAGGGCCATCATGTCTTGGTGTGGAAATGTGCTGAAGGCAAGTGCATGGATGGAAGAGTCCCTGCTGGGTTCTTTGTATCTGAGGGCCCTGTGGACCAGTGGAAAAGGGGATCAGAGACATCTTGGAGGCTTTGCTTTTCAGGAGCCAAGATGTCAGTGACAGATCTGAGGATCTGGAGTGTGAGGTGGGAGTCAGTTGAGGTGTCAGCTCCAGGTCCAGGTAGTGCTGAGGAATTCAGGAGACAACAGGATGCTGCTGCTTGCAGAAACTACCAGAGAATTCTCCTGCCTGACATGGCAAAGGGCCCTTCTTCCTACTGCCTTGATTTCTGCTATTTTGAGGTGGCCAAGATTTTGTCTTGCACACTTGGAGAATGGAGTTCTTGGACTCTGCCAGTGTCCAGCAAGCCCATCTCTACCCTGGCTGCTGGAGCTGGTCTGCCAGGCAAAGCTCTGGACTTCTGTAAATGTCCATATTTTCCAGTAAGGATGGCTTCCAAATGCTGTCTCACAAGCTATGTGGGAGAGTCCAGCCACTTCCCCTTAAGCCTAGCTGTCTTCTGGCTCCAGCTCAAGCTGAAGGGATGTTGGACTGTGGTGGGTTATTGATGAGAAGATAAAAACAGTCTTTTCTAATGTCCCTGCAGCTGTGTGACTGTGGAGGAAACTCCCTGTAGCTGGGTAGGCAGTGCAGGAGGGGTATAAGTTCACTGAAGGAATTTGCTTTTCTCTTGGCCTCATCCCAGGGGGTATCAAGGCTCTTTCTTGGAGATAAATTCCCCTCCCACCGCTGGAAAATAGGGAGAGTTTAACCATTCATGGGACCTAGCAAGAGTCTTCCCCCAGGCTTCCTGCCCCTCTTCCCTGTTGCACTGGGAGCAGGCACTGGAAGTGGATGCTGTCATGACCTTGTCATGGTGAGGACAAGAGTTTACAGTCTCCTTTTCCTCCTTCCTGCCTCAGAATTGTCTCCATGCCTGTATGTGATGAAACAAGCTGAAAGTGCACAGACAAGAAGAGATCTCGTTAAAAAATGTCTTTTTTTTTTTTTTTTTTCCCCTCTGCTCAGCATCCCCCAGCTGTGCCCACTGGAGGGCAGTGGCAGGTGACTGGGGCTGGCTGGGTGACAGAAGAGCTCTGCCATGTCTCTGAGAAGGAGTTTAGGTCAGTGGAGCCCCAAGAGAGGCCTGTGCTGCTGTCAGTGGTGATGGGCACGTGGTGCCAGGGCTCACCACCTGGCAAGGCTCAGGACCTTGGCAGTGCCCTGTACCTGTGGCCTGCTGTATGTGAGCCCCAGCAGCATCCCAGAAAGGGGCCATTATCCCCAAGCCCTGCGTGTTGCTGGAGTCAGGGGGACACAATAAAGATGTGTCCTGGCAGGAGCCTGGAATGGGCTGGTGTGTTGGGAACAAACGAGGCTTTGTACCAGGTGCTGCCTTGGGCGGGAGGTTGGTCAGCTCTGGAGCTGGGATGGGGACGTGGGGCTCTGTGCCCAGCCCTGCTGCACTGCCTGAGGACTCCCCCTGCGTCAGGGCAAACTGGCAGCCTCTGGGCAGGGTCTCTGGTTCTTGCTTTGCTGTGGGAGGTCTTGGCAGCAGGCCCTGGTGGGCTGGGCAGCTGCAGCAGGCAGGACTCAGCTGGCTTCTCAGGTCCAGCAGCCCTGTGTGGCCTGAAACTCTGTGTGTGCAGGTTGTGTGTGCTCTCTGCAGAGCATGAAGTCACCAGGAGCAGTCTTAGGGTGACTGGGACAGGGCTCTAATGGACCAGGATGGCAATGTCACTGTGTCTGGGGCTTTGAAGAGAAGTATCTCTTGGGCAGAGTTCAGCAGAGCAGGCTGAGTGGGACAGCTTGACAATATGTGACAGCAAAGCAAAGGCAGACTGGAGAAGAGAGGGAAGCTCTTGTCCTCAGACTGTTACACTAAATAACATGCATTACAGGAGGATACACTTTAGAGAAAGCTCTTTTCCAGCTACTGAGAATGGAGCAGAGGCCTGGCTGCTCTCCTGTCTTTGGTTGCAGCATCAATGCTGTGTTGCTGTGGGGCTGAGCATGACAGCGCCTGCCAAGTGATCCAGAGCTGCCCTCTCCAGAGGGGTGTTGCTGGAGGGGGAATAATCAAAACCACAGATGGGCAGAGCAGCTGGTGATGGGATTGGGGCAGTAGGACAAGATCATGTTGGGAAGGATCCCCTCCATGAAGCTTTGTAGGATGCTCTAGGATTTTGGTTACGGGGCAGTTTTGTCCAGATGGTTGCTGCTACTGTGGTATCGCAGTATGTTACTGCTGCTGTGCTTTGTTCATGGGATGTCTTGGCATTCCATCCTTTCTTACCTAAGAGAACTGTTCTCCAGGAACACTCAGTTCCACACTCCCCAAGCAAGACCAGGAAGATTTTGTTGTGAAGGAAAGGAGAACTTAGAACATGCTCTGCTGCTCTCTGCTGTGGCTGTGAATGTACCACAGGCACCAGATCTTCCAAAGGGAGGAATCTCTGAGGGGAATTGCAGGGTCCAAGGGCAGGCTGAGAGGAGCATAATGTCTCTTCTGCCGCTGAAAAAAATGTGTGTTCAGAGAGGAAGCAGCAACCACAGGAAAAGGGTAGTTGCCGAACACAAATTGCCAAGAATTAAGCAATCTGTTTTATAGTATGAAACCTCCTGTTGAGCAAGAGGACTATTTTCCCTCTCAAGGCAGGTGTGACTGGTAAAACGAGGTGACAAAGTCCTCCCTCAGTTCAGCTGCCACACAGGGACAGTATTTCCTTAGCCCTCCCCACACAGGGTGTCCCTAGTTTTTACCTCTTTCCTCCTCATGCCACTCTTTTTAGAAGCTGCCTAGACTCTCCCATGCTGCTGTTTTCATCTCCACTCTGCTTTGTGCTTTTGTGCTGTCTAGGGTTCCCCAGGCACCACTGACACATTGTGCTTTTTTTGGGGGTAGGTTGGCCCAAGCAGCATGTACATAAAAATGACTGCATGAAAAATGTGTCTTGGTAAAGATTTCTTTGCACAGCATGATATAGAAAGAATCTGGTAGCTATTAATTTTGGGATCCTGGCTTATCAGTGGCAGATTCCTTTTGGTTTTGTAGAGGGCAGACCAAGAGATGTGGGAACAGCTTTGTCAACTCTTCCTCTGCTGTGGTGAAGCAGTCAGTGCAGTAGTGCTGTCTGCTGGGAGCAAGTCCTCTGTGCCTGCAGGGAGGTGGCCTGTGAGTTGGGTGTATGATTGAGCTTGGTCACAGAGCCAAAGCGGGAGTGCTGCTGTGTCTCCCAGGTGTGAGGTGGGTGAATTCAGCCTCTGTCCCAACTGGCTGGCTGCTCAGTGCCTATTTGCTCATGAGAGCAAACTCTCTCTGGAGGCCTTTGCTCTGTAGCTGCTCCTGTGAGCCAGCACATAAATGGAAGCAGATGGCACCGTCTCAGCGGTTAGCAGGGATCTCTCACTGCTGCAAACCTGCTAATGGAGTTTGGGGCTGGACAGAAACAGGCAAGGGTGATGTGCTGGTGGGGTGTGCTGGCCCTTGGCTCTGTGCTGGGGTGCCTGTTATCACCCCTCTGTGGCAGGAGAACTGCTGAGCTGGCCTCCCAGCCCAGAGAGCCGCGTTGTGTCCTGCAGCAGCCTCAGATGGTGTTCATCTGGGGACCATCAGGACCTGTCAGTATCCATCAGTCTTGGTAAAAGAGCCATGTGGTCATCCTTACTGTGAGTTCCAGACCTTGGAATTCACACCTGCATTATGAAAGGGCACGGGGAGCTCACTGGTATCCAACACACTGACACTCTGAGCCAGATACTTCTTCGCCCAAGGTCCCTTGCTCTATTTTACTACAAACTCAGACTAACCTCATTTTTTCAATAGTAGTCAGCACCTCTCTGATGAGGAGAAACAACACTCAGCAGTTACTATTACTCTTAACTGTGGAAGAAACTTTGTTTAAATTGCCTTTGACAGCACAGTTTGATTTCGATGTTCAGTGACTTGAAGTTCTCTCCCATCATCACAGCATTTAATAAAATGTGAATCTGCAGTCAATGCTGCAGGGCACAGGGAAGTGGCAAGCTGTGCAACAAAGGTGTAACCAGGCTTGGTGTTTGCTGGAGCAAGTGCGTGGGGGAGAAGAAGAGAGAAAGGTGTTGGAGAGCATCTCTTGATTCTCTGTTTGATTATTGTGATGGTTCCCCCCAGGCATGGCCGCGGTGTCTGTGCTGGCAGGGTACAAGGAGCTGGTGTGAACACTGGATGGCTGCACACCCTCTGGGAAGTGGGGAACAATCCTGGTCCCCAGCTGCCTTGCACCCCTTACCTTTTCTTCTTCATTCATGCAGCAAACTGCCAGGCTCTGTGTCTGCCTGGCTGGTCCCACAGCTCTGTCAGGGGCCCAGAACACAGCTGTGCTGGGACCTCCTGGGGCAGCCAGGGCTGTGATGGCCTTTGGGAACACCGAGTTGTGCTGCCAGCGTGCAGCAGCAGGGCTGGTCCAGCACAGGCACTGGCTGTGCCATGTGCCAGGCCCTGGGAAGCCCAGCCAGGCCACAAATGGTGGAGGAGACACTGACTGCTCAACAGCTCAGTATCTCGGGTGTCGTGGTCTGCGAGCCTGGCATAGCTAGGTAACACTCCATCCGGCTCTTGGTGGGCAACCAGTAATGGGCTGGCACAGATTGGAGGGGAGAGAACCAGCTGCAAGCTCCTGAAATCTTCCAAAAGGCTTCTCAAAGCCCCTTCCGTGGGGCAGGTAGTTTGGTGTTCCCAACCAGGTGCAGAGTAGAAGCTATCCAACTCAGGCAGCAATGTGGAGCTTCTGGAAGTCTTGATGGTTTGCATTGGAGAGCTGTGAGATCTGTGCTCTTTGTGGACTCAGGGCATCGCCCATTAAGAACACAGTATGTTACAGGGTATGAGATCAGAATTGACAGATTGCCCCTGAAAACCTCAGCCTGTAAATCTTCTCTGAGGGAGGATCTGTGAGGGAGTTGTGAATCCTGGCAGGATAACTCCTCTGCCATCCTCTGACAGGTGGAGCTGATGTGTCTGTGCATCTCTGCAGGTCCTGGGGCTGCTTGTGCAACCATCAGGACCTAAACTACAAGTACTGCTTCCCAGAAAGCCACTGCTTAGTGGTAGGGGAGAACAAACATCTTGTATGCTCAATGAGGATCTCTGTGGATACTTCATCTGGGCACACACCCCTTCCCTTCTCTGGGAGCTCTGAGAGACAACTTTGTGTTGATTTACCCCAATTTCATCACTGCTCCATCTCTTCCTCAGGTTTCCTGCAGGAGGGTGTTATGATCTTTTTCTGAGAACATCTCACACCATGGCTGAGAATCAGGTACGCTTCTTCAGGCCCTGCCCGAAAGGAGTGTTTTGCACCACTGCTCATAAATGGAGGGGTGCTGCAACCCCAACCCAGCTGACTGTGTGTTCCTGCTGATCAGCTAATTGCTTCCAATTGCCAGCAACACTCATTGAATGCCTACTGTGATTTCTGTGTCACTCTGGGAGAAGGGGCAGGGTGCAGGTGTGGGAGGGAGTTGCGTTTGCCAGGCTGAAAAGGACAAATGCTGCTGCAATGAAACACTCAGATCATCACACAGTTCATTTGTGCTGTTTGTATTGAACAAAGAGCAACATCCAGGGGAAGAAGGGAGCAGAATTTCCCTCTGACTAATACTGCTGGATTGTGCAGGGCTGCAGGAGAACTGCCAGCCAGAGAAACCATCAGGAGGGGAAAGGAAATGGAAAGGGAATCTAATTATCCATCTGCAAAAACAGACTCTAGTCCCGACACAGGGCCCAGCCCTGGGGAGACTGATGTGGGCAGTGACGTTTGCACAGACTGTTTTTGTGGCAGGGCTGGGAAATGGGCTCCTGGGGGTCCCCTGTGGGATGGCAGATGGTCGAGCACGTCACGGGGAGTCGGGTGAGACTGGAAGGCGCACAGCTGCTTTTGCTGGGGGCACTGCCCCGTGCAGGGCGTCGAGGGGCGGTGCTTTGCAGGCTGGTACGGCTGTGTCGGGCAGACTGGAGAATGGGCAGAGCTGTGCAGGTGCAAAGGGAGGAGAGTGAGTGCCCGGCTCCTTCTCAGCAGGCTCAACTTGGTCAGGTGGGCTGGTGCTGCAAGCCCAAGGGTAAGGGAAGGAAGGGGGAGGGCCCCGTGTGCCTCTGAAGCCTCAACGTGCACAAGGACCGTGCTTTGTGATGCTGAGTGTGACTGCGCAGGGGCAGCTGACAGCTGGGAGGGAGCATGGGGGACTGGAGCCTGGGGGTCTGAGCAGTGAATGGAGATCTGCAGGAGACACTCTGGGAAGGAGAAGGTGCTTCTACCTTCTTGTCTGCAGAGCTTTTTGAGGCTATTGCTCACACAGGCTAAGGCCAGCTTTCTTCTCCTTGGACTGAAGATTGCTTTAGAGAGCTGCCTTTTTCCCCTTAACTATTTGAATTGAAAATCATTTAGTGAGCTAATTGTGGGCTTATTCTCCTCTCTTGTGGGCATCAACTACTCCTAAAGTTATATTAATTGTAGTTGGCAGTTCCAGATAGAGTTTGGGAGCTGTCCCAAGACAGTTTGCTTTCATTGTCCCAGTACTGTTTTCAGGAGCCTGCTGGGAGCACAGTTGGGTTAAGAAAGACCTTGCAGACCTGGGAGTATCTGTGAAATAAGTGAACTGGGGATGAACCAGAAGCATCCCTGCTTGAGCAGAGCATCCCTTTTGCCATCTTACTAGTCCACTGCCTTGCTCTCCATGGTCAGTGTGCCATTTGCAGGTGTGGTGCCCCAGTCTGGATGGTGTTCCCTGGCGATGGCTTTGGATTGGTTCCTGCTGGATCAGGTGTGAGTGTCTCATGGTGCTCAGAGGTTGTGATTCCCTCTCTGGTTCAGGATTCAGCCTCTTTGGTAGACAGGCCTGATCCTGCATCCCTTACTCACGTGAGCAGTCGTCTCTATTTCAAAGGGACTACTCGGTGAGTAAGGATCGCAGGATTGGGACCACTACCTGTACCTTAAACTGGACCTTCTGTAGGATCCTGTCCCCAGCCTTTTCCTGTTTATGCATCAAGAGCTTCCAAACCTGCTGATGCTCTTGTCAGTTGGGTGGAGAGCCTGAGAGCGGGAAGAAGCAGTGCCCTTCAATTTCAGAGGACAAGTCACCATTATTTTCCATTCTCTCCTACCAAACAGCTCCCAGCCCAGCCAGCTTCTGTGCCATGGAGCACCGTGTACCTGTTTGTCTCCCAAGTGTTGCTGTTCCTGGCTTCCCAGGGCTGGCAGGGTTCTGTTCTGCCTCTCTCTGTTTTTCCCAGCTGTAGCTTTGAGATGAGAGGCTGGGATTCTATTTAAGCCTGATTTGTGCTGCAGAGCTGGAGGATAAAGCAGGGGGAGAGATGAACAGCAGTAGTACCGAGGCTGCTGCAGACCTTCCTGCACCCCTTGCTTTCTCCTCCTGTCTGAACAGGCTAAGTTTGCAAACCTCTGCCCTGTGCTAAGGTTCTGAATGCGTAAGCGACTGGAGGTGTCAGTGCCTGTGACCCTGTGCGAGGGGGACGCAGCGAGGGCGGCAGGTCTGACCTCCACGTTGATTTCCGAGTGGCCGTGGCCGGGGAAGCCGCGTGGGCGCTCCCGGCGCAGACACGGCCCTTCTGCGGACCGGCTTCTCCCTCGCGTGGAACGCGCCGGTACCGCAGCACCGAGCGTGGTGGGACAGAGCCAGCCACATCCACGGCTGCCCGACCCCTCTGCATCGCGCAGATTGCCCTAAATGAGGAGCTGAGTGTGTGAGAAGCGCTGTGAACTCGCTCCGGAGCGAGTCACGAGTTTAAACGAGCAGGAGGCAAATTTATGATCGTTGGTCCTTTTTGAGAGCTGGAAGTGGAAGCTTGGCATGAGTCACACAGTGCTTCAAGTGAATGCAGAGAGCACAAATACCTTTGAAATGGAATTTGATAGATTTCTGGGGGGATTAGGTGAAAAAGCAGCAGTGATCCTTGAGCGGAAATTAAAGCTTGACCTGTGGGGTAGGTAAAAGAAAAGACGAGATGTGGTTGCTGTGTGGATTGTGCTTGTGGCACTGAATATACATGGGATTAATCCTGTGCTTTGGGCATTCTTCCTCTCTATTCTAGTATCTTCTTCCTGAGCATGAAAGAATGAAACCTGGCTGAAGTGTCAGGGCCCTGATGCTCCCAAGTAGCCATTCACATGAAGCCTTGCTTGCAAGTTCAAGGTTAAATTAATCATCAGAGTGTAAATCAGCAAGTCATTTTCCCTTGGATCAGGTCAGCAGGAGCCTCAGGGTGAGTGTGCAGCTCTGCTGGTGATGGAGCAGCAGAGTTCAGACCTTGTGATACCTGTGAGATTCATCTGTCTGATGTCAGCACTGACTTTCCATGTAGTGGGAGAGGAAGCAGCAGGAGAAGATGGGAACTGAGCCCTGGAGTTTCCCAGCTCTCCACCTGCGGGGAAGATACTTGCAGTTCCTCACCCTCCGTTGCCCTGGTCCAAACTGGGAGTGGTTTTACTGCCTGCTGCTGCTCTCATTCCAGTTGAGCAAACAGCTCCACTGGAACTGCCCTTCCTGTCATCCTAGAAAACAGCCAGGAAAAGTTCCCTTCAGTGGGAAATTCTGAAAATAGCTTTGTCTGCCTCAGAGGAAGAAACATAAATGCTGTTGTTACGTGGCTGTGCTGCCCCTGCCAAGCCATGGATATGCAGTTTCACAGCTCTCCTGCTCAGGCCAACCTGGCTGGGTGCAACCCTGGTGGGACCCTGTTGCCTGGCTCTGTGATGCTCAAGAGCATCTGTCCAAATCAGACTGAAGATTTTTCCTTCCATGACATGCTCCTGGTTGTCCACCAAGGATGGAGCCTGAGCACTGCAGTCCCTAGGCTGTAGCATATCTACCAGAAAACAGCTTCCCCGAGGGTGGGGGATGTCTCTCTGCTCTCACAGTTTGACAAAGAAGAGCTGATCCAGAAAGTGGGATGGACTTGGTGCATCCCAAGCCTATGTTGCCCTTGCTGACTGTATGGCACACTGGGGCCAGGATGAGCTCTGCTCTGCTAGTCAGAAACCTGGACTCTGCAGCCTGCTTCACCACTGGGTGCTGCTGCTAACACCTGCCTGGAGAGGAAAAAAATGCTTTTGGTTTTGTTCTAGGTGTTCAAAGGGCAAAGATTTTCCTTGCTGAGCTCTGCTGCACACCACACATGAAAAGTCCTGTGTGCTGTCTTTCCTCTCTTAAGGATGTTGTACATCAGATTTCTTGTTGAAGGAGCAGGCTGGGGTTTACACTGGGCATTTCCAAGGGCTGTGTGGGAAGAGAAGAGTGTGATCAGGACAGGGGCAAAACAAGTTGACTCTTCTGTCTTCAGAAAGCTTGCACACAGAGCAGCCTGAGCCAACAGCTCTGGGCGTGTCATGTAGCACATCTGAGGGACATAAAGAGTTTATCATTTATGGTTTGAAGAGGCTATGACGAGGCCTCTTCATAGAGGCTATGAAGAGGCAAGATGAGCATCTCTACGAGGGACAGAAGAGTCTGGGACCAGGTGACTGTCCTTGAGCATTTTGGAAGCCATAACATTGGCCACTTAGCCTTAAGATGCTCTCTGTAGCCAAGACCTACTATTCTGGGTTTCTTTTCCTAATCTCCTCTGTGAGTTCTCAGGCTGCCTGACTGGAATCCCTCCCTGACTGCCAGTCCTGAGAGCATGTATGCTGTGTGAGAGCTCCAGGCACTTGGGAGACAGTAGTTCCTTGTCCCTCTGCACTGTCAGCATGGCTCCTGGGGCCATGAACAACACTGTGGTTTTGTCACAACCAGATCATTGTTGACTTCATCTGTGATCCCAGTGCAGAGGAATGCTCTGATCTGGTGCAGTGGGCTTGTGGGGACACAATGTGTCTCCATGTGCACTTAGAAGATACTTGTGGTTGGTGGCCATGTGGCCTGTGGTCCTCAGACAAGCCATGAAATTCATGGGGGTTGGAGAGAATTTGCTTGCAGTTATTGTGGTTTATGGTGTAGAAGGACTGGTGTGAAAACTCCTGTTATCTCAAGTAAGATGCATCTTTGGTGTGCCACAAGCCCTTGCTCTACCAAAACTGATCCTTGCTCATGTAAAACCGAAGACCCTGATGGTGGAATCCTCTAGTCAGGGAAGCAAGGATTAGCTATGGAGAATCTAGGAGGGGAAAAAAGGTGTTGTGAGCATGGCTTGTCCTCCACTGGCCTGGGAGACCAGTGCAGGGTTGTTGGCTCCCTGAAGAATGGAGCAATGCTGCAGAGCAGGGCCAGAGCTGCCAAATGGGGCCATGTTCTGAGCAGTGGCAATTCCTGCCACACCTGGATCTCAGTCCAGGCTTTCTGCTTAACTGTTAGATGCAGAGACAATTGGGAGTAATTTAAGGATACTGCTGGCAGAGCAGGGTGGTTTGGAGAAGGGCTTCATGCATGTGATATGACAGCTGCTGTGTGATGGGAGTTTTCCCACTCTGGAAGTGTTTCCCAGTTCTCCATTTATTTTTCTCAGCCTTTGGGACCTTGTGCTTGTGAGGTCACCTTCCCTTAGCTTGCAGGATGACATCATAGGTGTTTTCCCCCCTCTTCCTTCTTTTTTCAGCATGTGGTGTATTTCTAAGACTTTTCCATGCTCAACCTCCAGACTTGAGGCCACTGGACCTTGTATGTATCAGAATCTGGTGTCAGCCAGACTTGGGGTGTGTGGTGGAGGTCCTGGCTTGTGGCCCAGAGGTGACCAGCACAGGCCCTGCTGGTCAAGAGCTCTCTGGAGCCACTGCTAGAGATCTGCAGTTCCCAGAGAAGCAGTGGGAGCTCTGGCTGGGAGCAAGGCAGGACTATGGCTGAATGTGTCCTTCCCATTGGTAAGCAGAAAGCTGCTCAGGGAGCCGCATGGCAAGGGACAGGTTCCTCCAGCACCACCAGTGCTGTCATCTCCTGTCACTTCATTATACATGCTGTGGTATTAACCCTCTGGTTGGTTTCTGTGGCTGCACAGAAAGGTGGAAAGCAGGTCTTATAGGTAGTTTCAGAACCCAGACTTGAGGTTAAATTACTTTTCTGGTGTGCTGGGCTGGGATTGTCTACTTAACAAACACATAGATACTTCCTTGTTCTGAAACGCCTTCAAAGCTTAAGTGGTTGCTGTAAGATCCAGAATACCTCCGATTTGCTATTCCAATTGGATTCAGAGATGAGGCTGCAGCAGAGTCTGGACTAGACAGCAGATGAACCTGCACTGTGTGCAAGCAGATCCACATCAACCAGGACTACGATCTGGGGGCTACATTTGGGCCCTGCTTTTTGGGAGCATTCTGGACCCTCGTGACCTTCACCCACACAGCCAGAACCAGCACATTTTTGCTGAGGGCAGCTTTCCTCCAGCAAACCTTTGTCTCGGCTGCGCCAGGCAGGATATCCAAGAAACCCTTCAGCTGAATAAGCCCATCTGTCAAGCGGAGCCAGCCCTGTGGCAGGGACAGCATCCGGAGCGTGCACAGCCCCTCCGGGGGACACTGGCGGCGCGACATCGCGGCTGGCCCCCGGCCGCGGTGCCCTTTGTCCTGTCCCCGCTCGCAGGCTCCTCCCGCGGCACAGGCGGAGGCAGGAAATCCCGGGCAGCTGCCTGGGAGCCTGCTCGCCCTTCCTCGCCGCTCCTCGCTTCTCCGCCTCGCCTCGGCACCGGGGCGAGCCGAGCCAGCCCTGCGTGTGTGTGCACGCGTGGGCGGGGGGGGCTGCCGCATGGATTTAGCGAAGGCTGGGAGGGAACACATGGGTTGGGGATTTTTTGTTGGCCCGCGGTGGCTGTCCGTCCTTGCTGCCAGCCGCGGTCATGGATGCGATCATTATCCAGGAGCGGCTAGTGGAGCGGCTGCTGTCTCCCCGCACGCAGGCACAGCGGAGCCACCCGGGCAAGCTGAAGGTACAGCGATGTATTTATAGCGCTGCGCGATCCGGGGAGCAGCGGGGACGCGAGGGGGGAGGATGGTCCCCGAGCAGACGTGTGCGGCACAAGATGAGACCTCTGAGGAGCAGAGGAGCGGAAAGGCAGTGGTAAGGGAGAGATGGCGGGGACAGAAAGGAGGGGAGCAGCCCCCGCGGGAGCCGGGCCGAGGGGCGAGCGGGACAGCTGGGGGATGTGCGACGTTTCTGGGGGGTTATTTGGTGCAGTGATTGCCTCTCTGAATGGCGTTTGTGTGCTCAGCGGGGCTCAGGGCAGGAGGCAGTGCTGTGTGTGCCCGCACGCAGTCCGGTTTGTGTTAATTAACAGCGCGTTAATGCTGTGCTTTGCTGGCCGCTCTGCCTTCTCTGCAGCAAATGCTGGTGGGCGAGTGGTTCTGCCGCGACTCGGGTGCTCACCCCTGGCCCCAGGCAGCAGATGTCCGCGGCAGATGCCCCGGGGGCTGTTTGTGTTACGAAATTATGCAGCTTTCTGCATTGAAAGGAAGCGGAGGGTCTGGCTCTCCTCCGGGGCTGGGCTGGTTCGTGCAGACGCGGATGTGGCGGCCGTGCCTGGCTGGAGGGAGGGCCACCCGGCAGGGAGCGGGATGGCTTGTGCTGGGGGCTGTGACACCGAGAGGGCCCCTTCCCCGTGAAGAAGCGGAGGCAGAGGCAACCAGGATCCTAGCACAGCTCTGTCATTTATGGAGTTTGCTACAGACCTTGATAGGGGCTATTCTTCAGATTTGTTGTGCTCCCATGGTGTTTAATTTTAGCCCTTTAGAATATACCCAGCAAGGCCTCATTTATCCCTTGGCTGAATGGAGAAGTCACATGAGTCCTGGGTTGGTTTAAACAGCACGTCCACCAGGGAAGTGAGGAGGGAATCGGGAGGGACAGGAGCGATGGAGGCTGTGCAGTGTGCCCTGCCTTGGAGGTGCACACAGCCCTGTGGACACCTCGGCACCAGGATAGCTTCTCCTCGGAGCAACAGATCCCGAGTGTTTCTACCCCCACCACAGGAACAGCCTTGGACCCACCAGGGCTTTGTTGGTTGGCTTGAGCTCCCTGCCAGGGAGCCCTGGCCTCCTCAGCAGGGTGTTGGAGGATGTGGGGATGTGACATGTTGCTGTCGTGTCCGGGTAACCAGCGAGTGTGTGCTGAGGGAGAGTACGGGTGTGTTTTGCTTGGCCTGGGGTGCCTCAGTTTGTGACAGGGCCCCGAAGATTGGCCACAGCTCTTGGTGGCCTCTGCTGCAGTGCATGGGGCACATTCCCAGGCACGTGGGAGTGGGATGGCAGCAGGAACAAAGACAGCACCATGGAGCAGGCGGTGGGGAGGGAGGCTCCTTGTGCCAGAGTGCTGCTGGCTCGGCTGGCCGGGGCCCTTTCCCGACAGCTGGAGCTGGCAAGGGAAGCACTGTGCAGCCACCAGCTGTCAGGGCTTGTGTCAGCTTGATGGGTGCTGGCTTGTGAGGGTTGAGAGCACACTGAGGGGGCTGTGATGCCTCCAGGAACTCCCTTAGTCCAAGCCTCTCATCTAATTAATGGGGTTTAGCTTTTCACAACCCAGAAGGCTTCTTGCCTTCTTCAGTTGACCTCCCCGACCTCTGATGCTTTTCAGTGCTCCCCATCCTGTGCACAGTTACTCTGCAAAGTGTCCGTGTTGGGCCTAGTGGAGGTAGTGAGTGGTGTAGAGCTTTGAGCAAGGCACACACTGGGCTCAGGAGGCTTCTTGGGTTCCTTAAGTGCCTTGTTGATGTTGGCACAATGGCAGAGACAGTGGCATGTGGCTGTCACTGTGCCTGAATATGTCTGGGATAGGAACACACACTGGGTACCTCAGTGCCTTGAGGAACTGTGGGTCAAGGCTGGCTGTGGTGCAGGGACCACACTGCTGTCCCTGAGAGAGGACTGTTATAAGAAGGGGATCCCTCCTCACAATTCCCCCTGGTTCTCTTGCCTTTGCCTTTGGCAGAAATGCTGGCCCTTGGCCCCTGACAGGGCTCTGCAGTGCATCTGTGGCTGGTGAGACATGGCCGAGGACAGGGCTTTTCCTCTTGCAGCTCTGGCTGTCTCCCACAGTGAGGGGAGCTCTTCTCTTGGTATTACACTCAGCACTGACCTTCCTTTCTGTGAGGGGAATGACTGCGTGAGTCATGGTCAAAGGGCAGTGTCCTTCACCCGCTGGGAGTTGCTCATTTCCAGTGTCATGATTCCACTGAGCTATGGGGAGGCAACCAGAGGTATGGTAAAACTGCACTCTCTTGGTTGGGCTGGACAGAAACGAGAGATCAGGTTCAGCCAGTTACACCTGGCAGAAATAAGTGGAGTTGCACCAGAGCTCAACTCCCCGGTGTCTCCATTGTCAGCCTTAGTCATCTAGGTTAAAAACCAAAGAAAACAAGAGAAACACACCCCAGGCCTCAGCCTTGGTTTCATGAGCACATTACTAGTACTATTTCATATGTCAGGTCACTGGAGAGAGCAGGTTATCATTGTCTTTTCAAAGTCTGGTAGAGATCAGGGCAGGAGAAAAACAAATGGAAATAATTTGTATATTTGTGGTGCTGGCTGGGAAACTCTGGACCTGAGTCTGTGAGGTGTGGGCTGTCACATGTCCAGTTCGGTTGTGCTCATGGATGTGTTTCACCAGGAAGCAAAGCAGCTGGGACACAGCCCTGGCACTAAGGGACACAGGTGGAAGCACTCTTTTCTTTCTTGTTTTGGTGACCTTGCCATTATCACCTTTCTCACTCTGCTTTTCACACCTTACATTTGCCTTTTACTGAGCATTTTGGGTGGCAGTTCACGGTGTCCGCCAGGCAGGCATTGCTTTGTGGATTGCAGCTCGTCAGAACTGCCATCTCATACCACCCTGGGGTTTCAGTGCTGCTTACTGCCCTGCTGAGTTGGGATGTCACTGCCTTTTAGCTCAGTGGTTACAGCTGCCAGTGGAGTGCTTTGGGCAGTCTGTATTCTCCCCGATTCCCTGATTTCGTTTTCTCTGTCCCTTCCTGCCTTTCTGGACTGTGGGTGGTGAAACACCATTGCTTCAGCTCTGTTAGCAAGGGAGGGAGGAGAGAGAGTTCAGAGCCCACGGTCACCCTGTCAGGGTAGAAATGACCAAGTCTTAGACCCAAACCAAACCTCAATTTCTAGCAGGTAGTGACCATTCTAAGGGACGGAGTCCTTGGGCCACGATGGCCATCAGCCATGTCTCTTCCATCTGAGTGAGCAGCTCCAGAGCAGCCATAATTTGGGAGGAGGAGGCTCTTTGTCCTCCCTGCTCAGCATCTCCACTGCAACTCTGCAGGCTGGCTGAGGATGCTCACCCAGGCTGTAGAGAGCTGCTCAGGAGTGACATTGCCCACTTGCAGTGTGGAAATGGGGGCAAGTCAGCACTGCCCTGAGCCCAGCACACTGGGTTGTACTTTGTGGTTTTTTGAGTGTGTGACCCAGGAATAGAGATAGTTAGGAATGGAAATCTTCCCTGTTGTGCCCAGAGAACTGGGTGAGGGCAGTCATGTGCTTGAAGGCTTCCATAGCTGAGTGGGAGATGGGGCCAGTTTTGAGGAACTCCTGGCTCTGTGGATTTGTCTGCAGTGTGAATCCAGGAGTATGATTACTTTCAGTGATGTTGAAAAGTGGAGTCTATCATGTCTCTAGCTCAGCCATTTGTGAATGGCTTAGTGTGCTTGTACAGAGCGTATGCCAGGTTTGTGGGGTGGCTTTGTGCTGTGAGAGAGTGCTCAGTGTCAGGGGGCAACATCTGGGTGGTGCTTGGGCAGTAGGTAACACACCTGTAGTACTAAACAGAATACCCTCACCTAAAGCACCCCAGCTGTGTTATCAGTATTTCCACGTCTTTATGTTTCCCATGCTCCTTGAACTTCTGTCTCTTCAGAAATAACACAAGAGATTATTTGGGATTTCCTCTTACTCAGCCAGGAGTGGTTGTGACACAGCAAGAAATAATCCCCTCTCAGGTCAAGCAGGAGCTGAGCCACTGCACCTCTCTTTAGACAGGGCTCAGGACAGCACAAGCCCCAGGGTGCTAATTACAGAGCTCTCCATCATGTTCCACAGGTGCCTCTGGAGGGAGGGATATGGAAATGGCCTGGGGAGAGGTGGCCCTGCTGTGAAGGGAGCCTGCAATTGTGCAGGAGAAGCCAGGAGTTAGAAAGGTTGTGTCAGCAGCAGCCCTGGATGTGCTCTCTGCTGGGAATGGTGGGATGTGCCTTTTTATTGGTGGTCTCTGTGCTGGGAAGCAGACCTGTGGCTGGGAGGAGGTGTCCCTCCGTGCCCACCTGTGGGAACAGTGAAGTCCCTGAGCCCAGAGCCAGGTGTGTGTCGTGCCCTGTGCTGCTGCCAGGACAGGGACTGGCCTCTCCTCCAGACCCTGGCACTGCCCCAGGGGCTTTATGAGTCCTACCCCTGTCACTGTGTGAGGCTCGGGCAGGAGGAGTGGCACACCCTGACCTGCTCCCATCCACCTTTGCCCTGCAGGACCATGAGAAGCAGTACGTGGGCTTTGCCACGCTGCCGAACCAGGTCCACCGCAAATCCGTGAAGAAGGGTTTCGACTTCACCCTGATGGTTGCAGGTGAGTGTGCCCGTGGATGGAGGTGGCTGGGCCACATGGTGGGTATGCAGAGGGAACCAGCTCTCCTCACTTTTCCCATAGATGCTCCCATAGTGCCCGGATCCTCCCCTTGCTCTGTTCTGGTCCTTGTTTCAGTCCCTCAGCCTGTGGCACTTCCCCCAGGAAAGACAGGTCCCTCCTGGCTCCTCATAACCCAACCCTGGAAGCTTCTCTTCCAACAGTAACTCTGGGTGGTGAAGGCAGGGCCAGGCAGGAACTGAGGGAAGGGAAGGAGGGGGAGAATGGGGAAGCTGGGAGATCACATTTTTACAAGGATTGAGACATCTTGCAGCAAAAGTCCTCCCACTGCTGGAAAAATGTAATCCCAATAAACATCTCTTGACAGCTCGTCTCTCTCACTTCCTCTGGCTCGGGATTCAAAGCCTTATTCAGAGTTTCATTTGTAAGTCAATTAGAGGGTCATGTTGCTTGCTTTTTCCTCCTCCCCTTTGCGTTCTGTCACTTAGGAGAGTCGGGCCTGGGCAAATCCACGCTGGTGAATAGCCTGTTCCTGACGGACCTTTACAAAGACAGAAAGCTCCTCAATGCAGAGGGTAAGTTGGGGGCAAAGAGGGGTGAATAGGACTTGTCTTGAGGGCTAGTACTAGTTCCTTGCTTTGGGAGCAGCTACAGGCTCATTGGATCCCAGCCCTCTTGTTTGTGGCTCTGCTGTCCTTTGTGTCTGCAGAGCCACTAGTATTCCAGCAAAAAGGGCTTGGCTGTAGGCCTCTTCTCTCCTGTGAAGGGAAGATGAGGCTGCAAAGCAGCACTAACCCTTTGGGCTGAGATGTTGAGATTTGCCTTCTGCTCTTGGATGCTGGAGTGTGGTAGGAGTTCCCCTTCCCCAGTGACTGGACCAGATGTTCAGAACAGCTGGGCTACAGGCACTTCAGAGATTTATGTATCTTCTCAGAGTCTGTCTGCCTGCTGCTGGCCTCTCACAGTACCACTCCCTTGAGGCTCCTTAGAGGACAATCAGGGTGTTTTGAGACCCATGGTACTCCCTGTGCTCAGTGATAAGGAGGGAGCTGGCGTGTTATGGGTCTGAGTGGGGATCCTCACTGTTACTGCCTGACTTTAACTCACGTGTTCCTGTTCAAAGAGAGAATCAGTCAAACAGTGGAAATCGTCAAGCACACGGTGGACATTGAGGAGAAGGGTGTCAAACTGAAGCTGACCATAGTGGACACACCAGGCTTTGGAGATGCTGTTAACAACACTGAGTGGTGAGCAGGGCGCTGCTGCCTTCCTTTTAGTCCTTGGACTCATAGTCACTAGGAGACACTGTTCTGTTGAGCTCATGATTTTGTTTTGATTGAATTGCCCTTCCCAGCTGGAAGCCCATCACTGACTACATTGACCAGCAGTTTGAGCAGTATTTCCGTGATGAGAGTGGCCTGAACCGGAAGAACATCCAGGACAACCGAGTGCATTGCTGCCTCTACTTCATCTCTCCCTTTGGGCACGGGTGAGAGCCCACACTGCAGCCCTGGGGGGTGACTCGGTCCAGAGGGCTGACCCTGGTGCCCCAGGATTGTCTGTAGCAGCTTGTACCCTGGCAGGGCTGGTGGCACAGGAGAAGAGCTCTATGTATGCGCTCCCTCAGCATCACATCACACCTCTCCCTCGCTGGCATGACAGACTGCCTGTGATCAGGCAGAGCAGATCTCCCTCAGGCCTTGCAGCCTGTTTTGGAAATCAGGAGAAACCATGCCACACAGAGTTGTATGTTCCTATCTAGCTAAGCCTGAGTGATGCATAGGAAAGGGAGTTCTAAGCTGCCTTCAGTCCCTGCCACTTGCTGGCTCATGTGTCAGCCTAGTCTGGAGCAGCTGGAGGGCCTGTGCTGGCTGCCTGTGGCACAGGACAGCTGGAAGGAGACCCAAGGCTGTGGCCTGGGCAGTATTTGGCCTTCAAGGGAGCAAATACCCAGCCTGTGTCACTGCAAGACATTCAGCAACTAAGACTGGAGACAGCTTTCCTGAAGGTGCAGTCCCAGTGCTGCTGCAGGCCCGTGTGCCAGTGCTATCCTTTTCCCTTTGTGCTGGGTGTGTGAGAGAGGCTGGAGGGGGAGCTGCCCAGTGTGTCCTCCCTAACTGTGTCCCTCCTCATCCCTTCTGCAGGCTGAGGCCTGTCGATGTCGAGTTCATGAAGGCTCTGCATGAGAAGGTCAACATTGTGCCCCTGATTGCCAAAGCTGACTGCCTGATCCCCTCCGAGATCCGGAAGCTAAAAGAGAGGGTGAGATGCTCTTTCTCTACAGGGGTCTATCTGATGTGGCAGCAGGGTTGGGTTGAGGAGGGAGGAGATACTTATATATGTATTTATGTGACTGTATAGCTTGTTTGTGTGTATAGATGTATTTATATATACAGTACCTGCAAATGTAGCTGCAGCAGTAGTCTGCTGTGAGATGGGAAGTGGTGTCAGCAAAGAGGCCAGCTCTAGAAGAAACATCAAATCCTTTTGCCATCTGTAGGCTATAGGAAACTCATGGTAGCACAAACATAATAAACACAGTATTTCTGAATGGTTCAGTTTTAAATCCTTTTGTTTTTGTCTTGCCTGGGCACAGATCCGTGAAGAGATTGACAAATTTGGTATTAAAGTGTACCAGTTCCCTGAGTGTGACTCTGATGAAGATGAAGAGTTCAAGCAGCAAGACAGAGAGCTGAAGGTAAGGAACCTTCTCACCAGAGGACTGCTAAGTCAGGCTCCATGGTTATGTGGATCACTCCAGAAGGAGCTAGATCTGCCATGTGTGTGCCAAAGGCCTGTGCTGCCCAGAGAACAGCCTTGGCTCATGTGGGAGATGGCCTGGAGAAGGTGCTGTGTCCTTGCTGGTGCCGTGATGTCCATGTGGCATGAAGACATGGCACTTCTGCTCTCCCTCCAGTGCACTGTCAGTCTTTCTTCCATCTACCCCTGCCTGTATGTTTAAGATGAAGGCTGGGTTGTGCAGCATTGCTAAGCACCTATTTCTGAGTGATGTCATCAAGGAGGAGAGATTTGTGAGTGATTAGACACCACTGTGACACATAAGTTGTATGGGCAGACAAATTATGATCATATAGACATGTCTGGAGGCCTTAGCAGCCCAGTCCCGACCCCCTCCCAAGCTGAGCCAGTCCTGTGTGTGCATGAAGTATGGCCTTGTTTCTCCTATCCAAGAGGGAGCAATGGGTTTTGACTCCCTTCTGAGCAGAGGAGAGCACAGCTTGTACTCTCTGCCTGGAGAAGCTCTAGGCCTACATTGTCCCACTTGTGTGGTGTCCCAGCCTCTTTGCTCTGGCTTCCTGGTAGAGCTTCACCACCGAGAAAGGCCACAGGCATCTGCAGAGACACAGCTTCCCTCAGGACAGCTGAGGTCAGCTGGGAATTGGGTTGCCTGTAGATCCCAGTGCTTTAGGCTTTTCTCTGCAACCGGTGGCACGTGTGGATATCGCTGTGGCTTTGCCTCTCCTGCTCGGCTGTGCCTGAGCCTGTGCCTGTGCTTGGTCCTTGGTGTGGGATCCATGGGCAGAGCTGGGCTCAGCCGTGCCTCTCGTTCCAGGAGAGCGCCCCCTTTGCCGTCATCGGCAGCAACACGGTGGTGGAGGCGAAAGGCCAGCGAGTCCGTGGGCGGCTCTACCCCTGGGGCATCGTGGAAGGTAAGCAGGGAGCCTGGGAGCTGGCATTGTGAGGAGGGGCAGGCACTTACAACAGGGATGGTAGGGGAGAGCCGGGACTGTCTGTGCCACCTTTGGCACATGGCAGGGGACAGGGTGGGGTGGAGACAGGACAACTGGGACTGGCTCAGGAGGTCTGTTACTGGGAGTGTAGCAATAACCCTCCCATGACAGACTGAAGAGAGGCTCCAGTATGAGTGGAAGAATGCCTGGGCTGTAATATGCACTAGGATATGGCTTCTTATTAAGGGGGGAGGTTGAGCATTGCCCGTTTAGTTTCTGGGGAGAAGCTGTTGTCTTCAGCCATACAATCATAACCCCTCCTGCCCTCCCTCCTCTGCTGCCCCTCCTGGAAGTGCTGGAGGCTGTGCTGATGCACAGTGTGTTTGTCTCCAACTTTCTTCCTTTGCAAAGGGAGAGATTTCATACAGCCCACTGGCAGAAAAACCACCGGAATGGCTTTTGCTGCTGTTGCTGACTCCCCCATGCCGGTTTGTTGCTTTTAGGCTTTGCAGCTTTAGATCCCAAAAGCTTGTCTGTGCCCTCGTGGCTGGTGGTGCTGGCTGCCCAGCTATTGGCTCTGCTCCCTTGCTGGCTCCAAAGGGGACTGAGCCTGATGGGATGCTGGCATTTGGCAGTAGGATCAGCTTTGTGAAACCCTGTGCCTGACACAGCTGGCTTCCCCCAGCCCTGCAGAGAGGTAAATGGAGATCACCATGGCAGGCACAGCACTTCCCACAGTGCTGTCTGGAGCCAGGCTCCCCATGGCAACAGCAGCTCTTTCAGCTCTCCATTGCCTACTCTTGGCTTTGCCCCTCAGGGGCTGATTTTGTCTACAGGGGCCTTTTGATAAGTCCTAAATTTTGATGAGAAAAGCAATTTGCCTCCAGCACCAGCTGTGCTCAGTCTGGTTATAACAGTGACATGTCACGTACCTAGGATCCTCTCTCAGGGCTCTGTACATGCTTCATTAATCCTCTTTCCCAGAAAAAGTCCTGGGAACACTGACTTGAGCAGCCTGGCCTTAGCATTAAGAAACACAGAGCATCATCAAGGCTGTGCCAGGGCAGTGGAGGGGGCAGGTTGGGGGGAGGATGAGGATGGAGTGCTGGGATGGGGATTTAGTCCAGCCTGGGTGCCAGGAGGCAGAAGGGGCTTCCTGGAGAGAGCTGGTGAGGTGTGACATCCAAGAACTCTCCCGGTTTTGCTTCCCCAGTGGAAAACCAGGCACACTGCGACTTCGTGAAGCTGCGGAACATGCTGATCCGGACACACATGCACGACCTGAAGGATGTCACCTGCGATGTCCACTACGAGAACTACCGAGCTCAGTGCATCCAGCAAATGACCAGGTGGGTCCCCCCCCGTGCTGGGAGCTGTGTCTCACAACAGCTCATTGCCCAGGAGGCTGTGAGTCTGCTGGGGACGTGCTGGGCTGCAGCCTGGGCAGTGGTACTGAGAACTAACATAGCAAATCCAAGCATGTTTCCCACAGCCTTGAACCCACGGTGGGAATGCTTCTGAGAATCCATGTTCCTGTCTGAGTATTCCCCATGCAGATATTGGGAAATAGACCTAATGATTCTTTAGAAGAGCTGTTTCTAGCACGGGGTGAATTATGTCCAGCCTAGTGAAATGGAATAAACCAGTGTGTGAGTGATGTGATGTGATAGCTGTGTGCATTGCTGAAGAGGAAGGCAATCTGCAGTCTACAGTTCTGTCCAGATGACAGCATGACCCTTGGGATGCTGCTGATCCTCAGACAACAGAGCCCAGGCAATTAGTAAGACCACGCACCTCCAAATGTTACTCTGCATTGTCTTCCCATTGCATTTGATTCTCCATAGTTTTAGTCACAATTATAAGAAAACAGAAGAGAGAGCATACATGGGCTTCCCATTTGAGACCTCTGTTTTTCCTTCTCCCTTCCATGACTGATGCACTGGGGAAAAAAATTTCGCTTTAAGTAGGTCTTGGCTCCTCTGCTGTGGGCCATCCCCTTCATTTCCTGCTGGACCTGGCTGCTGTCTCTGCTGCCACGTTGCAGAGCAGAAATGGCTGTGCCTCGGCAGGGAGCAGCCCCGGTGTGTGCCGACGTGCAGGTTGGCACACCCTCCTGACACACAGTGTATTCCAGTCCTTTTGCATAGCAGACAAGCCTGTTTGTTTCAACAATGAGTATATGGAGTCCCAAAATAACTGTGTTAAATGTTAGAGCTGTGTGAGCGTTGTCACAGCTGCTGTTTAGGTAGGCTGTGGGTCTATTAAAGGAAGAGCATGATGAAAAAGCAATTGCTAAGCTTAGGAAAAGCTTCACATGGCCATGGTTAGTTCCATGCCAGTGAACAAGTCTTATAACAAGTCTTATAAAACCAGAGCAGGGCAATGTCTAGAGAGTTTTGGGAGCATATTCCAAACTCCACGTTTGGAATTGTCTCAATAATGAGCCAATGGTGACTCCAAGTGGTGAGGACCTGCAAGTGACATCTTGAAGTTCCAATTTCAGCCTAAACGTCTTTGGCTACTACCATCCTCTCCTCACCTACTGAGAGCTCCTCTGACTTTTGGAAGAAAGCCACCTCCTTTCTCTGTCCCCACCTGCACTCATGTGCACCCCCAGCACTCACAGCAATGCTGCTGTGCTGTGCTTGTTTCTTGCCTCCCACCTCCTGAATAGGAGGGCAGGCTTTGTTACCAGACCTGCAGAGATTAAACTGTTCCTCTGGTTTTATCTTTCTGAAAAAAAAGAGAAAAAAGGACTATGGTGAGCATGTTGTTCACCAGGGAATGCTCACAGTTTGTGTTGGTGCTGCATGTATGTGTGGGCATAAGCACAGAAGATCCAAAAGAGACCAGATAAATTGTCTATAAATATCTCTACTAAGCTTGCCAGTGCAGTTAGAAAGGTGGTTGGAAATATCAGCCCCTTCTGTGTTTGCTCTCAGTGTAAACCTGATTTGGCTTTTCTGTTAGCTACCCACACACTTGTATTTTGAACACTGTCATTGACATTGGTTGCATTCTGTATCCAAGTGCATCCCACACCTCTGGACTGGATTGCCCCCCAGCCCTTCCACCTGGCTGGATGAATGCTGCTGCATTGCTGACTGATCTGCCATTGGGAGTGACAGTCATTATGTGGTGACACCAAAGCCAGCCAGCGTGAACCACTTCTGACTGCATTTCCCCCCTCTCTCCATGTCTCCAGCAAGCTGACTCAGGACAACAGGATAGAAAGCCCAATTCCCATTCTGCCTCTCCCGACACCGGACACCGAGACAGAGAAGCTGATCAAGATGAAGGATGAGGAGGTGAGACCCATTTCTGCCTGTGCCTCCTTGGTGTTGGAGCTGGAGTCTGAGGTGTTTCTCCAGGGTTGCCCCATAGAGGCTGTCCTGAGTCTTCCCACTCCTGCCTCCCACCATCGTGGGCTCCTGGGGTGGAGGACAGGGGTGTGAAAGCTGTAGCTTCCTGTCAGGGAAATGTGGCTACATTCCACCCCAGATTCAAGTGCCTCTGTGCTCAGGCAGGAGTTAATACTGCCTGAGAGATCCCTTTGGCAGCTCCAAGGAGCTGCCCCCAGTGTGGATCAGCAGGTCCCTTTCTGACTCTCCCTTCTGTGTCTCACACAGTTACGGCGGATGCAAGAGATGCTGCAGAAGATGCAGCAGCAGATGCAGGATCAGTGAGAGGCAGGTACCCAGAGGGCAGAGGGAATTCCCCAGTGACCACCTGAGACCTGGCAAGAGCTGTGAACGTTTAAAAAAGGTTTCCTGTTATATAGAGACTCATGAGCAAGAGCTACACCTGCACCCTCTAATTTATTAGCAGCAATGGTGGCTTTTCAGCCAACTGGATTGTGGAGGAGGCTGTTCACTTAACAGTTTACTGATGTGTATTTCTTTTTAAATAATTATTCTTTTGTTTCTTTTCTTGCTGTTTTTTTTTTTAATAAACTAGCCTGGGAAGTCTCTAAGACATCCTAAAAAAAAAGAGAAGAAAAAGATCCCTCTTTCCCATGTACTAATCTCTTGTGTGGGAATGCTCTGGTATTTAAAGTCCTGGTTTCTCTGGTGTACAAACTTACGGACTATCTGTGTCAATGCACGTAAATGTTTACTCCCAGCTGAGGTGCTGTGCCCTGTCCCTGTTTCCCTTGTCTGGGGCCAGCACAAGCTTTGTAAAGGCAGCTGTACCCTCCTGTGAGTTTGACCTGTGCTGCTCATGCTTCTCAGCCTGGGGACAGCTCTGGCCCAGAGACCTGGGGCTGGGGGTTTCTCTGTGCACTGACCTGCTCAGGAGTACTGATGGTTGCCTGGTTTCCTATCCAGATTTTTATAGAGCTTTTGTTTAGTTGGTTGGTTTTGTTCTTCCTATCAAGAAGCTCCAGGATATTTGCACTGAGCAGCAAGGGACCGAGTCTCTCAAAGTTGGTTAGAAGAAAATGTCTTCTACTGCTCTCAGTTATGTCTTTCTGGCAGAGAGGATGAGTTGTTGACTATTCCCTGCAAGGAGTTGATGGGAGTGGGCCCCTTCCCTGCCATGGTTTCCTCCTTGGCAGGCTGGAGGCATTGGTAGATGAACCCCAGGGCCCTGCAGTAGATGGGTGAGGGTATCTCATAGTTTAGCTCTGGTTGTCCAACTAAAGTGTGTCTTTAGTGTCCGCTCTGAAAAGCACTGTGGCAGCCAGAGTGCTTGGACAGGACTGCTTTCAAAGGGGGTAGAAACTCTAGGGCTGAAATCCAACCCCAAATGCAGACCTGTGCCCTGTCCCCAGTCTTTGCAATCCCACGAGCACATTGCTGGCTCTGAGCCTCTCCTGGGGGAAGGGGCAGTTTTTGTAGGCCTGTACCTGAGATGTGCAGGCCACCTGTCCAGACAGGTGTTGGGTCAGTATGGCAGGTGCAGGAGTGTCACTGTGTGAGGCTGAGCACAGCTCAGCACACTTGGCACTTGCTCCCCTGCCCTTCCCCTGGGACTCGGCCCTTCTCCCCCTCCCTAGTCCAAGGCTCTTCCTCTCTTAGTACTGGGAAGGCTGGTGGATCTGCTGGGCAGAGATAAGTGCACTCTGAGCAGCAGCTCCTGTCTTGTTCTTGCTTCCTGCAGTATTTTTAACTTCAGCCCAGCCAGAGCAGAGCCCTGGAGTGTGATGTGCCTGACAGGGCAGGGCTCACCAGCAACACTGCCACGCATGCAGGAATCAGGGCTGTTAGAGGGAGAGACACTTGGCTCTTCCATCTGGCTCCAGGGAGTGCTGCCATGGGCTGGGCCCTTCTGCTCCTTGGCTGATTCCCCTGTCCCTTTTCACCTTTTATATTTGCTAGGTAGAGATCTTTGGATCTCCCCAGTAGATCTCTGTGGGTAGGAAGTGCAGTGTTGGCCAGGAATAGCCAGGCTCTAAATTCTGTTATTTGTTGCTGCATTTGTCTGATTCCTCCATGGGGCTTTAGAGTCCCAGTCAGGGCCTGTCCAGGTGGTGAGTAGGTTGGCTGGTTCCAGTTATTCACTGTACTGAGCCTCTGCTTAGCCAGAGCTGTAGGGGCAGGGGAGTGACCCTGGCACCTCACGGAAGGTGGGAGCCCTTTGGCAGAACTGTGCAAGCTGGGCAAGAACAGTGTCCAACAGTGTTTATTTTTGGTTTGTTTTTTTTTTCCATTCTCCCCTATTTTGGGCTCATAAGTGGCAGTGCCAGCCTAGGAGAGTAGAGGGATTCAGCTTGGCTTCAATAACATGCCAGGACCAAAGTGCTTAAGGAGGAAGTACAATCCTTTGTGCAATGTGCTTACTTGAGTGGTGGAGTGACTGGAAGCAGGAGCTTCCTCCAGGTTTTCTGAAGCTGGGTTGCTGCTGTCCAAAGTTGGTTCTCAGTTCTCTGCTTTATCTGTGCTGGTATTATGGAAAACACCTTGAAGTACCTGTTCCCTCTTTTCTTACACTGGTCTTGTTGGTGAGGAGGATGTTCTGTTGCAAATGAGCCCTGTCCCGCTGGAGATGTTCCTCCTTCAAACAGATTTATTCCTAGGAGACCTTTTCCCTTTAGCATGGACACAGAGCAGCTGACAACTCTTATCCTGGGCTGTGCACAGAGGTGTTGTGTGCTGGTGAGAGCACTGGTACATTGGTCACAGGCAGGCAGGGCTGCTAAGCGTGGATCTGCCCCTGTCCCTCTGAGAGAGGAAGCCTCCATCAGCTCAGTGCATGTGTCTCCTTCATCAAGTTGATAGTCACAAGTCTGTCCTCTACAGAGAGCTGAAGCCTTTGGCAATGAGCTGGCAAAGATGGTTTGAGCTGCATTTGGGAAAAAAAACACATAGGAGTGAGGCACCAGAGGTGGCTTCTACAGAGGAGGAGTGGTACCACTGAAATCACGTCTGTGTAGGAGGTTCCCTGCCCAGAGTGCCAGAGTCTGGGGGCTGCTTGGAAAGGGCTTAGATACTCTTTCTGGAGGGCACCAGGGATGCAGACTCTGGCCTGGAAGGTGGCATCTGTTTATTAAAGGAGTGTTTTGTATTGTGGCATCAAGTCACACAGGAAGTGGAGAGGAGCCTCCTGAACACGTGTAGCTTGGCCATTTGGCTGTCAGTGAGAAGTGTGCATAGGAAAGTAATTTAACACCTCCCCTCACACAACCCTCTACAGCCTCATATGCAATCCCTGCACCCCAGGCACATTCCTATGCCTCTGCCAAGCTTTGTCCTGCCAAGTGAGTGGCTGCAGGGGTGGTGTCCCACTCTGCAGGGCTGTCCGGGCTGCAGCTGGGGCTGTTGGTACATCTGGGCCCCTCTGCCTGGCTGGGGATGGAGCCACAGCATGAACTCCTTCTGTGCCACTGCTGTGCTGGTCCTGCCTGTGCAGTCCCTGCAGCCCCCCTGCATGCCTCCCCTCAAGGAGGGGATCCCACTCTTCATGCTCTGCAATGGCATTCCCTGCTCCTCCTCACAAGCTCCGCTGTGCTTTAATGCTGGCTTGCTCCTGCCATGCACCTTCCTCACCCCCTGCTTCATTCCTAGGCTCTTTGTTTCTTGTCCATCTATTGGGTTATTATAATTATATTTTTTGTACATTTTCTGTTTGAACATTTTGTCATTGTGAGCAAAGAAAAATGAAACCTTTTAAAACATATCCATTTTATTAAATGATTATTGTTATTATTATTAATGTTTACTACCTGAATTGATCAGTGAAATAAATACATTCAAAAAACCAACCTCTTTCTGTTTGATTTTCAGCCCCCTTGAACAGCATTGGTGATATATTAGGGGCAGGAGAGAGCAAAACTGACACTGTTTCTCCTTTTATCTAATTTTGGCAGAGAAGGCTCCAGGCAGGACTTCCTGCATGGGATTTCTGGCCTGTCTATGCCAGAAGCTAGCAAGCTGATCTTGAAGTTCTTCTGTCTTCAAGTTTCCCCTAGGAGTGGTGTCTAAATCAGCAATGGGCAGCTGGGCAGGATCCAGTCCCAGGAAATCCAGTTTGTAAGTAGCCAGAGCAGCATTCATTGCCAAGCCTGTGCTGCATGCAGAGCCACAGTGGGTCTGGCTCTAGATCAGCTCCATGCCACACCTGGCCTGAACACCTGCCTGGGAATAAACGTAGCACCAAATGCATGAGACGAGGTAAGTTTGCTGAGCAAACTTAAGCTGCAGTAGCTGAACTGCTCCCAAGTGGAAAGCAGGCCCTGCAGGAAAAACTGGGTTGGTTTGTTAGCCTAAGTTCTCTTTGCCACTCTGCCTGCCCACCACAGTGAAACAAACTGGAATGATCTGCTCCAACTTCACAGAAATTTAAAGCTTTAATGTTTTCTTTAGCTCATCAAAATTTTCCCCTCAAGGCCAAATTCTGCCCTTGTTTGCACCCTCAGTTCTCTTCACATGGGCACATTCAGGACATGCCTAATTTCTGCTCTGTAGGATGTGCACAGTAACAGTTGTGCTCAGTGAGGCAACAGTTTCACAACACGATCCTGGTGGCGTTAGCACAATGAATGCCTGCTCAGGCTGATGGCAGAAAATTGTCAAAGTGTGATGGCCACGAGAAGACAAGATTCTGCCTAAGTATAGTTTTGACCCTTGGACTCACCACTTCAAGTATTTATGTAATTCAGTTTCTGAGTAAAGGATGTGGTCAGTCTTTCTCAGTAACTGCGCACTGCACACTCATCCAGAGCTGCAGGCCCACTTGGCTACCCAAGGGCAGGGGTGCTCCAGGAGCAGTCCCTCAGAGCACTGTCTTTCCCAGTCTGTTTGCCCTCCTGTGAATCCCATTAGTTTAGTTTGATGTAGACAGTGGAATGATAAGAGTTATGTTTTACCCCTATATGAATCATGTGAGGATGCAGGTGTCTGGAGAATCTTTCTCTGGAAAGATGGGTGGATGGATTGGAAGTCTATTTCTATCAGCAGATCTTTCGCTATTAAGTAAGAGTAGATTTGTGCCACTGTTTCAAGGGGAACCTGAGGGTCAGCACCCAGAAAAGTGCCAGGTCTCACCACTCTGCCAAGTGCAGTTTTCCTGATGAGGTTGGAAACCAAAGGCCACAATGCTCAGAGTGTGGTACAAACCAGTCATGTCACCTCCCAGGTTGAAGTGCATTTTGAGTTGCTATGCAATGAGACTGCGATGTTTCTGTTGGGCTGAGCCCGTGGGCCCAGAATCACAGTTATCAGTACTGTCAGTGTCTCTCCCAGCAAACGTGTTCTTGTGAGCAGTGTCAGCTCCCACTTCTTGGAAGACTTGCTCAAGGAAGCATCAGCTTCCGATGACATGTGGCAGACTTGCAGGAAGGCCTTGTGTGGGAGGTGTCCCTGGGATGAGCCTGACCCTTATCTTGCCAGCCAGCTGCAAGGGGATTATCCGGGAGCCTGGCTATGCAGCTGCACACACTCTTGCTCTGGCTGGACTGCCTTAAGACCTTCCTCTTGTGTTGTAAAGACAGCAAGAAAGCAAGGATTGAGCTGCTCTGGTAAGTCAACAAAGTTACCTTCTGTTCTTGTTTTTATTCTGTTGACAGCACAGAAAAGGACTGCCTTGTTGCAGGTATGTAGTTGCAGTTCTCTAGGAGAAGCTGTAACAGCTCATGTGTTCAGCAGTGGCATGAGACTGTAATAACGACTCTTTGGCCCATGTCTTCCAGCACAGTCACAGCTCCAGAAGATTAATCACCTGCTGGAGCAGTGTCTACCATGGGAAGCTGTACTGACCTCCACCCTCAGTGATCAGCATGCTCTCTGCAGCCAAGGACTGTTTGTCACTTCTTTCCAAAACTAGAAAGGCTATTTTTCACTTGTGGTAACAGTAAATTTATTTCTGAATCTCCTCTTGTAATTTGCATGAACAAAGCTTTGCTTACAGGTGGAATTCAGAGCTATGATAAGGCACGACCTGTTCCATATTCTAGTTTTTGATTCCTTGACAGAAATTTTGTTCAGTAATTCACCTCCACTAATGCTGAAAATACAAGCAGCTCTTGTACAGTTCTGAGGACTAGTGAAAATGTATTTGATAGCTGCAGCTAAGCCTCCCAGTAGCTATGGGTTCACATCCCTCCTCAAATCCAGGGTTGGAAGACCAGGAACATTTATTTCCTCTCCTGTAAAGAGAGACCAAGAATTTGCACATCTCTTTTAACTCTGTTCTTTTCAGAGCTCTCACATCTCCTGTGAAGGACAGAAAATTCACACAACTTTAGAAACTCATCCTCAGAACAAACCAACAGAAGACCTGGGCGTGTTGTGTCAGTCCTAGAGTTTGTGGTGCCTACCTGGTTTCCACCTCATCCAATCTCATCAGGGAAGTGTTTGCAGGTGAAGATGAACAGTGCAATTCTCTTCTTGTCCCTCCTTGGCTTCCTCCCAGTTATGACATCCACATGCCCTGTGCCATGCAAGTGTACCACCACCATTATTGACTGCACCTCCAAAGACCTCACTGTAGCAAACCTGCCCGTTGCTTTTCGTCCTTCAGCTGAAATTATCCACCTTGGTTACAACAGGCTCACCTCTATTCCCAATGGGCTCTTTGACAACCTGCAGAGCCTCCAGGTGGTCTACCTGCAGGGCAACCCATGGGACTGCACCTGTGACATCCTCTACCTGCGCTCGTGGCTCCAGTGGCAGCAGAACCGGACGGCGTACCGGGATGTGCGGTGCAGCTCCCCGGCACACCTGCAGCACCGGCTCATTGCCTACCTGACAGAGGACGAGATCATCTCCACATGCCAGCACTGGTACTGCAGCCTGGCTCTCCTCTCTCAGCTCTGCCTCTTCATCCTCCTTTTGCTCCAGGGTGTTTTGGTTATCTTCATCATCGTTTACTTGCAGAAATTTCGGAGAATGACCGCTGAAGCCCGGAGCACCACCCGAGAACTGCACCAGCAGGTTGACCCCTGGGTATCTTCATGAAACCCCTGCAACAATTATTAACATCACAAGACTGAAGAGCCTCCTTCCTTTGGGGGATAATGTGCCAAGGTCCTGTGGTTTGTGATGCCCAGCGGGGACAATTCAGTGCAGCATCTGATCCTGACTGCGGTCCAAAGCAGGGTTTGAACTGATCAGACACTTACTGTGTTCCTAAAGAACCAATCTTGATTGCTTTGCTGGGCTGGAAGTGGCTCTGGTTTGGTAGACTAAGGAAATCATAGCCTACAGTAACCAGAACTGACTTGAACAGCTCATAACCCCCTAAAGGCTACAGTGCTTGATCCCTCCTATGCTACAGTATTTCAGCCACACTTCCCAGGATGCTTCTGGTTTTTTTGGGTCAGGTGAGGACAGAAGTGGGCAGTGAACAGTTAAGGTACTGGACTAAGACAATGGAGAAATAGAGTTTCCTTGTGTTACCACAGACTGCCTTAGAATCTTTGGCCAAGTGATTTACTCATCTCCTGCCTTGGTTTCCCATCAGCAAAAAGAGAAAGAAAATGTCTTCTCCCTTGATGCATCTTTTTCCAATGTCCTCCTGAGGGAGGGAATGTTTAGAAGCCCACCTATTTTATCCTGTCTGGCTTCCTTTTAATCTACTTATAGTTTTAATACTGACTTCAGCTGAGTGACACTGGGGTCCAGAATGCTTATGAGAGATTCATCCTGAAGCCAAGAGTTACAGAAACCAGCAGCTGTTTCTGGCTGTGCCTGTAGCAGCACCTGGCACAAGAGATCTGCCCTTCAGAGACTCACCCTGACAAGCCTACTGCTGGTTACGGTGTCCCTTAATAATTTTTGAGATGAAGAAAACTTGAAATAAAATAATGATGCGTTTTGATGTAAGTGGCTTATTTTTCTATCCCACACTGGGTATTCTGTGGTGCTCCCCGGAGTTCCTCTCACTCAGACTTTGTGCTGTTAGCACAGTGCACTGTAGGTTAAGCTCTGGCAGCTGCTGCCTCCCACCTTGGCCCCGGGAAATGGGGAGTTTCCTCCAGTGCCCCTGAGCAGCTGTTGATTGTTTTATGATGCATTCTGTGGGGTCAGCAGGGCTGGGGGTGACCCACAGGTGAACACCCCATTCCTTCAGCCCCCAGTGCCCATCACGGGGGTTCCTCACCCTCCAGGGGCCTCAGGACGCACACAGAGAGCTCCTTTTGCAGGGGACTGGGGACAGCAATGGGACAGTGAAGGAGCAGTGAGGGAACAATGAAGGAGCAGTGAGGGGGCAGTGACAGGACACAAAGCATGAAGGGGCAGTGAAGTGACAGTGAAGGAGCAGTGAGGGGGCAGTGGCAGCACAGGGGGACAGTGAAGGAGCAATGAAGGGACACGGGGCAGTGAAGGAGCAATGAAGGGCCAGTGCAGGGACACGGGGCAGTGAAGGAGCAATGAAGGGACAGTGCAGGGACACCGGCCAGTGCCGGCCCGGCCGCCGAACTTCCCACTGACAGCCGTGCCGGCCCCGGCCGGGCGCACCTGCGGCACTGGGGTGCCGAGGGTGCCGTGAGGGCAGGCGGAGCTGAGGGGGCTCCCTGAGGGGCAGAAGGGCAGCCCTGAGGTTCGTCCCGCCCGGGGGCGGATGGAGCGCGGCGTGAGGGCGGCCGGGCCGGGCGGAGCGGGCTCGGCAGGGTGTGCCGTGGATGGGCCCGCTGGCTGAGGTGAGTGAGTGTCGAGGAGAGGCCTTTCTGCCTTTTCCTTACCCCTGTGGCGTCGGCCTTGACTGGGTGTGGGAGCAGCACCCAAGGAAACGGGGTCCAGCTCAGATTTGGGTTTTCTCCTGAGATGTGCACCTCGCATCAGCCAGCACAGCCGTGTCCCCTGCGGCATCACCACGGCCGTGACCTCTGAGGGGGGACACAGCTCCACCAAGAGCCTCTTCTGTGCAGGCGCCCAAATTAGTGCTCCATGAGGGCCCCAGCACCCTCAAATCCATGATTGTTAAGAACTGGTTTTCTTTCTTCTTCCTTTTCTTTTTTTTTTTTTTTAATTTATTTTTTTCTGCTCTGAGGAACAACCTTTCCATAGGAATGGAAAGCCACTTTTCTAGATTGTTCCTCCCCACTGACTTTTTCCCAGAATCACTTTGGTTTCACTTCCCTGGGTAGGCAGGAAAGGGTCCCAACTCCTGCAATGTTAAAGTCTTGGACACATGAAAGGTGGAAAGCCTTTTGGCGTCATTTGCCAAAATGTGAAGAATGTGACCAGGCACAGCAACGTGATAATGAATTGCACTGAGCACAGAGTGATTTGTGTGCCATGGCAGCATGTCTAACCCATAAATCTAGAGCCTGCACGCCCTGGCCTCTCCTGGCTCAGAAAGCTGCGTGTCACAGATGCTTTCTTGCTCTGCTGGCCAGTGCAGGATCTGCTGGGATGCTGCTAAAGGGAGAACTGGCTTGCTTTCTGAAGGGAGGGACTGTCCAAAGCTGCACAGAGGCTTCAAAGGAGAAGCAGCTGTGAAATAAGGCAAAGATAAATGCAAGCTATTAAGCTGCTTTGCAAGTAACTTTCTAGTATCAAGGCCAATCCAGCCCCTGGGCATACAGGATTGGGCTGCCATGCCTGCTGGACAGGCTGCGGCACTGCCAAGGGTTCAGATGCTTCCAAGCAGCTCCTTTCTCTGATAGTTACCAGGTTAAAACCCCCTGAGAGACCAGACCAAAGTGTTTGCAGCTTTTTTGATGCAGAGCTCCAAACCTGAGGTGTCTAAAAAGCAGGTCAGCATTTCCTAAGTGAAGGACCAAATGGTTGGTAGATGACATTGAGGAAGGCATGCTACTTCTTTCTTCTGTGAAATGCCTTGTTTCTCAATTATCTTCATGGTGACTTCTGCATGTTTAGCAGAGTAAAAGAAGTCTTGCAAGCAAAGCAATCTGATTTTGGAGCCTAGAGAATAATCCCATGGAGAATCTGTTTTTGTGTCCCTGTACCGTAAGGGTACATGGTTCTGCTTTGCTTCAAGATTGCCACAGGTGCTTACTTACAGTTTGCCTGGATCCAAGTGAACCTGGGAACCTGCCCCTGTTGTTTTAGATACCCTTCCATAGGTTCTGCACCCTCATGTGTTCAATGAAAATATCACATTTGTACACACAGGGAATAACTTGCTATAATCCTCTGTAGGGCACGGTCTCTGGGACAGACCAATTCCATGCAGCAGCTGGAGATCAGGCTGTGCTTGGAGATCATATGGAGGAAGGTCCTGGAGAAGCAACAGCACATCCCTCTTTGTGCTGTGGATGTGCCTAAGTGAGAACATTCAGTGGATGCCTTGGTGGCAGCCTGATCTGGGGTTTGTTGCACTGTTTATAAATTGTAAAAGACATTTCATGGTCATGAATATGAGACTACCTGGGCTTCTTCAAACCCCTCATTTCCCTTCAGGATTGAAGCATGCAGGGCATCCCAGAGAGAGTGCCAAGGAAAGCAGTGTAATTGCACATCATGGGGCATCTTGTCTGTTTCAGAATACAAAGGAGAAGAAATATTTTATAAATGTTTTGAAGTGACTTTTTTTGGTTGGTTGGTGGGGGCTTTTGTTTTGTTTGTTTGTTTGTTTTTTATATTCACATATGAAAGCAGAGCCTCCCTCAGGCTCATAGATCTGAATTTGGAGGGCTTTAATGGATAGCACAGACTAATTAAACAGGTTTCTACAAATGATTAGTTATTTTGGAGAAGTGCCTTGAAAGCAGCAGGTTGCAGTGTTAAGGTTTGTTCTGAAGATAATGTGTACGTACACACTGTATCTCTAGATAAAGCTACATACTCCCTGGAAGGACAGGGTAGAGCACTGCTGGAGGGCATGAAAGATTTAAGTGGATTTAATAAAAAAACACAAATACCATAAATTACTCTCTTAAATCTACAAGTAATGTTTGGTTTTCTTCTGTTTCTTTACATGTCTCATGGTCTGCTTCTGCTCTGTTTGTAACTATTGAGAACAGAATATGCTGGGAGGTAGTTCTTTGTATTTCCACAGAGGAGGATTAACCTGAGAGTTATGAAACCAAAATGCCAGGAATGTCCTCTGTGGATACCCAATGGTTCAGGCCGTGTAGCTGATCTGCCGTGCCCATCTGTAACAGCTGATGATCACTCCTAACCTGCCCTGGCACAGCTGTTTGGTGCCACATCCATGCCACTCCTTTTGCATGGCAACAGCTGTGCTCATTGAAGGGAAGTCTGTCTGCAGAGCCTCTGCCGTACTGACACCTCACTGGGCCTCGCTCGGGAGAGGGCAGCAAATCGCTTTTAATCTCCTATTTGCTTTTACTTGTAAAGTCAATGTGAGATGCGGGCCTGGAAGGGAACGAGGTGTGATGTGTGTCTGCCCCGAGGCTGACAATAATGCTCTAGATTTAGTCGCCCAAGCAGCAGATACTGCTTTTTGAACCTGTAACTACTGGTTTAAGCAGTCCTTTTCTTGTTGTTGTTCCAAAGCATCAGACTGAATCGGAGAAGGAGAGGAAGGTGGGCATTTTAGTGCTATGGCCATGATGGAAATAGGGTTATTTCTCTGTCTGATGAGCTTTGGAGGGTGGAAATCCATCCTTTGGCAGGTGGTGCAAAATGCCCCTTCTCTGGTGCTTTTTTCACCAGAGACTTTTACCTTCTGCATTCTCAAGCTCACCAAGAGATGCTGAGGGTGCCCACACTTGTTCTGCATCTCCATTACCTGATCTTTCAACACAGTGTCAGCAAGCTGGTTTTTTTCCCCAGGATGAGACTTTAATTCCCTCCCATTGATTATGGCCAAAGAAGAGAGCTCAAATGGAGATTTTATTCCAGAAACAATGGCCCCCTTATGTGCTGTGTCGTGATCTCTGTGAATGAACCTGCTGGTGAAATGAAGGCTTTTCCCCAGGCTGTTTTGAACCTTTTTCAGGTGAATCTTCGTATTAGGTCAGCTGCCTGGATTCCTGAAGGGAGAGAGAGGGAGGTGAAAGACAAAATCTTTGTTCCATGGGGACATGAGACAAAATGACAGTCAGTGGGACTTGGGCTGCATACTTTGTTTCCATAAATCCCCATGTGTTGCAGGTAGTTTGTCTGTATTAAAACACAGTTTGCTGTTTTCCCATTTTGGTTCCCTGGTGGTGGAGCTGCACCAAACCCACCAAACTGATTAATTTGATGATCCAGTGCAGGAAGCTTTCAAAGTAAGATGTTGATGTTCTTGATTACTTCCTTTCCTGTCATCCCCTCTTGCCACTATCTGTCAGGAATGACATTTTAATGATCCTTTCCTTCTTGTCCTTTTTGCCTGAGACTTTCTAGAGTGCAAGAAGCAACACTGTAATTTTTGCCTACCCCTAAATGAAAGGAAACTTCCTCCAAGTGCTGCAGTGTTTCCCGCAGCACCTCAGGTAGTGTTTTCTATCTGTCCATTGCTGTGTTTGGCCTGAGCAAGAAAAAGGACTGTAATGTTTTCTATTTCTGTGTGAGGCACATGGAGAGGAGTAAAGAGATATGCTTACATCGGGTAAAGGTGGAGCGAGAGGGAACTGTGTTGTCTGTAATTTGAAATGATATAATGAGATGTGTGGATCAGAAAGAAGGCTGGCTCTGCATTGTGTGCAGTGCAGTTCAAACTCTGTGGTGGTGTTCACACTCTGGAAGAAGTCAGCTCTGTGTGTTGCAGTAATCCAGGGCCCTACTTTCTGTTCCAGACATGTGGGGGAAAAATGATTTTTAGATTCAGTTGCTAAAAATGTGTGAAACCTGAAGGCAGTGAACTGAAATTCTAGCCCTGCTCTGTTGTACTGTTGACTTCAGTATAGCCAGGGTTCATGTGCTGGGCCATACACACAATCTGCCAAGGTGAATCTCTTTAAGGAGCTGCAGGAGGGCTCAGCTGTGGGGCAAGGGCACTGGATTATGTATGTCTTGGTAGTCTAACATTAGGGATGTACAGCAATGCAAGTATTTCTAAAACTGGAGAAAGGATCTGAGTCCTGTCAAAATGAGAGGAAACTGGGATGAAAGCCGGGCACTGTATTCCCTAAACTTGTTCCAGTGCTTAATTAGCTGTGGAAAAATTAGCACTTCAATCCCTGTTTATCTGTGAGTTTCCAGCATTCCTACCTTGCCTTGCCTTTATCTGTGGATGTCTGTGGGGCCCCATGTGCTAGGCACTCTACATTCCCAGGGATGGGAAATTGTGAAATCCATGTGGGATGGGAAATTATCTTGGATGTTTCCCATCCTAGAGGAAAAAAAAATGTTTTGGAAATGATTCAGCTGAAACTCAGAGCATACAACTGGTGCATTCATCTTCATGCTTATCCGCCAGCCTACTAGGAACACACTTGACTTTCTAAATGGAAAGTAACTCTAGTACAAAAATTGGAGCTTCAGTTTCTGTGAACTGGAAAACAAGCATCTAAACAAGTCCATTCATTTATATATTATTTTTTTTAATTCATGCTTTAAAAATGGAAATTTCTTTCAACTGTTCCTTGGTCTTCCCAAATTGGGGGTTTCATATTAAAAGAATAGTTCACTGAATGGTTTCCACCAGCTTTGTATCTTGCACAGTGAAGAGGGTCTGTCTGCTGAAGCATCTTTCATGGCATGAGGTGAGACAGAGCAAACAGAAAGAGAAGGAGTGGGTAAAGGAACTTTGTTAGTAGGACTACCAGTGACCTCATGGCCCAGTGGGCTGCTGTTGAGAAGAGGTGGCTTATGGTCATAGTCCCATCCAGAGCCAAGCTTCTGTGGCATAAATCTTCCTGCAAGAGGCTGCATCCTGCCTAAGATACAGCTTTTATTTTGCTTTGCTGTGTGAGGAGATCCACCTGATGGAAGCAGTCCAGGGCTGACAGCATTTGGGGTTTCTCCCCTGGAAAGCAGGAGACTTTTGTTGCTTAGGGGCTGGGAGTTTATTAACCACAGCCATCCAGCAGGTCTGGAAGGGCTCCCAGGACCCCGGAGGTGCTGAGCTGCATGTGTTGACACACTGGGAGTCCTGTGCCTGCTGTGTTTCTCTTATTTCAAAGGAAATGTCAGTCAGAGAGGGAACATCTCCTCTGGTGGGAAGCAGCTGGACTACATATCAAACAGGAGCTTCTCCTGGGACCAGAGGGCAGGGCAGGAGGCAGCCTCTTGCATGGAAGCGATGGGAGCAGGAGGGGATCTTGATGGCTGACCCAGCACAGGTATGGCCTGGCATTAGTGCAGCCAAGGACCTTGGGCTTACTGTCTGCTCTGAGCAGGCTGCAGCCCCAGAGCTGCTAGGCTGGCATCTCCTGGAGCTGTGCTGTGCGGGGAGCAGATGGGATGTGATGCTGAGCCTGGGTGCTGCACCCTGCCAGGTCCCTGCATCCCTCTGCAGTGGCACCAGCAGCATGTAAGGTAACTCAGTGCTGGTGCAGGCTGGTGGGGAGATGGATATCTGTGCCCAGGAGAAGAAGCCTGTAATGCTGAGAGGTTGTGTGGAACTGCTCTCCTTCCTGCTGTCAGAGCCAGCAGGAGTGCTGTGTTAACTGTGTCGTGGTTTCAGTGACACCCCTTAGAAGAGATAACTGGGGCACCATCTTGTACCCTTCTCTGGAGCAATTCTCCTGAATCCCTGAGCTGTCAGTGGACTCCCCTGTGTTCCTCATATGGAATGAGATGGGCTATTCTCCACTTGGCAGTTTCCTCCTGGCTTCCCTGAGCAAGGAAGGTCTGAGCTGAGCACTACAAAGATGAAGAGGTCCCTGGCAGGTGTGTGGAAGCTTTCCCTGCTGTCTGTTCATTTGCTGTTGTGAACTGCCTGGAAAAGGTTTCTTTTCTCATCTTAGGGAGGAAGAACCTCACTGCAGAGTTCAGCATCAGTGCATGTTCAAAGCAAGCTTACAGCAAACAGCCCTCAAGATGAAGAGATTGAAGACTATGCACGTGGCCAGGAGTGAGCAATAAAAAGGGCTAGACCTGATGGGCAGTTTCCTGGCAACAAGAAGGTTGATCTGGGCCATTTACTGAGTATTTACTAATGTTGCAGCAGCCGTTGCCTACCGAGCTGGCCTAGTTGTCTCCTCAGCAATTCCTGCAGATGGAGAATGAGTGGCAAGAATAACAGAGGAGAGAAGATCTGGTTACAGGCTCAGAGAAGAATGTCAGGACTTCCTTGTCTGTCTTGACTTTCTGCTCCTCCTGCCTTGCCCTCCTATCTTCCTGGCTAATCCAGCCCTGGCTCAGAGTCCAGTACAGCAGTAAAGGGAGGCTCTTCTATTGGAGTCACTGTACTCAAATCAGGATATGCCAAACTGCACATAAAGCATAAAATACATTGGTGCTGCTGCATTTAAGCTTGAAATGGAGAGAAAAGCAATAGAACTTGGGGGCTGCCATGAGGCACCCTGTAGCCCCACAGCAAAGCAGCTTTCACAGGGACTTGGTGAACAGAAGGAAAAAGCTGAAGTCCATTTTATTGAGTTATCAAGAAACTTAATCTAGAAAGTTAATCTCGGAAGTATGCTAAGTTTGAACATCTGTAAGTGCTTTGAGATTTCTGAGTGAAAAATGCTGGGCAGAAGGAGAGGATGTATCTGGTTCAAAGCAGGGGCAATGTTATACCTCCTGCCTACAGCTTGGCTATGCAATAACTTCTGAAAAACTATTTCTTTGCTTTTGAAATACATTTGACTGCACTAAGTGGCATAGTGTTCTCAGAATGTTTTCCTTGGCTTGTCCGATGCCTTCTGGCCTCTATTCCTTCTTTCTTCCTTCCTTATTCTTTGCAAACAATTCAGTTTGAACCTTACTTTACTTTGTTTAGGTTTAGTATTTCCCTCAAATATTTAAGGCTGTGATACTTATCTTGAGTAGCAAGCCAAGGAATCACAGAAATTCTGTGTTAATTTCTCACCATCCTTTTGCTGAGCAGAGGTTCTCCCAAGCAGATTTGTGAGCTCCCCAGTTGCTCCTTATTCCATCCTAACACAACTTAGAGGATTTGATCTCTTATCTTTTGGACAGTGGGACACTTCAAAATAGCTCCAGGCACTGTTTATCCTTCACCTCCCTTGTGATGAACCTGGTGTTTTAGGAAGTGTGAAGAACATAATTAGTAAATTAATACTATCTTTCTCATAGACCTCATCAAAAGATCTTGGAGGGCTTTGCCAAGCTGAATATCAGTTGCTACACCTATTGCAAAGATAGAGACACTGTAGCAGAGAAAGAGAGCCTGCTGTCCCAGAACACATCAGCAGCAAAGCTGGGACAGAACCACCCCTGCGTCCCACAGCAGCTTTTTGGGAAGTAAGAGGTAATGATGCATTCCAAGGTGGCTGTCTTGCTTATAGATCTTCCTTGTTTTCTTCTCAATAACTTGCACATTGGAGAAGAGTGACCACATTCTCCTGTTCTTCATGGTTAAATCAGTTGCCAAGTTCCCTCTAGGTTTTCGTGAGTCAGAAGCTGGAAGAGTTGGTGTTACAGGCTGACACCAAGGTTGTGGGAACAGTCTGTCTCCAGACCCTGCTGCCACATCACAGAAGTCCTGTAAAATGCTGCCATGAGTCTTCTGAAAACACTCAGATCCTTGGTGCTACGGGAATCACAGGGAACCAAGGGCATTTTTTGATGTATGGTGTGGTTGGGAGCTGCTGCACTGGGAAGGGATCTCTCTGACTCTGGTCTTGTTGAGCATGAAATGTATCCTGCAGTCTGGCCAGGTGCAGAACTAGCAGTAGAAACAGAGGTCTCCAGTCTCAAACACACTTCACTCAAGTGTGCACAGAGATAAGGGACAGTGTCCTCTTTCAGTGTGCAGGGGAAGCCAAATCCTGCTTTCATTGGGTCTGGGTGGCCTTGGAATAATTTAATTTCTTTCTGCTGTGCTGCAGTGGTGCTTCCCTACCTGTGAACTCCAACACCCACTGAGGGATGTGCCTCCAATTCTCCTGCAAGCCCGCAGCCATTTTTCCTGGAGGCTGAGGTACAAAGGCAGTTGTGATGCTCAGAGAAGGGAGGGCAGAGCACATGCCTGCCCCATAAGATAACGTGTCTCCACCTACGCCTGGCATGGCTGTGTTTTTCCAGCTCTTTTGTGGTTTTGTTGTTCTCCCCTTGCACCCACAGGACCCTGCTCTGGCTGCAGCAATTGGCTGAGTCTTTCTCGTGTTCCTCCCGCAGGACCCAGGCACAAGCCCAGCCAAGCTTTTCATATGTGTCTGCAGATGGACCTTTGCCCCTATGGTTTGCCTGGCCCTCTCTTCACCCGTGGCCAGGCACTCCAGTGCATGAAGTGGACATTTTCCAGCCCTGAGCTGCCAGAGTTAATTAACCTTCTGCTAAGGCCAGACCAGTCATTCTGGGAAACTAGATCCATTGGGCTGTGCATTCCACAAGCCTCTCTTTGCCTGGCGTCTTGTGTATCAGTACAGGAAAAATCTGTTTCTTCCTCCATATAGTTGTGTTTTAGGATTGGAGAAGGCAGAAGCCTGAGGAAGAGAGAAAGGATTGAGTTCCCCAAAGTTCCTTGCTGTCAGCAGCTGCCGGGAACTTGCCATGGGAGAAAACCACCCCAAGGCTGCTGGCGGTGCCTTGCTCTTCCTGGGTAGAGAATGCATACATACAGTTTTCCCCAACTTCTCTGAGTAAGAGTAAAGTCTCTCCCTCCTTGTGGCAGAGTTGCCTTTGCATAAGGCAGCTGGCATAGTTGCCCAGGAACTGCTTGGCATGACTGGTCATAGTGTTGCTGTCCAGCTCAGTCCTTGTCCTCTCTCTCCCAGGAGGCTCGTCCCACTTCCAGAGGAAAGGACAAAGTTTAATTTACGTGGTACTACTGGCCAATCACTACAGAATAATGTTCTTGATGCGATCACCCTTTTGGGCCATGATTCCCTTCTGTGCCTTGTTGTTCCTTGAGGTTCTGCTCTCCAACAGCCTATGGAGACAGAGATTGAGGATCGACTGGACTCTCACTGAAACATGCAGAGCTTCAGTGGCTGAGTTCTTGGGATGAACTGTAGGGCTGAATGTTGAATTCTTCCCTGGCTGACCATTATCTTAAAACAAGGTACCCCTTTCTCACTGTGCCCAGTGCATCTCTGTGTTTTCAGGCCTGTACCGCCTGCGTCTCTGTGCTTCGTCTCACGGTGAGTTTGTGCTGCTGGTGGAGGGAACAAACACGGGGTTGTTCAGTCTCCCAGCACATGCGTGCCTGACTCCTGTCGGTATCATGCTGTATAGGGTCATTTGTCTCCTCCCCAAAAGGCCCTGCAGAACACTGGCCAGACCTGTTCCTATTAACTGTGCCTGTCTTTCCTTGTAAGAAAAAGAAGTCTAATTGTGCAGTCTTCCAAAAATAATAATTAAAAAGTATAAGCTTGTGTGAAAGCATGTTATGCTCTGGAGAAAGAAAGATAGGGACCTTTTTGTCTGGTGCCAGGGGCAGGATATAGAGAGTTGTTTGCTTAATGTGAAAAAAGCCAGAATTTACCTGTATGGTCTACTCCTGTTTGCATAGAGGCTGCAAGTCTCCCCTCTCCCATCTAGTGTGAGTGAGTTGCAGTAAATCAGGACAAGCTGAGAGGGGGTTTTTTTGTTGTGTGGTTGTTTTTTTGTTGTTGGTTTTTTGCGGTTTTTTTTTTCTTTTTTTGAAAGGGATTTGATTGTCCAGCTATTTTTCTCCCTTGGTGCCGCTTCACACCACTTCTGACTTTGATTAATAGGTCTCTGAATAAAATGTTAATCTAACTAGGGGTCCTTGCCCCAGCCCTCCTGCCCTCCATGCCGTGCTCCAGAAATATCAGAGAAAACACACAGAGGTTTTGTCTCCCTGCAGAGCACTTGTAGCTTTTGATTAATGGGTGGAAGGGCCCAACTCCAGGTTTGTGGCACCTCTCCGGACTGCAGAAAAATAAGCAAAAAGTCACCAAACATGACACAGGGAAGGAAAGTCCCAGGAGCTGCAATGAGGAGAAAGAAAGGAGAGAGAGCAGCTTATAATTCAAGATGTACCCTGCTGTAAGCCTTGGTATTTGTGAGTTTGAGTTCAGACCCTCATCTCCACTTCAACCTTTCTTTACAATTTGCTCAGACCATGTTGTTGAATTCAGCAGTTTCCAAGCGCTGGGATGTCTTAACTTCTAATATGTGCATCATGAACTACTCTGCACATTGCCCTGGGCTGACACTTCATATGCATGTGTTAAGACTGGCTAAGAAGGCTTAATAAAAATATGAGACCTTACACTTCAAACAGGACATGTGTTTCCCTTCTTCTCCTTCAAAATCTTGCCCATTCTCTGAATCAGAATCCTTTCGAAGCTTCTGAAATGATCAGAAACATGTATTTCATTCTTGTTTTCTGGCCAGTAGTGAACTTGGAAAGGCTGTTCTTGTATCCCTTTCATGTGGAAGCCAGACCTGCTGGAAATTTACTTGGTCCCTCAAGGTGGAAGATTTGGTGGAACTACATATATAAGAAGCTACTCATACAAGGGGTTGTCTATCTGGGGCAAGTAGGCTTGAGTGGGTTGGGAAAGTCAAGCTGAGCTGCCATTAGTCTGAAATAAAAGTAATCATTGAAGGGGCTCATCAAAAAAACTATTCCTGGACAAGCCTAATGGTGTGAGATGTGCATAAAGTGTGAAGAAGGTGTATGTACCACCTTACAGCTCCCTCCCCAACCCCTCTGTGGAGCTGCCAGTGCTCTCTCATGTTCCTCTATTTTGTGATGGGCTAACTGGCACAAATTTCTATCACTAATTTGCCAGCCATAGAACTGGAATACATAGGCTTAGCTGTATGCAGATGGGGATTCTTAAATGGGTACTCAGAGATTTTAACTAGGGAAAGGTTCACATCATTAAGAAAAGAGGGGGAAAATTCCCTGAATATTTTGAACCTAGATTTTTTTTGGTCAGAATATGTGAAGGGGTTTAATTTGTGCAGTTGCAATACTTCCTTGTGCCAAAGGAAAGTGCTGCGTTCTCAGCTACTGGAGAAATTTTGCCATTAAGGAAAATGAAACCTGGTATCAAGAGATTAATGATTTTTTTCACCTGGAGGGAATCTGTGAAGCAGTGGCCTTTCCTGGCACTGGTGTGGGGCAGCAACAATCGCTGTATGGCCTTTTTTCTCCTCTTGGCATCTCCCTGGAGGGCCTTGTCAGTCCCTGATGTGCTTGTCATCCAACTCACTGGACAACTGACATGCCTGGAGGATGCAGCCGCCCCTGCTGACAACAGCTTTGTTTCCCCGCTGATGGATGGCTTTGTGGCCCAAGCCTTGCCATTGTCCCCTGTCTGTGGCTTTGCTTCAGTGATTCTTATCTGCATCCTGGGCACCCAGTCCCTGCAGAGTAGTGAGCAGTTGCCAGTGCTGCACCTTCTCCCTGGGTGCCTTTCCAGGACGTGTAGGGGGAAAGACAACGGGCATCCCCTCTAGGCTGAGTGAAGCCAAACTCTACTGTTTACCCAGACCTGTGTGGCATTTGGCTCTTATCTGGAAGGGAAGGCAGATACGAGGGACTCTTTGTGTTAGTCAAACACTCAGTTGTATGGGCAGTGTGGAAGCGCCCGTGTAATTACCATTCTCTGGCTCTCACACTCCTATCTTGTAAATCACCAATCCATCACGGCCCGGGTCCTCCTATTGTTCTATAATTAACTGGACAAACTACAGGAGCATTGTCATAGTTCCCCATTTATAGAGGAGGGACAAAGACTTGAAGGAAGGTTTCAGTCCCCTTCAGCTTTTTCCTCCTCTCTTGAACTCCTTTTTTTTTTCTGTATCTTCTGATCCATCTCATGACTCTAAAGATGTCTCACCTGCTTCTCTGAATGAACACTTCTTTGCAAACCTGCAATCAACAGAGTGGCCACTAAAGGGCAGACCCAAGGATTTTAACCCTTCTTGTTCCACTACAGGTGTGTGCACATGTACTTATTCACTCCCTAGTGCAAGGAGTAGCTCAGTTCTGAACAAGCTTTGGACCCTCTGCTAATGAAAATAGGCTACAGTTGCCTCATCCATTCCCTCATGACAATATGCTAAGGATTTAGCTGCTAGCAAACAGTCAGCTGCTGAGTTAGACACTCCCTGGGGCTGGATTAGGAGCTATAAGGGAGATGGAAAATTTCCAAAGGGTGTTGTAGGGCAAAGATTTGGGGAGTTACTGTTACTTTCCTGGTTTTGACCCTCGAAGGTGGATGGTAGATTTCAAGGTTCTATACGGCTTTTAAGGCTATAAAAAAGCTTAATGCAGGCTCTGGAGCGTGGAGAGGTCTGGCAGTGATTTGGAGTGGTAAAGCTGGTTTCTTTTCTGACGACCAGATGAGTGAAGCTTCTGTGCTCCTGCACAGCATGGAGAGATGGTTGAAAAGCAGAATTTTCCCTAAATTGTGTCATCTTACTTTGAAAGACTGTTCCTGACAGTCTTTGGAGGGGTTATCCTGCTCCATCGCCCAGTGAGGGCATACAGGGCCATGGGAGGATCAGACTAAAGCTCTGCTCTTCTTGCTTTATCTTCTTACCCCCACGTGCCTACAGGGATTTCAGTGTGTCAGAGAACTGTGTTCCTCTCCCTCTGGCTTGAAGCACATGGCATGCTGGGGCCCTGTTTTCTGGTGGAAACTTCAGACACTGTAGCACTACAAACAACAATGGTTTATAGACTCTCTGTTCTCTTACTTCACAAATTTTTAGAAAAAGTCACAGTTCTAATGGCTGCTGCTTTGACAGCAGAATTTAGTCTTTTGTGTTGATAGTGTAATGCAGCCAACTTTACTGACCTCATGGGCATCCCTTGGAGCAGATTTTGGCTCAAAGGCTGAAGATCTACTTTTCTTCCTTATTTGAGGTGTCAGGTAGGTCTGCTGGATGAAATGTATGCTTTTATGTTCTGGTAGGCTAGGCCTTTTAATAAAACCCAACATTGCTTATTTAACCTCCATCTCTAAAATCTTTTCCAGCTCTTGTGAGCTGTAAATTAGACCTGTCCAGCCCATGGAAACTCTGAATAAGCGACCTGAGGCTGACCTCCAAGCCATGGGGCACTTCTTCTTGCTGCCTGCATCCCAGTGACCAGGTCACCTGTATTAAAGTATGAGCACATTGGATTCCCTCTTGTGAGGCCAGCGAAGCACAGGGTGTCTAAGCTCCACTTGGAAAAAGGCTTTGCCACTTCAGTACGTTTGAATGGAAAGGGGAAGACCTGCTCATGTTTGTTTTACAGCCCCTTTTATTGACTTGATTTATAGCCTCAGGCTGTGAGTTAATTGAGGTCTAGTCCAGGAGAGGGCACCTGGGAAGGGGAGGTGCTGCAGTGCCACCAAAGGGAAAACACGCGGGAAAGTGCTTTTATAAAGCACAATCTATTGCAAGCTCTGGCCCTTGCTCCATGACAACAAACCAATCTTTTGCCACCAGAACTGGTTGTTCTAGCTCAGGGAACACCCTTAGCTCACTGTGGGTGGCAAGGAGCAGGGGGGCAGAGGTTAACCAAGGGAAGGTGCTTTTGCTTCGTGTGCCCTTCGTTAAAGCATCCTCCTGCCTGTCTCTTACGGGTGAAACCCAGTCACCTGTATAAGTGCAACTGTCATCGCCTGCTCTAATGGAGACCTGACAGGGTTGTTCCCACAGCCTGAAAGCAGGTGCCTTTCAGTGCATACCTCCTGGGCCTACAGAGCAGATGCCAAGGCTCATCTTTGGCACCTAAAGTGTGGGATGCAGCGAGTGATGCTCATTCCCACGCAGAGCATGTGCTGAGGCAGGTGAGGAAGCAGGGCTCTTACCCAGGTCAGCTGGCTCCAACACAGGAACAGGCTCCTTCAGCCCAGTGCCACCCTAACAAACCAGAGGATATAATATTGCTGTGGATGGCCAAGAGCTAAGCCTATTATAAGGTGGAGGGTAGTAGATCAGTCTGCAGAGGCTGATTCAAACTTTCATGTGTGGGAAACAGTATTGTGACTGTGCGGTTTTTGTACAAACCTCTAGAGCAGGTGCTCTGAGATTGCTCTGGGTGCTTCTGAGCTGTTGTATATGGGACAGGCTGGAGCTGAAGGATTGCCAGCAGGTGTGCTTGTTCTTCTGACCTGGTGGGGCACGAACCCACATGCTGTCCCTGCTGAAGCTGTGCTGAGAGAGCAATGTTTCTGTCCTGTCTTGTCTTTCTGGTAGGCCAGGAGCAAAGCTACAGCAACTTCTCTTGCTAGGCTGGCTCTGCCACAAACCCATACGCTCCTCTCTTCCCTTTCAGCTATTTACAGCATGTGTGTATCATAAATAGTACTGTGCAGCCACTATGGCCTTCACAGGGAGACCCTGCCTTGCTTTGGGAAGGCCATTTTAGCCTGGTTTGTGCCAGGGAGAGCAAAGGGAGTAAGGATGCTCTCAAATGAACTGCAGAGCTTCCTTCCTCTTCCAGGCTTGTGTGGACCAGATACCAAGTTTTAATTCTTAGCATCCTGCTACTCCTTGGTGGCTGGTTCAGTAAATTCCAAGTGGATGGAATGGAGCACCCATGTGCTGCACGTACGGAAATCAATAAAGGTGAGATTTTTGAGTGGTGAATGTCCCTGTGTTCTTGCATCCCAATGTTACTAAAAGAGATCACCTAGCCCACCTCTACTCTTCCACATAATGCTATCCCAAAGCTTGGCAAGAAAGGCTGGTTTTCTAGGGAGAGGCAATATCCTTTTTCAGATAAACTGATACAGCCAGAAAAAGCAGAAAAGCTTTGAATGCATGAACTCTTTAAAATCTGAGTACAATCTCAGTAAGCTTTTCCGTCTGTAGGATGTGTAAGCTCATTTCTGTGCTTCAGAGGTATAGCTGGGGATTATTGTCTTTGTTTTGCACAAGCTTGGTACTGAGCCCTGTCCTAAAGTAAAGCACATCTTGTGGGTGCCCCATGTCCTTTGGGCCTTTTAGTTGTATTTGCACTAAAGCCCAGTGATAAAGTTGTACCTTGTTTGTCTTAAACTACTTTACACTGAGTTTTGGAGGAGCCCCTTTAGAAAGAAGCTTTCCTGGAAATGAGAACCAATTTTGTAACTTAGATTTTGTCTGAATGGTGAAAGAAATGTTGAAATCAGCCAGGCCAGAGTGAGTAGAGCCTGTTGGTCTTGCTATATTGCTGCACTGGCCCTCTCCCTACCCCAGAAGAAAGGTCCAGACTTCAAAGCGGGCACACTTGAGCCCTTCTTCCTCTCTCCTCAGTGCCTCCCTCAGCCTCGGGAGGAGGCTGTCCTGCCAGACACACCAGCAGTCCCCAGGCAGCTCCTGCCTATTCGCCCACCCTGCAGTCAAACCCTGAGCCCTCAGGCAGCTCAGCTGGGGTGCTGCTGGACAAGGCAGTCCTATGGTTCTCTGCAGAGCTCAACCTCCCAAATTCTCAGCCTGCTGGTCAGCTCATGGGAGCTCTTTCCCCAGGGATCTCTGTTCCTAATTCATCACCATCTGACATGAGCAGGAAATAAAAAGAGCAATTTAGCCTCCATTTCTCCTGTGCAGTGAGCCCTTTTCTTTAAGCCATCAGTCCCTTTATCTTATGCCATCAGAATAGTTGCAGTACAGCTTGTTTTCAGCTGTCTCTGGACATTGCTTGAATCTTCAGAGTACTTGTTTAGCCCCACTCAGATAAGCCCCTCTTTCACTCAGAGCAAACAATGCTCCTGGGCCTCACTGCACTTCCCCTGCCCCATTGTGGTGTGGGACTGTAGGGGCTGATGCACTTCAGTATGTGCTGAGGGGGCTGCTCACTGAAGACAAACCCAGAGATCTTGGTGATTTTTAAAATACTTTCAGCTGGCTAGAGAGGGGTCGGGGATTGACAGGGATGCTGAGGTTCAGATTGGCACCTGCATGATTTTATGGTGACCGTGTTGCCGCTTTGCACATTCGTGGCTGTGTGGGCTACGCAGTCAGACTTGGGAGAGGGAGGGAGTTTCCTGTGCCAAGGTACAGTCTGTATGCTGTGTTTGAGGCCTTTCCACACAGGCTGGCAGGTGCCTGGGGTCTTTCTGCCCCGCGCTGTTCCATCAGGCTCATCCTCCTCTCGCTCGTCGGCAGAGGGCACCAGTATCCTGGAGACAGACCTTGGGATGCACTTGCTGCGCCACTGCCACTGGCCAGCGGACCAGGAAAACGGACGTCCCTGCTCGGGGTGGGGGGGGTCAGATTTCCCTGACATTTGGATAGAAATGTCGAAACGTCTCCCAGCTGGATCATCCCTCCGGCTGCTCATTCTAGCCCGCCAGACTGAGGGGGAACGGCTCCAGAGGTTGCTTCCACAAAAGGATTCTCTGAATCCCATCGCCTGCCCACAGGGCTCAGATGCCCCGACAGGACTGTGTCCCACTCCTCTCTGCTGCCCGTGACTGAAACAAACGCTGCTGGCTTGTCAGTGGCTGGATCAGATGCTTCTACCTCTCCTTTGCTTCATGCTTCAGGTGATCTTGGAGGTGTTTTACAGGGAACACCCCTCCGGATCAGGGTGCAGCTCTTCTCCATTTCCCTGTGTGAATTCCTATTAGATCAAGAGACAAACGATGTAAGGGTTAGCACTGACTCTGTGAGCACTCCCTACTTAACCTCAACTTGGCTTTTTCTGACACCATCCCAGACTGACCATCACAGCTAGAACTGTTTGCTGCTCTTTTCTACAGATGCAGATGAACAAACACATGCAGTGCTGCAAGGGCAGCTTTGAAGCCAGATGTGCTGCAGTGGCTGGCACTGACAGCATTCCTTACAGGCTTTTGGTCCTGGTTTTAAAAGCATGTAGAATCTAAAAAGACATTCCTTTTCTCTTGGTGGTTTTTTTTGGTGTTTGTTTGTTTTTTTTTTTAAACATCTCATATTCTGACTTCCCTCATGGTCTGCTAAACTCCTTGTTGTATGACCTTTTTAATGTAGGATCGGGCTCCACATTACACATAATTAAGCTGCTTATCCAAGGACAACCCTATTTCCCTTTTCCCTGGTCCCTCCTTTGCACTAGACCTAAGCCATGTGTAATTGCAGAGGAAGTAGATACAAAGCTAAGAAGAGACACATTTTCTTTTTTTCCCCTGCAAATTGTTTTCCCAACAATGAACAGTGGAGAATGAAGCCAGGTCCCTTTTTCATTTCAGACTGCTGAGCAGGCAGTGTGTAGACAACCCTGCTGTCCCTCAGTGTGTGACCCAAAGGAAGCAGTCCAACCTTCAGAGCCTAAACCAGTTCTGGTTATCAGGCCTCAGTAGTTTATAACATTCCCTTGTCAGAGGCATGTGTTCCAGCTGCAGTGAAACTAGTGATGATATGCACCTTCTGATATATCAGCAGAACTACCTTCTAATCTCTGTTTCATGTATTTAAGTCTGGAAGAATGGCACTGATTTTTGTATACTTTTTCCAAGTTCATGTGCTGTAAATGAGATTGGAGTTAGGCTGACTGATGTTTTGACTTTTGTTCCTTCATGGTTTTCTGTCTCATTTTAATTCCCTCTGTTGCTTTCCTAATTGTAGTTGACCAAGGACGAGCAGTGAGTCATACAGGAGAGCCTCACACATCTGCTCATACATGTCACCTAAATCCCAAACCAAATCTGTCAGGTGCTTGGTTTCTTTTTCATTCATTTCTATGTACTGTGGCATTTTCTAGCTTGAACTAGAAAAGCAACAGAGGCTGGAAAGCCTTGGGGTTTCTTTTCCACATGGAAATGTTAGAGGCTATTTCTTTCCAATCTTTTGGAGTGTTCTTCCTCAAACAGTATGAGCATAATGTAACTGACTTTGAGTTATGTTGGCTGACTAAAACAAAGAAGATGTGGCTCATTGCTGGAAATGACAGATGATTTTGTAATTGTATTTAATCACTATTGATACTGGCACACTGTTGAATTTGTGTAAGTAAGGAATCTTTATACCTGCCAATACAGAAGTGTTCATCTCAAACTTGTAGATTATGTATAAATGCTGGACACACTCTAGATGTGTGTTTCCAGAATTGAATTAAAGATGCTCCTTAAACTCCAGAAGACAGCAATGCTGCTGGAAATACACAGAGCCAGTGGCTGGGGATTAGTGAGCTTCATCATGGGGTCTGTACAGGTGTACCGGTAATGGATCTAACCAGGAACATGTTTACAGATGGAGGGATGGGGCACAGAGAACCAATCACAGGTGATTTAGGTTAAGGTAAGTTTCTCGGGCCATGATTTAATGTTGCACAAGTTCCTCAAAGTAGCTTTGTTTAATCAGGAGAGCAGGTCTCAGATACTCATATCTTCAGTGCATCACCATCAAAGTCTCTCTATACATCTCTTCAACTCAGCCTGCTGGTTTTGTTTCTGGAGTTCATTGTCCCAGTTCTTCATTACTGCCCTAATTTCTCTCATCTTCACACAGTTGTCACTGACTAGATCGTACTGTGGGAAGTGAAATAATAACTGAGCTCAGTGCTCTGGACTTGGCTGGTGAAGGGCACGTGAGCACAGAGCTGATGTTTTCTGTTGGCACCTGCTGTTCATCCACATTTGACTATTGCTAAAACTCTGACACAGGAAAGTGGTTTCAGTCTTCTGGACTGCAGTCAATGTTTAGGTTATAATGTTTATTTTTTGTGGTGCAAGAAAATATTTCCAGGAAACTGTATTACTTTTAGTGCAACCTGGAAAGGAAGATGAATATATTGCCTTTGTGAAAATTGTGGTTCACTTCCAAGTGAGAGACAGATTCTCCTATAGCAAGTGCCTTTTACAAGGTATCTCCCAGGATATGATACTTCCAGAGCAGATTGTCCTTTGGACACTTACTCTGGGAAACAGACTCCATGGATTCACTAATACATAATTCACCACTCCACACTGGGATCCTGTGAGTGATTTTTTAAACTCATGGTTTAGTGCAAGACCATATAGAAAAGTTGGAGGATGCTTTTGTTTAACCATCATTGTCTTGAGTGCTGAAGGTTGCCTTGATTTTATGAAAGTTGCCAAAGCTTTCTGGTTTAGATGTTTTAATTAAACTCAAGTTAATGCCAAGAGGAGGTATTGAAAACGCTATTTTGATGTTCTTATGCCATCCTGTTTGCACAAGTGACTGTGCTAGGGGTTGGATTTATTAACCAAGAATGAGAGTAAGGGCTAAGAAATTACATGCTCTGTAGAAACAAGAAACCAAATAGGCTAAGTTCTCATCTACTTTGCACTTGTGTTTCTTAGGAGTAATCCCAGTTTGTGTGTGTAGTCCAGTCTTAGAGTGGTTATTGCAAAATAGTAGTCAAAAACATGTAAAGATTATGCTTTTTCCCCTGGCTCTGTGACTCCCCGGGGCTGCCATATGCCACATACCATGGACACTGGGTTTCAGAGAGGTTTTGAATCAAATGCTGTGAACCCTGTGGCTTTCTTGGGAGAAATATCTTCTCTGGTGGCCCAGGGTTGGTGGGTATTGGAGTTGTTTAATGTCCAAGACAGAGAGTTTCATATTCAACTTTGCCCAGTTTAAAATAAGCCTTGTTTGTGTAAAATGGTGCTGCTGATTATAAGAGAAGGTAGAGATTACAGAACACTGGTACAAAGAGAAATCCTGCAACGAGGGCACTGCCCCAGAGGGACTGTGGGGACCGAGGGCAGAGAGAGGCAAACGGCCCACACAGCTAATTGAAAGCGCATCTTCCTGTCAGTCATGGTGCTTGCCCATCAATCATTCTGGCACCAACAGGATCTGACATCAGTGGGGAATTAAATAAACTCCTCTCTCTTTAGGGACCTGCTGATGGAAACCCGTAGGGGGGAAGTGAGCAGAGAAGAGCAGGAAGCATATGCATGGGGGAGAAATAGTCTCAGCAGTCCCCTGGGATGGTGCAAGTCTGTGTCCTTCCTCTTTCTCACACCAGCATGTACAGCTGAAGGGATTTTTCAATGAGTCCCCAAAAAGGTGAATTTTAAGCTGGTAACAGACCAAGCTCACCTCAGTTTAAATAAACAAACTGCAATAACAGTATCCTACAGCAAATGCCCTGAGAGCTGAGTGATGCTCTGTGCAGCTGAAAAGTAGTTTTCACCCTCGAGTGAAATCGGTGTTATTGGACTGCAGTAACTGAGGTGAATCTGGACCAAAATGTCAGAGCAAAACACTGGGAAGGGAAAGTGGACTAAAGCAGAAGGTTAGAAACTGAGCCCCTGTTTCCTATCCTGCTGTGAAACTCTCTAGGGTGAATTAGGATGTGGTGTGGATTAGGATATTTCAGATTGGACCTGCCTGAAATCAGAGTTTCAGTGCAGATAAAAGGCCCAGTGTCTCTATCGGCAGGGCTATCCCAGCCCCTGGCTGAAGTGGGAAGGTGTCTGTGTGTGCACCGTGCCTGTGAGGAGGGCCCGGAGCAGCTGGAAACCATTCGGTCACTGACAAGTCCCCTGATGGACCTCTACTGACATGGAGCAGCTTTGGTTTCAGGAAAGCCAAAGGGAACCTGTCACTAATTAGACACACAGCTAATTAACGAGAAGCAAACAAAGAGCAGCAGCTTGTGTTTTGGGAAAACTCAGCTTTAGTAGCCAAGGACGTCTGCTCCTCCCTTTCAAACCATTTCAAAAACAAACAAAGCGGTGAGACTTGCATTTCAAAGCAGTGCAAACACTGCCATACTCAGAAAGCCTTCCAGAAGGGACGCCCAGGAGAGGGATTTAGCAGTGAAAGGAAAAAGGGCTCTCCAGGTGTAATGAGACCTTTCCTGTCCCTAGATCAGGGCCCTCTGAATCCCCAGTGTGCATCTCTTATCTATTAGCTTTTAATTTTTCTGTCTCCAAATAAACACTCCTGCTAAAATTTTGGGTGGGTAGATGGGGAAGAAAGGCAGGTGTGGAAACATGAGCTTCCATTTAGTGCTTTGCTACCAGATCTTATGGAAGTGTGTGGTATTTCAATTTAAAAACCTTTTCTTGTGCATTGTTTTCATTGATGCTGTATATGGCTTTATTTACTGCAGGGTTGGCTGGAAGGGTAGGTCAGTAACAATATAAGCAAAAATTACCTGGACTGTGTAAACAGATGCTCAGTGGTGGGTGAGGCTCTGAGTGCTAATGTCTTTAATAAGAGAAGTGTGCTTTCAGGACAGGAGGAATCCAAAACTATAATCCCAATTATGAGTCCTCCAATGACCCTGAGAAAGCTTGCTTAGGGCCTGATCCTCCACAGGGCCTTGTCAGGGTCCCAAGTCCTGCTCAGGGCAATCATTTTTCACTAACTCCAAATACAGCAGTGCTAGCACGATTCATTAACTGAATTTTGCAAAGTGCTTTGAACATGAAACACGGTAATAATGCCAAGTTATGTGATATTTGGTGTATTTCCTAGAGCCATGCATGTAATTAAGGGAGAATCTCAGCTTTCAAAAACCAAGGCAGTTTCTAACCCTCCTTGTCATAGGAAAAAATTAATAGCTGGAAAACAAGACTCAAGGCTCAGAAATTAGAAGGGAAATTTAAAAGAAACAACAACTCAACCAACTTGTGCTATCTTAATATTAATCTCATGGTTTTGGGGACCAAATCATAAAATCAAGTGCTTGGGTATGACACTATGTGAGTATGCTTTAAATACTTATTAAAAGAAAATGCATTATTAATCTTTCTTGTGCATTCAGTGTAGAAATTATGAAGTCCTTATCATCACTGTCTAATGTGGAAATTCAGCACAACATTTGTCCTGAGTAGCCTATCGACATAACTTTGTCTATTTTCTTCCTTCACCTTGGAGGAAGGACTGTGTTAGGGAAAAGGCTGGCTCTTTGCAGGCTCAGTCCTAGTGCTGTCAGTGGATTCCTGGATGAGCATCCTGTGGTCCTGCTGGGATCAGAGTCCCCAGCCCCACAGGGGTGGGAGCAGACACCAACTCTCCCCCAGACTGCAGAGTGAAGGACACCTCCCTGTTTCCGTGGGGTGCTGCAGCTCATGGGTGTTTTTAAAGCACTGTGGCCTCCTTGACCAGAAGGAATTACCAGAGCACCTGGGGTTACACCACGTGCCGTTACATTGGAATTTTTTTTTGAGCACTCATCTGTTATTTGCTGTTTTATGACCTGATTTGAAATTTCCTTATACTCTGTTATTGGTACATTTATTGTTATCAAAGGACCTGTTCAAAGAATCAGCAAAGCCACTGCAAGATTCCTTCTTATATCATTTTGGCTCAGGTCTCAAATATGTACCAGCAATTAAAAAAAAAAAGAAAAAGAAAAAGAAAAAAATGAGGAAAGAAAAAAGAAGGTAGTGGCTTCAGGTTACAACAAGTAAGGAGCATATCAGCTTTTCCAGACACAGACTGATTTTGCTGTGCCTCTCCCCCTGAATATCCGTAGCTTCTATGAAAAAGCACTTAATAAAGAAAACATGGTGTGGCACTTCAGTTTCTCTTTCTGGGATGTTATTTTGCTGTTTTATTATTGAGACTGCAAGGTACAAAGCAGGATAAGAAGATAATGAGAATTTTCTATCCAGCCAGCACACACTGGCTGAGAGCTGTTTCAGATGGCATCAGGTTTCTTTAGCCTACTCAGAGCTTGAAAATGTGCCCTTGATTTCAGCCCACAGGAACGTGGGCTTGTGCTGCTTTATTGTCTAATGGATCTTTCACTTGATCTCCTCATGCAAACACGTTGAGCATGTGCTTGGGTCACTTAGAGAAAACTGAACCCCACTCATGGTCTTAGAGTGTAATCCCTTAATATTGATTACTGTGCTGCACAGGGCAACAGGTAACAAAATCCATGTGGATTCAGGCTGGCAGCTGATCGTCCCACACACGCACGGTTCAGCTGGTGAGCTCTTTGCAGCATCAGCTCTGCGGGGCCTGATCGCTTCCACTGCTGGAGGAAACACAGAAATATCCTGGAACAGAAATACCCCATTGCAGCAGTTGTTCATGTGAAGGGAACAGATGCAATGGAGGATTTTTACTATGGACTATGTTCCTCTCTAGATTTATCTTGTAGGCAGCTCATGTTTATCTTTTGCCAGCTCACACTAGACCAGAGTAGGGTAACCTTGAAGCCAGTGAGTGAGAAAAGTATTTTGTGAAATAAAGGCAAGCAGCTAATTACAAAATATATAGGGGCCAATCTAGGTATTTGTAAAAACAGCTTTCCGGTGACCAGAACAACTCTTTGGTGGGATTTTACATGTCTTCCATTTCCTGATATTTGTGGAGATTTTTGGCTCAATGGAAGCCTCATTCTTCTCTGTGGCTTTTGGGGACTATGCAATGCTAATTTGAAATTGAAGTGATTTGTGGGGGATGCATGATAAACCTGGGTCTGAAGGGAGCTAGGAATCCCAAGGACTGTTGTAGCCTGAGGCCTATTTCTAAATATAAAGTATCCTGAGATGATCTGTCATGTTTGACCCTCTCCTTGGTTCAGTTTAACGGGAGCTCAAATGCTGGTGGTGTGGAACAGAGGAAAATGGACTGATGGGAACCCTCACAAACACTTGAGTCAAGATGAGTGACTGGTTAAAGGTTTGGTCTAGTGCTTGGTGACTGCTGGGCCATAAAAGGGGCATCCAGTGAGGGGAAGATGCCAACTGGCTTTCTACTCTGCTTCCAAATATAGCAAGTGCAGATTTTGCACCCCGAGGGGTAGAACTGCACATACAATGCTGCTCATGCAATAACCACGCACTAGAGGACGAAGGTGCAGTCAGGAGATTTACAGGCAACATGTCCCTTAAGAACACTGTGTCATGTTACTCCTAACAACAACAAAAAATGGAAACACACTTTAGGTTCATCTTACATGGAACATTTGTCAGTTCTCTACTGTTTGGTAATTCACAATGTATCTGTAAAGTGTCCCACATACACCCCTTCAATAAGCCTGCAATTTTTAAAATCTGTGTTTTCAACAAAATAACCAAAAGGATTTTGGCACTCTCATTTCCTACCTAGACACCCTGAGACTGGATTTTTTCCCATCATTTTTATTTGGGATTGTTTTGGCATGAATTTCAAATCCGAATGCATCGGTATCCCCAGGCTATCTTGAGGATCTGATCTAAGAGGCATCTTCACACTTACCCTAAAAGGTTGGAGACGGTATGTGCTGTTAGCTCATTTAAGACCCACAGGTTTGTTATAGACTTGCACTTATAGGTCACTAAGGATCCCTTACTAGCTAGAGAAAAAATGACCTTGGCTGTAATGTCAAATGTTGCTGAGAATCATTGTAGCCATGGGGATATTCGTGGCTTGCACTTTAAAATTGTGGTTTCCTCTGGGACAAGGTAGTTTCAGAGGCAACTGTGTTTGAGCATGACTGAGTGAAGAAATCAAAATCTAACACACTGAAGGGGTTTGTACACACAACATTTGAGACCGATGTTGTTAGAAGATGATATGTTGTTGCTTAGGTTATGACGGATTTGTTACTAATTATAAATATATACTATATATACAAGATATATATATATATATGTATATATACTAATTACTTCATTATTAGCTTTATCCAGTTCTTCACTCTGTTGTATTACACCTGGTATGTAACACCTGAATCTTCATCCAGACTTAAACTGCCCTCCTCTTCTCATTCCTCTTCAATTTTGAGAGGTTATTGAGACAAGGTTTGTTAATTTAGTATCATTGGTTTAGGTTGGAAGGGCCCTTAAAAACCATCTCATTCCAACTCCCCTCTATGGCCAGGGACACCTTACATTAGATCAGGTTGCTCCAAGCCCCATCCAACCTGGCCTTGAAAACTTCAGGGATGGAGCAGCCACAGCTCCTCTGGGCAACTGTGCCAGGGCCTCACCACCCTCACAGTAAAGAATTTCTTCCTAATATTTAATCTAAACCTGACCTCTCTAACTTTAGAGCCATTCCCATGGAGAGATAGTTGATCTGTCTCCCCATGCCCCTGTAAAAAGTCCCTCTCCAGGGGGACTAGAGCATTTGTCAAGATGCTTAGGGAGGGGAGAGGTAAGTTACCAGCCAGCTGGCCTTCTTGGATGCACCCAAGAGAAACAGAGGCCCCAGAATCCATCAATTTTTTCTTAAATCTCAGTTCTTAAATTGTTTTTAAATCTCCCATCTTTTAGCTGACCATCTGCCATTAGAAACCAGTATTTGCAGAGCAGGGACTCCTCCGTTTTCTTGGGACAAAAGCCTTGATACTTGCCATTAATACAGAAAAATTGTGGCACTTTTTTTACTATGTCCTAAGCAGAGCAGACACAGAAGATTATTGCATTAGATTTTGTCCTGCTTGAGACATGTACAAGGTAAATGTACAGTGGCAGTCTTGCAAATGGGGGCTTTTCATAGCTCTGTGTGTTTCCCTTCTCCCTACTTCTTTTAAGCTCCAACAGATATGATCAGGTGGGGAAATTCGGGGTCTAAGTGACCTGGTTTACACAAGAACAGTCCAATTTCTGGACATTTGTAAACTCTCATATCTGAAGCTGCGGTGATATTCAGAGACTGCACTTTCAAAGTTTGGCTCTCCCATTCCCAAATATTTTTCATACTGTATGCTAATAGCCATAGCTGAGGCCACAGATTACAGGAATTTAAGCTGCCACCTTATAAAATGTTAGAAGAATCCAGTGGGACATTTAGAACATGAGTGAATTGGAGCCAGCTGGAAACAGAATACAGGAGGTGGATTTTCTCCTGGAGGGGTGCTAATAATTCCTGGTAAAGATCAAAATGAAGGACAGTTGGATTGGTTTTGAATATCACATGGCTTTGTCTAAAGAGACTCTCACTTCAGTCACAGCTTATTATCAGGTTTTTTGCTTTCCAGAGTAGATCTACTTTCCTGTTCTGTTTGCCACCTGAAGGAGTGTATTTGCAGGTGTGTGCTCTCCCTAGGGCATGCCACCCTGAGAACTGCAGGGGATGCCCAGAGACATGAGTTTCTTAGTCCCACAGGTCCAGCAGATCTCTGGGAGGGATGCCAAGAGTGTTTGGCAACACAGCACGAGTGACCCTTTTCTCTGCTGGAATGACCTGTCCCTGCCTACAGGAGCCCAACATTGTCTCTGAATTGCTCTCCACTGCACCTCTGTGCCACCTCAGCTTGTCTGTGTGGCAGCAGGACAGCCTGGATGTGAGGGATAGAAGAAGCCTGGACTGACTTTTCCCTGCTCCACTTTTCCTTCTGAGCCCAGAGATCACAGCCCTGCTCTCAGGTGAGCAGGCCACCAGAACTTTCTTTCCTTACTCAGAATCACAGGTTGGAAGGGACCACAGTGTGTCATCTGGTCCAAATGTCACAATACTTAGGAGCTTTTAAAACACTTCATGTTATCTGTGATGTCTCTTGTACCTGTGTTTCACCCTGGGACTTGAATCTTCACAAGTTTTGGCCCTAGCTGCTCATGCTGTTCTTTCATGTTTGTCAGCACTGCTCTGCCCTCGTGCTGCTTCTGTTTGCTGCCCATGCCCTGGGGCTGGGGGTGCACCAGCAAGACTCTCATTCAAAGCCTGCCAGCTGAAATGGATTCACTGGTGCAGCCAACTCAGCAGTGTGCCTTGGCACGTGCTTAGCTTTGGGGTTGTACCCTGAGCATCTCAATCATCACTGGAGCAATTTTCTGACTTGGTGCTGGACTGTGCAAATGGTTGTGCCACATGCACCCATGCATTAAACAAGTGGTTTTGCTGGATGAGGAGGGATGGTAAGTCTGTGAAACTTTTTACAACTTTTAATCAGTAGCAGAGTGGGGAAAGGAAGAACTCTTGAATAGTTTTACATTAGAATTGATTAGAGTCCTTAGAATGATAGCTGAGTTTGCTGCTGTACCGCTGGTGTTTGCCAAGCAATCTCTATTGCAGCAGATAGAGCAGAACTGCTGTCAGGTGTGAGCATGCACACAGCCTGGGTAAGGAAATTTCAGGTATGCAGGATTTGCTGCGCAGATATTCACCATGACCAATGTCAAGGAGATTGGAATGCTGAGATTTCTTCTGCTTTTCTTACAAAGCTGTAGAAACCCTTTTCTCACAGGGATGAGAAATAGCAAGTTGCTTAGGTGTCTACTGCTGCCCACTGTGCTTTAAACATGAAAAACACCCCTAGTTACAGCTCATTTATCTTCTTGGCCTAGGTTTTGTCTTTTCTGATTAAATAAGTAACTCAGACTCACAAGGTTACTTATGAGTAAAGAGGGGAAGAGACTTTGTTTATCCTCACATGGGGTGCAAAGACAAGGAAGCCATTCCCCAGTGACTGCCTTGCTTTGGGTTCAATCATTTTTCTTCCCTATTACCCCCATGCCTAGTGCATGATGTACATGCCTACAGGACAGATGAACCAGCTCCTCTTTGCATGCAGGGTGCCTGCAGGAGCCTGCACACCATCGGTGCTTGGCTGTGTTTTATGTGCAGGCCTTGAGTACTCCATCCAAAAGGAGTCTTTGTGTCTCTATGCTGCTTTTCTTTTTTTCCCCCTGTGAGCCCCCTCGGAATCGGGTGTCTTGGGATTGTAATAACTGCAGGGTCTTCGATACACTGCAATTAATTTTCCTCCTCCTCCCACTGCTGGCAGACACTGCCAGAGAGATCCATGGCAAGGCCTTTTACCCTTTGCTGTTCCATAAGGCCCCTGTATATTGCTCAACAGCCATTATGGTCTTCGCTACAGCAAAAGAGGAATTTAAAACAGAACTTGCTGGAACTCACATTTTCCCTTCTGCAGTCTGGTGAATTTCAGGCTACCACCTAGTGTTTCCGTACAAAATAATGGGACATGTGTGATGCTAGGGATGTGTTTCTTCTCCCTGAGTATCTTCTGTCTGGCAGATATTGCTCTAAAGAGGTTCACAGAAGAAATAAGCCTCTTTTCTTATAATTCAGCCAGTGTCCTTCAAAGAATTTAAAGCTACAGCCAGTCATGTTTCAAAGTAGCTCCTCATTTTGATCAGCTCACCTGAGTTTTATGTACATTCAGGTATATTTAGGTGACCTGTTAGGTTGGTCAATGTAAAGGCAAATGCTAAACATTTGGATGTTCATTGTGATGTACTGGTTATTTCTTAACTTTCAAAACACCTGATGATCCTTTGGGTTGTATTAGCTCCCAGAACCCCCAGAATCTCATTGTCCTGCACCTAAACAAACGTAACACAGCTTACCTATGAAGTACAGCACATGCTTCATCAGGGTATAGTGTCTCAGTATTTACAGAATCATCTGTTTTCTCATTATGCTCATAAGTTTTGCTTGATGTTGTCCCTCTCAAAAGGAGAGGGGTTACTTGCCTTTACCAGGAAAGGATCTTATTTTAAACATATGTTTTTCTAAGTTACCAATATCTGTATAAACTTCTTGAGGCAGTGTGATGATTTTACAACAAGGAGTATTTCCATTCTTCTTGCAGAAGGCTTTTTGCCAATTTTTTAAACCCTTAAGAGAAATTTTTTTGCAGGGGCTTGGTGAGAAAATGTACTTTATTGTTTCAACATGTCTTGGGACAAATAGAAACTGGTCCTGAGGCAAGACAGTATTCAGAATTAAAATAATTCTCTTAAATATGTTATTCCAAGATCTTGTTGATATTGATGTGTTTCCCAAAGTGTGCAAGGTACTGTTTTCTGTCCCCCCATTCCTTTCAATGATATTGCCTTAATTGATTGAAAAAGAGAGTAAGTGAATTTTACCTGTATTTTACTCCCTACAGACAGTAACCTAGAACTGGTATATCCTCTATACTTGGTACTTATTCTGCTGACTATATTTTCCAGTCTTGGATTCACTCTGGCCCATACAGCAATGCACTGTTATTTATGGTGTGAAGTGCATTAATGCAAAGTGGCACAACATGGTGGGTGTTTGGTTTTACCAGCATGTGGGAAGAGACAGATCTTGCTCTCTGGAGCTTGTGCACTGGAAATGGACATCCTCGAAAAACTTCTGTTGCTGTCTTCTCCTGCTCCCCCCGTGGTGTCACAACACCACGTTTTCCCTTGCTGAAGGTGGAATTGCCACATCCAGGTTGGTTCACAGGTTCATGAAGACTGTGACTTGGCCATAATGTCAAAGGAAATCTGAAAAGCAGAGCAGAGACACAGCTTGGAACTTGTGCCTTAATGGTGCTGTTTGTGACAGTTCATAGCTCAGGTGCAGGACAGGACCCTGACAGATGAGTGACTTGACAAAAGCCACAAAGTCAGGCAGTAGGCCACTACAGGGTGCCCTGCTGGGTCAGGATGCCCTGCTGGGTCAGGATGCCCTGCTCTCCAAGCTACACATCCTCCTGAGAAGCAGCATTTGTGGTCCACAAGAGCACCTGGGCTTAGCACTGGGTGCCAGTTTATCTCTGCTGTGTGTATGCAGCCAGGATTCCTCAAAAGCACAAAACACTGGGGAACCCAGGGCTCTGCCAGTGTATGGGAGAGAAAAACACAGATACTTGGGAAGAGAGGTGTCTGTATGGAGAAGCAGAGAGGCTGGGAGGTTTCCAGGAGGCAGTTCCAGGCTTGCTAATGTGTATTCTCCAGGGTGCCAAATAGCTGTGCAGAGGTCTATGGTTGCAGTGAGGGTTGCTAACAGATATGGCTTATGGCTCTGTTCACCTGCAATGCACCAATGTGGTACGAGGAAATGCTTGTAAATTGCATTACAGGATTGGGAGGATTTTATTTTGTGTATTGCCAAGTCCTGGCTGTTCCCCCTCATCATCTACAGCAGGGAAACTGCTCTGTGGGGACAGTGCAAGTTAACTACAAGGGTCCCCACCACCATGAAATGCCAAATATTGGCCCAACTGCAGGTGACAGTCTGGCAGCATGAAGTCATGGGGAGGAGAGGGTGAGTTGCATGAGTTTGGTAGCCTGTTCAGAGGGACACAGCTCTCTGGATGGCCTTTTGCAGATTTATGGAGGTAGATAAGCATCAGTGAAGATGAGTAATGATGCCACACAAGGTGAAGGAAAACTGCTTCCAGGAGTATGAGGTGTAAGGAGAACACTGAAAATAATGTCAGAAATAGTGTCTCTTCCAGCCCTGTAGGTATCTGGCAATAAAAATGTATTGATTAGCTGACATTCTTGCTAACAGATGCTAACAAGAGAGCCTGTACTAGGCTGATTTTTATACTGAATCATGGCTTGTGCATTGGAAACTACTGGATAGAAATTCCCAGTCTTATACTGTGTGGGCCCTGCTCCCATTTCTGCAGATGAGCTTCCCAGCAGCAAACAAGGGGGCTACTTCCCTCTTCTGCCACTCAGAAACACCAATCTACTTTCTTCTTGGTAGATCTCTGGCTCTGCTCTTCATATCCTTGCTCAACTATCTTTTGTAGGCTTTGTGGTTTTTATGTGCCTTGCTTCCTAAAGCCTGCCTATTAAAGGAGTGCCTTTTCCTGGTGGTTCCTCTTCTTGACCTCTTAATGCTGACTTGCTCTCAAGAATAATAAACCAGAGTGACCTAAGGCATGGTCACACCATGCAGCAGAATGGAGAGCGGAGAGCCCAGGCAGTGGAGGTTGGAGGGAGCACATCACTTCAGGGGCTGGTGAAGCAACCGTAGGGTCTGTGCCATTGCAGTGGGTATGCCCCGTGTGCCCGAGTGCTACAGGTTTTTCCTTACCTGTACCCCAGTAGCTTAAGTATGAGTGAACTTCTGGTTCATGACCTTTTATCAAAGAATATGTGTACCTCAGAACACCCAAGTTACCAGCACAGCAATTTCAGCTGGCTGCCAGCCTGACCAAGCCCTGTGTGTCCTGCTTTGGCTTAAGCTCCCCGCAGACAAGAGCCGGGTAGCTCCTCGTTGCTGTGTGCTTCAATCATCTCCTTGTAACAGGGGAAGCAGGCCTGCTTCTCAGAGGGCAGCTGGAGTTTTAGGGAGAGATCAGAGTGGAACAACCAGCATGAAGATTGCAGCTTCCCTCCTGGCCCCTGGCTCACTGCAGCACATTAGCTCTGTGTCTTGCAGAAGTGACCATGCAGCTCCTTCTGTTCAGATTTTGGCTGTATTCATGTCTGGGTGAGTACAGATGAAAATCTTCAGGACAATTATTCTTTCTTTAGAGGTTCTGGGACTTCTTTCATAGAAAATGAGGAGCTTGCTATTGAAACATGGTTCCCTGTCCAAGTTCTGAATTTTGCAGCCAAATTCTGCAGCAGCATTTCTTCAAATTAAATCCCCATTGAATTTTTATTCAGTCAAGGTGTGGAGAAATAGTTCACTCTTATTCATGGCAGCAGAAGTCCTTAATCCTGATTGCTCTGCTGATATCAATGCCAGTCTTTCTGTTGCATTCACTAACATTTTGACTTTAATTCCTCTGAGGGATCTGTCTTTTAGATGCCTGAAGTAAAAGCCCAGTCCCTGTGTCAGGTGGGATTCTGCTGTTTTGTAGGATTGATGAGAAAAGCAGTTCTTTATGGGGAAACAAATCAAAGCTGCCTTCTTCCAGGTGTAGATAAATTGGATGGGTAGAGAAAAGTGGCTTTTTAATGCAGAGGTGTGTGTTAACTTAAACAAACAAACAAGAAAAAGAACAACTAAATCTGGGCATGAATTATAGCCTGCTTCAGATTTCAGTGTGTCATGGTTTAAAAGCTGGAGTACCTATGGCTTTTTTTTTTTTTTTAATTGCATTGGAACAAAAGTAAATACAAAGAGAAAGAAACCAGGACAGCAAAAGCCTGCAGGAAATTCCTCTACTGTAAACAAAGTCACCTTATGATTGATGTGAATGTACAGCCCCTTGTAAACATGTCTATTTACTTGCAGGAAACCAGAAAGAACCCACATTGGGTGCTGCTGATTTTATCTAGCTTTTCTTAAATGCTTTTGGCTTCCAGTAGTCACCCTAGAGGGAGCACAGGAGTGATGGCTGCTCCTTGGAAAACTTGAGTCTACTGTAGTTGAGGAATCTGGGCCAAATGCTGCAGATGGGCAGAGCTTCGCAGAGAAGATTGATAACAGCTTTTTGTGGTTGTCCTGAACCTCAGTACTGAAAGCTTGTTAACAGTGGATGTGAAGCATTATTGCTTTGCAAAGGAGCTCTGGTTTTCAGTACACCTAATGAGGGAATTTTATACCTTTAAAAAGGTAGTAATAACCCTGATCCTACATCCTGAAGTTCCTGTAGGCTCCCAGTGAAAATTCCTTGTTTTAATGAAGATTATCAGTGCTGCTGGGGTTGATGAGTTTTGAGAGGATGGAAAATGCTGTAATTGTTTGTGGGGTGTGTTGTTTTTCTTTAAAGTTTGGTCATATCTGAGAGTGAAATCATGTCTGTGTTGAAGTCCATGGGAAGCTAGTCACAGTCTTCAGGGGGCTGCAAGTCATGGCAAACAAAGCTGGATTTTTTTTCAATGGATATATCAGAGAAATGATGGGGGTTATCAATTGTCTCCTGCAGAAGATGTGACTTGTGGCCACTACAGAGCAGCCTTGCATTAGAGAGACAAAGCTAATTACTCAGGTGGTGGTTTGGATCTAGAAATCCCCACTGCCAACTGATTGTAGCCTGTCTCCCAGGAATGAATGTATTTCAGGGTTCTTCCCAGAGCTTCTTTTGTCTCCATATGGGCAGAGCTCTTGCTCTTTTGCAAAGGGTTTTTTCCTCAAAGAAGGACTGCAGTTTTGAGATGTTATAATCAGGGTCATCATCCCGGTGGGACGGTTGATAGAAGAGTCCTAATGGTTCCTGTGTAGGAATCGTAATGTTTATGGACTGAGATTAGAGAAGAACAAAGTTGCCTTCAAAGTTGCAGCTTTATAAGGAAAGTCCAAAGCCTGAATATTTGCTCTGAGATGTCTGCCAGGCACAGGAGTCACAACAGCCATCTCTGGTGTCCTTCAGCGTAATGCCAGATGTGAAATCTGTGCACTGCTGGAGTCAGTGATGCCAGTAAGAGTAGTTAGCTGAAAGTAAAAGGGAAATTTGAGCTAAACACAGGGAAAATTATGCATGTCACAATTAATGTAGACAGATATAATAACTGAATAAATAGTTGTCTAGAGGCTGGTAGATGTTTCCCTACTTAGAAGGGAACTGAAGTCAGGATCTGTAGGTGCAGGTAAGTGTCATTTGTGTTCTAAGCCAGGCCCCCTGGGCAGCATCACTCTGGTCTTGTGGCAGTGCAGTTCCAGGGGCAGGATGCTCTTCTGCTTGGAATTGTGCCTTTTTCTGACTACCCGTGCTGCTGATCAACCTTTCACATTTTTAACTGTGTGCTCTTCTGGCTTGTTAAGGCAGAGAGGACTGAACAAGAGGAGAATTTATGCCAGACTGAGAACAAACATTGCCTGATGTGGGTGGTTTTATACCTTGGAGGCCAATCCCTCAACTTTCTGACTTGTTAGCCCCTTTCTTTATTTCTGATGGGAAAACAACCCCGAAGGATGTAAATCATGATGCAGGTCTCTCCACGCCATGTAAAAGTGAGAAACTGGAGCAAAAGGGGCTCACCACATGCAAGGAAAGAGAGATGGCAGAATGAATTTCTTCCTAATAAATTTGACACAGAGGCTGAGAGCATGTTTATAAAACCCTAACTGAGAGTAGAGGAGGGGTTGTATCTTTGTTTTTTTAAAGTGCAAAATCAGGGCTGGTTTATTGGGCCCGTGGGATTGGACAGTGTGTAGAAGGCCACCCATCTGGAAACCAGCTGATTGCTGCTGAAACTTTCTTCCCAGGCTCTGTCCCTTCTCTGTCAGGGTGCTGGGGTTTTATGAGAGGCTGACAGCAAGCCTTTTACAGACTGTAACTCCTTGTCTCAACAAAAATTGCTATAAATTAGCTGGCGAAAGGACCTGAGGGGATTGTCCCAACCCAGCTCTGGGTCCCAAGTACCAAGTCAGCAATTTTAACAGAATAATCTGAGTTTTCAAATCAATTGTGCCTGGAAATGACCTTTATGGGAAATGGGTGAGTGGAAGGTAGGAGACAGGGAGTAAGAAGAGGTTATTTCTGGATGGTGAAAGTGTAGATCATGTAAGTCTTTTGACCCTGAAGACTTTTCAGGGTTTATAAGGAAAATCATCTAGTCTTTGGTTCCCCAGGAATTCCCGTTTCCTTCCAGCTGAAGGCAGCTTCTATATAGAACTGAGACTTTGTGCTCTGAGCCTGGATATTCAAAATTTTGTAAGCATTCAGAAACTCAGCTTGTAAATGACCCTCACAGTGGATCCCATTTTCACGATAACTTCAAACTAATGCACCCTGGAACACTCCATTCCCATTTGAAAGACATGACAAAAAAACCCCTTTTTATCCAAATAACCAATCTGATACTAGGCTTGTATCCCAGAGTGGTCCCACAATATAAAGATAGATTTACGGTGGAAAGAGACTATCTGGAATTTAACAGTGAAGGCTGAACATTGTGTCTGGTCCTGTCAGCTCAGCATGATGTGTGGAATCATTGGGGTGGTGCTCCATCAGGGAAAGAAACTAAGAAAGCTTTTCAAAACAAGGAAGTTAAGTACAAGCTAAAACTTTAATAAGTACTAAAAAGCTTTGTTCAGGAAATTAAGTATTTTGGTGCACCGTAGGCAAGTAGTTACCTTATTAAATCCCCAAGCAGTGTTTGCAGGTAAGTAGGTTGAATACTTTCTGATGACACCTATTTATGCCTACATTTGTGTTGGAACTTTTGAAAATAGCAATGAAATAGAAGGGGGGAAATGCCATTAAGAAGGATCAGAGAGCAATTTGCTTGGGCTGAACATAAGAATTGTCAGAGCAAACCTTTTCACATTTTACAGTAAACCGGTTGGCTCTTCTGTTGCACACAAATCTCATGATCTTGATTTTTGCTTTCCAGAGTGGCTGAGTGACTGAGCCAAGCAGTTGTGGAAGAGAATGGAAACCCCTTGAACTTTTTGTCTTGGAAAGAGGAGACATCTCTGAGAAATCAGGAGAACATTAGTTGTAAGCAGGAAGAACTGCAAGAAGCACTCCTAAGCTGGAGGACTGAAGGAGAGGAACACCAGGCATCTTGCTTGGACGTTCCCAGCAGTTAATGTCCATGTTCTGTTTGGAAGAGAGAGCAGGTCAGTGAAATGCTGTAAGCAAGAAAGCCCTTTTGGATCCCCCTGTACCAGAAAATGGCACCAGGTAGGCTGGAGAGGGCTTTGGGTGGGGTCACCAACCACAAGTGACTTGGAAGATGCTCTGTGAACTATGGAGTCTTCTCAGTCATTTCACATTGTCTGAAGTTAGTGTGGCTTATGGAGTGCTGGGGTCAAACTGTTATGACATTTGGCATTTGGCTGTGCTGGTGCTGGGCTTTGGCATGGTATGAGTCAATAGTAATGAGGACATGCTGTGGTTCTAAGGTGCTCCTTTCTCCAGTCATAATTATGTCTATTCTGCTGTTAGCCAGAATGTGTTTCACTTGTGGATCCAAATGCTGCTTGAACTGCAATAATTAATTATTACAACATTTAAGATCAAGTCTGGCTTATATAGGAATATTGACAAAGATCCATGCCCCAGCTAGAGCATAAGGCAGAAGGGCAGTATCTCCAGGTGGTGCTGTCCTCGTACGACCTCCGGGGTGTGAGTAGCTGTGGGTGTTAGTGCACAGGGCTGTGGGACTCTGCACTCTCTTCCACAAGGCACAGCTGGGGAAAAGGCACAGAGAGCAGCTCAGGGCAGAGTTTTGGATGTGCAAAAATTGCAGCAATTTGAATTTGGAATAAATTTCTAAAGCTATTTGCAGGAACACTTGGAGGCTCTCAAAAATGTCAGAGAAAATACACATTTCCAGTGTGTGAAATGTTCTGGCAGAAAGCATAGCACAAAATAAACCAAAACTTTCACCAACTTCCACCAGCTGGAGCTGTTACTGTAGCTGCCAGCCTGCCTTGGTTCAAAATTGCCTACTGCTGTTTGATCTATAGCACCACTGGGGTTGAAAGACACAGTCAAAGAGAGTTCTTTAAGTTCTCAAAATGTATTATGTGTGAAAACATTCAAATATACACTTAATTTAAAACAAAACTGTTGAGAATCAGGGTTTTTTTCCTGTTTGCACACATGCCAAGAACTCTGCTCTCTGCTGCAATAGCTAATTCTATAACTTAGTCTGACTGGGGCTGTTCCAACTCCGATTAAAAGCAGTGGAAAACTGCTGGTGGAAGGTGGATTGGGCTCATCTGGTGCCCTGTTGAAATTCACGGTGATACACCAAAACAGACCAAAGATAACAGCCTCAGACTGTAAATTCATTGGGGCAGCCACTCTCTGTTTGTGTGCATTGTATAGTGTTGAACACATTTGTCAACACTTCAGAAATAATGAATAATGCCAGTGTGAGGAGGAAATCTCTCCACTCAACCCTAGGTGTTTCTGCTGCTAAGTGTTGAAAGAGAAACACAGAGCCCTGAACTTTGAAGACTTGGCAGGTGAGAAGAAGGAAAATTCTTTTCACTTTCCATTTAAATTTAAGCTTAATCTGCATTTGTTGTGTCTGGTAGAAATATTTGAGCTTTTAATTTAAAGTTGTTGATTTTTGGAAAACTTCTTGGGATGCATGGCATGAAAGCACCTTAGATACGAGGCAAGGGTTTGATTTAATTTCTCCTTTCATCTGTTTTCCATTACAAACCAGACTAATTGCAGCAAGATTCTCAGTGGCAAAAAATACTAAGGGAAGTGTGAATTTGGAAGTTTTCTCACTTTACAGTAACTATAAAAACAGTCAGCAAACAGGTTTTAAAATGATTTAGTATGGGAGGGAGCAAAGTCTGGTTGTCTTCAAAATAGTAGGATTCACTGGCACTATCAAGTCTTCAAAGCTCTCACATTCTGTTCATATTTATAGCAAAGCTTCCTTGCGCACTTGAGTTGCATTTACTCCTATCTTAGAGACTGGCAATTCTGAGGCACAAGCTGACATGCCCCTGCTGTTTGAAACACCCACATGAACGGTCCATGTGTTGCTGTTACTGGCTGACAGATAGGTGTGCTCATGACAGAAAATTGCTTGTTTGAAAAACAAGGAGGGGGGCAGGCTTTAAGCAGTGCTTGTGGAGCAGGACTGAAGGCAGCCTTGGCATAGTTTTTCCTCTTGTGCTGTGAACCTGCTCATTGAATGATCCTGATTTTAAAATAACACTGTGTATTAGTCTTCCAGGAATAGGATGAAGGAGCAACAGGCAAGGATATCTCCACTGCCAAAGATAGTGTGTCAGGTGCCTTGGCAATACTTTGCTTGGGTACAGACTTGTCACAATTTCTATTTTATTTCAGAGTGTCTTAGGGGGCAGTCCCAGGTTTTTAAGCTGCCATAATATGAAAATGGCATTAAATGTCTGCACCACAAAAATAACACTGGGTTTGTATTTGTGCTTTATTTTGCTATTCAGTTGGGGACTTTTTTGTTAGAAAAACATGAATATATTTTTGCACTGAGAAAGATACACTAAAAAGTAGAAACCTCTTAATAACACCATATTGTTGTGATTTATTCTATGATAGATTTGTAGGGAAAGTCTTATAGGTCTCAGGTAAGTTATCATTATGCATTAATTCTGTAGTGTATGTGCATAAGGAATTCTGGCTTGAAATGTAATGATCAAAGTGTGGGTATGTGTATTTGATGGGGTGAGTTGGGCTGTGGTCCTGCTCCTTCCTTCAGGTGTAGCAGAAGGTAAAAGCCCTGCTGACTGTGGCACAGCTCAGCTTTCTCTTTAGAAAGCTCAGGTCTACCCAGCTTAGCTATCTGAAGTGCAAGATCCGTCTGCATCACTTCTTAACGCCACCCAGGAGCTTCAACGTAAGAGAACAGAGCAGTAAGTGCAATAAAAGCAATGTAAGAACAGAACTCCCTTATCTGCATGAGAAATATGGATTCTATACATCTTTTAATGCGTGCAAGTCTCTTTCTGGGAATCGCCCTGTGGACACGGGCTCCTGTGCACTTTGTGCTTATCAGCACATGATAGGCTATTGTTCTGTACGTGTTGACATCACTTGTGTAGCTGTTGAGAGAAGCAGGAAGGAAGCGGAAACGCCAAGTGCCTTTCAAAGTCGTTATCATCATGTGGAAGAGGGACAGTTGTCACAAGAAAAATGACAGAATTGACAGGACTGAATCTGGTGGTTTGGTAGTTCTGAAACACCAAGTAAACAGCAAACAAACAGTTAAACAGAGAGGAGGAGAAAATAGGTGTCACATTTGCTGTGTTCAGCAAACTTGGGAATTCAGGCTCCCAAGGGATGCTGCTGATTCCTTTTAAAAAATCTGTCCTGCATTGCATGTATGGAAACATGCATTTGTGTGGCTGGTTGGTCTTAATATTTGCATATTAAAATCAAAATCACTTACTGATTCTTATGTAGTGGAAAGTTGGGTCTGAACTGTGAAGAGTGAATATGTTGTAGGCATTTCCAACATTTGGGATTCTGTAATTAGGGGATTTTGGTCTGGACTCTCTCTAACTATAGCTGAGTAAAAACCTCCTCACTGTAAACTTCCTTTTGCAGTAGAATACAAAAGCCCCAAAGCACATAAGCCTCCAGGTGATGTAGTGAGTTGTCATTAGGGGGTGGCTCTGCACCTTTGTTTGTGCTTCTGGTATGGTTTGGACTTAAGATCTGAAAGAAAAAAGTTTCTTTCTGATAGTATTTCCTGTATCCTGAAGGATGGAACCTCTCCTTTTGCTGGATGTTACTCTGTCTTTCCCCAAAGACCCAGTCCTCATACAATAGAGGATAATACTAATCAGGCAGTGAGCTACATCAGCTGGTTGAGTAAGTCCTTTCTGTAGTGGATCTGTGATGCTGCTCCACTGGAATGTGTAGAAGGAGCCAAGAAACAGTTATGGGAGAGTAAAATTGCAATGTTTGTTCTGGAGACAGGCAGAAGGAAAAAACACATACAAAGCAATCTCTGTATACATGTGTATGACAAAGCAGAATACGTTGTAGGCACATGACACATTTGATTACATGAAAAATCCTTTTTTCCCCCTTTTTTCCCTTTTCTTGCTTTGCTTTTTATGTTGGATAGTGTTCCTGTTCTTGGGATGAAGAATGTGAATGGGATGTTGGGTCTTCAAGCCTTCCCCAGACGTGAGCAGGCTGATCTGCTGCTTTTTCATTTCCTTCTAGGACAACAGAATTTTTTAAAAAAAAATATTTATTTTCTATATCTGCTATAAAATTATCTTTGGGATGGGGATCTCCTGTGAGCAGGCACACTGAGAAAGAGATGAAGACTAAAACTGTGTAGGAGATAAATGGGGAAGGAAAATGATACTGCCACCTTTTCTTTTTTGGTTGCCCAGGGTCCTGTTACCTTGATTGTAAGAGATAAGTTGTGCATTTCATGGGCAGATCTCCATCCATTTCATGGTCAGATCTCCATCCTCTTCCCTTCAGTGCCCATCTAGATCAGGGAAGCAGCTGGTCCCATCCCAGTGCTCTTTGGGCCTCCCTGAGAGCTGTTTGTTCCTGGTTTTGAAATCCCCTGCTGACTGCAGGACCGGCAGAGAGAGAGCTGTGTTCTCTTTACACTCTTCTCACTCTGTGCCCTCTTCTGGGGTGTCAGCCCAGAGGATGTGGCAAACTTGACTGTTTCCACTCTCCTGGGGAGAAGTGCTTGTAGTGCGGATGATTTGCAAGTGTGGTGTGTTGTGGTTACATTATTGCTTCCTCCTGCAGTTTCACATGCTCTGGCACACAGGGTGTTTAGTGGCATCCTCGAGCCACTCCACAATGACTGATTTGCTGAGACAGCATAGACTGTACGTAGCCTCTGGTAAGAGACAGGGATTGGTTATGGACGCTGGTGCAGGTTCTCAAAACACAGCCCTCACTTTCCCACGGAGTCAGTGTGTGGGACCAGGCATCCCAGCGCCCTTCATAGACATCTCCAGAGTGGGCTTGAGCACAGGACCTCCCTGTGAAGCGAGTGGCTGGGATCTCCCCTGCCAGCCCAAGAACACAGCCTGGCTCTCTGCCCTCGGCTCTGCTCTAACAGTGCGTGGTGACAATGTGCACATGCAAGGGCTGCTTCCGTCTGCAGTGCTTCCCGAGCAGCCCAGAGCACGTCACCCTTCAGCAGCCCAGCCGTTGTCCTTCCTCTCCTGCTGGCAGATTGATAAGGAGGGACTTTCTTCCTCCACAACTAAGTGCTGCTCTGATTTACTGCAGCTCTTCCTTAAGCGCTTCCGGAGGTCAGAGGGCTGCAGACATTAGCCCATAATGGAAGACCCGGGGTCACGTGTAACCAATACCGATGGGCCTGGGTGCCGCGCGGCGCGGCTGGGAGTAAATAAACCTGTCCCCTGGCTTGCTTTGTAAAACCTCTCTCTAATGTGACACCGGGACGAGGACGGAAGAGTAATGGATGGTTCTCATCAGAAGAAATATGGTGCCCAGTGGCTTGTGAAGCGAGCATGTTTATCTGTTATTCTTGCAGGATGCTACCCTGCGGCGCGCTGTGCTCCCTGAGCAGGCTCTGGGGCCGTGGAGGCTGAGCATTGCTCCTGCCCAGGCAGCCTTTCCTCAGCCCACCTTGCCCCAGCCTTGTTATTTACCATTTGTAATGGAAACTTAGAACATTTCTGATGAAATAATTACATTTTAGTCCAAAGAGTGCTATAAAAATCCTGTACCGTGGTAATGCTAATCTGTATTCGAAGACCTGGGATCATTCATAATCAGTACAAATTAATCCAGGTTGGGTTAACTGTGGTGAAATTGCTGATGGTACTGGCTCCATTAACACTTGAAAACTGCCCAGCTGCAATGGCTGCTGATAGAAGGAATTAAAATTGTGGGTGTCCTGCAGGCAGAAATCCTTTCAGAGGTAACTGAAGGACCGACCACCATGTGCAAGAAGGCAGACCCAGGCAGCATGTACTACTGTATGTGCAAATGAAGGGGCTAATCCTAAAGGCAACAAAATTTTCTGCATTTCAGTGCAGTAAATCCCACTAAAATCCATGTCAGAGCTCTCAGAGGCTGGCTCTGAGGCTTGGCAGCTGCAGTCTGCTGTCCCTGAATGGATGAGCAGCTGTGGGCTGGGTTGCCATGGGGTTGTGCATGTGAGCAGGAGGCCCAAGAACCAGTCACTCCTGTGCTGCAGCCACGAGCAGAACAGGGAAAGTGCCTAGGGCAGAGGGCAGAAGAGCTCAAATGTTGATGGAGGTACCATTATAGATACTGATTATAGCTGGTTGAAAGCTTGTGCTTGGTGGTGCAGCTGTCCCTCTGTCCATTATCTGCTGAACCCTCCCAGTGTGACCCACCCTGTCCATGCAACTGTCCCTTGAGCTGAGCTGCTGCAGTGATCACAGAGCCTGGAGCAGTCATGTGTGCTGTGTGAAAACCACCAGTGCTGTGTCACCATGAGATGGGCAGCTGTTATTCCTGGATGCAACTCCCAGCAGGACCAGGGAGGACTCAATGCCATCTAGAAGATGTGGGAAATCCCATCTTTATTAGTATGTTCAGCACTGGTTAACTCACACCTAGAAGAGGTAGATTCAGACTGGAGGAGGTACAGAGAAGACCTTCTAAACTGATCAGAAAAATGTACTGTTTGTAGCTGTTATATACAAAATTTGGCTTATTTTGTCTAGCAGAACTAAGAATGGGGGCTGCGACTGTGCTCTGACAGTACACTGAGAATAAATTCAAGGGAAACAGGTTATGTATTTACACTGAAAGATGATGCTCCCTATTTTAGTGAAAGCCTTCTTAAGGACACATAAGCGAGTGAGCAAAAGACCCTTGGATGGTTTTTTTCACCTTCTTGGACACATCAGTAAAAATCTGGCACACCCACAGTTTCTGCCCAATTACACACACTCCCATACCCATTCTGTAGAAAATCTACAAAATTAAGTTAGGCAGGATGCCTTCCCCTGGCCGTGGAGCCTGTGTTGTGTGTATAATTGGGCCAGTGGTCCAAAAATCCCATGAAAATGTATTGACCTCTGTTGGGAAGGCTTTACATCTGAAAATAATGGGAGCTCAAAAGATGGGAAGCAGTCTTTTTGAAACTTACTTGGAAATATTGGCCATGCTTAGCACCTCTGATCATCCAATAGCCCCACAACAGGACCTGTCATCAAGTGGTACTCAGACCTGCTCAGTCCTACTCTAGCTTCATTACTGGATATTAGGTCTGTTTATACTGCTTTGAACACTCCTCACAATTCAAGTCCCGAGGAGAAAGGAAAGCTCAATAGCCTGGGCAGGATTTGTTTGCCTGGTTTTCTCCCTATCAGCAAAGGAAGCAATTTCCATAAGCAGGGGGAGCAGGGAGCCGGTGCTCCCACAGTGGCTGCACCTCGAGCGCCCGCGCACCGTGCGCACCTGAAGCCGCGCTGGCAGCATGGAGGTGATGACAATGGGCCTCCGAGGTAAACCAAACAACTGAATAAAACGTGCTGAAAGGCAGCAGCAGGTGAACTGCTAAGAACAAACTCACATGCCCATCACCTCGCCTTTGAGGCAGGCTGAGCTGTGGCTGGGCAAAGCTTATCGTTTTAGGTTAACACATGGTCCTTTTGCCCCCTCCTGCCCCAACGCCTCCCTTCCCAACTTTCAACAGTTGTTTGATTATTTGTGTGATACAGCTTCAGAAAAGAAATTAGTAGCTGACCCTCTTCCTCTTTCACAGAGGAACAAAACAGAGAGGAAGCAGCTCCACTAGGGCTTTGTACAGCAGCCAGGTGCTGTTGGATGGTTGGTCTCTTCTCTCTTCAGGAAGGTAAATATTGTGCTAGACACAATTACAGGTGTGTTCAGAGGAGCACCACATGGTCCACAGCCTTCATGCCCTCCCTGTGCTCCAGAATGTATTTGCATGTCTCCCACTGAACCAGCTCTTGTTGGTGTGCCTTTGGCAGTAATTGGCTTGAGCCTCAAGTAAACATTTGACTCTGTCAGTTGTCAGTGCACATATGGAGGTGCTCGTTGCAGGGGTTGAAGTGGTGTTTACCTTTTCCTCCTGCCTGGTTGAAGGCAGCTGTCTTAGGAAGCGAGCAGACAATCCCACTGAGATGACCTATGCTCCAAAGACCACTGGTGTCACCAGGACTGTGTGCACTCCACCAGTCTCTAGAGCATATTCCTCTCCTGCCACATGCTGCCAGTTCCTTGCTTTACTTCAGTCATATTTTCAAGGAATATTAATAGAATGATAAGAACTCTCTAAGTGTTCCCTGTGGCAATACACTTCCTAAATCACCTCTCATTTAAAAGGCCAACAGCACCCGGCTGCAGAGGCACTGGGCTTTGGAAGAAAATCTTCCCTGGGTGCAAGCAGGGATTCTTAGAGATAAGACGGCAACAGCTGGCAGGATTTGTGTCATTTAGTCTGTGTTCATGGGTGATGGCAGTGTCTGTGCTTGCTCTTACCAGGTTTCAGTGCTGTGGAAAGACAATCCCTGGCTCCATGGTGAAGAGTTGTGCAGAACCTGGCTAGCAAGTGTTAACATTATGGAATTAGCCCCTGCCTGTGTGATCTGTACCGGGCTGCAGCAAACAAACCCAGCACAGAGAACTGGCAGGGTAAACAGGGAGGCCAGATAAAGTACTGCAAAGGGAGCAGAGGCACAAAGAGGTGCAGTAACAGGGTCAAGGTCACGCAGCAGGTCAGAGCTGGGCCAGGTCCCACGGGTCCAGGCTGATGCACTGCCCAGTGTGGTTGCCAGCCTCACACACTCCCTTCTGCTTCAAATGCAGACACCCTCTGGGAAAAAGCTTGCTGTTTTAACAGCTGCAAGCTTTGTGCAGGATGGATTCAGATTATGTGATGCTTTCTTGCAGTTTCTTAGTAGGAAAATCAGCACAGCACAATGGAAACTCAGGATCTTCTTGCAACATCTTAGCATGGTGTTAAATCACCTTTCTAGTTGAGCAGCACTGTTCATGCAGTCCAGAGTTTCATGAAGAGGAAAAAACAATGTTTCTTCATTGTAACTTCAGTAGCTGCAGGGAGAGGGGATTAAGTCTTGGATACATAGATTTTCAGGGTTTCTGTCAATCCAAATGGAGCTCGGGGCTGGGAAGGCAGGGAAACCTTTTTACATTTTGTCCCTGCCAGATCCTGGGTGGTATTGCCCAGTGATGAAGGGAATAGAAGGGGACCCATTTATCATCTCTTCTATTTTTTCTTTTTATTTATTTTCCTTTTAAAAACACATTAAAAAAATTAATTCAGTGCTGGGGAAAGGTGACAGATTAACAACCCCAGAGATTTCAGCCCTCTGTTTATCCTCTGAACAGAGAGCTGTAAGCATTCCCAATGCTGCTCCAGCACTGTGCCCTAGCCCTGACCTTAGGGACCAGCTTCCAAAAGAGCAGCTACCCCATCCCTCCACTCCTCCAGCCACTGGAGCTGCATCCCCTGGGATGGAGAAAGGCTGTGAGTCTGTGCCAGGGACCCCTGCAAGTGAGGAAATGGGTGATGATCCACGCCTAGACTGCTCAGCAACAAGTTGTGTTTGTTCAGGGCAGCTCTGTGGTGGCACAGGAATGTTGCCCCAAGTCCTCCAGGCCAGGCAATACACTTTGAGGTCTCAGTCCATTTTACTTTCCAATCTTTAGTCTTCCCCTTTCAAGGAAGGGAAGAAAGCTACTCCTGTAAGAGCCCAATAAAAAGGCCTTTGGTATGCCCAGGTATCTGTGGATGGTGCTCTTAACCTCACTGAAGTGCAGAGTAGATGGTATTTTCCTACCAGCACGTAAGGTGAGACAATCATGTAGCTAAAGTGTCATTTTGACAGTCTGGGCATTTGCAGCTCCTGCCAGCTTCTGGAGAATTTTTAGGTGTTTATTTAGGGAATAAACATGCTCCATGAATCCTAGCAGTAGGTTGCTTTGAAAAGGTAAAATTCATCTCCCATCTCTCCAGCCTTTCACACTGTCATACTTGGTTAGATTTTGTTTGATAATTCTCACTATGGGTCATTTCAGTTTCCCACCATAAAGGCCTTTTCAGCAGCTCTGGTGTTTGAAATAACCCCTTGCAAACCAGGTATTTCCTTCTGCCATAAAGCTGGAGTGTCTGGGAGAAGAGAGGAGAGCATCCCTCACAAACAAGTCAGCATGGGTCAGGATGTGGGTGGGGGTTAAGGCTTCCCAGTGCTCAGCAGCAACACCTCCTCACAATTAGTAATGCTGCCACTGCCCCCTCGCCTCACTCAAGAAGTGACATTCCAAGACACGCATTTGGTGTTTGAACTCCCCTGTCTCTCGAACCCAAGGGACAGGGGCTGGGACAACTCTGTGGGAGGCCCTGGTGTTGAATCCATTTGTCTGGTGTGCCCAAGGGGCCTTCCATCATCACCTGCCTCCGTCACAGAGAAGGCGTCCACTGCACCAGGTGGTACTCAGGAATCTTATCCAGTGTGAGTTACTCTGGGAAGAAACCCTTCCTTTGCATTTCTGCCTGTGTTATCAGACAATTGACCCCATTCCCTCTTTTTGCTGAAGGCGCAGAAATTTGATAATGGCCCTAATTATGTCTGAGCATTAAACAAATGCTCTGGATCATCACTGCAGTATCCACTTGTCCACAATTACCAGCACTGGACATGGTGGCTTCAAAGGCCACCCAGTTATCATTTATGTTTACTGTAAACACAGCAGCTGTTTTGGGTTACGAGGGTGGTCATTTTGCTGGAATTTGATGAGCCAGACCCTGAAATCCTCCCCTGACACCAAGCTCTCTCCCTCCTTCAGGAAGAAAATTCAGTACAGGAGTGCTCTATGCCACTTAGAGAGGGAGGAGGATGGGCTGTGCCTCCTACACCTCTGGGTTTTGCAGTTTCCCCAAGCTCCCTCAGTGTTTGTGGAGCTGTTCCATGTTTACTAACTTGGCTAGTCACCAAATACTCAAAAAAAAAGATTTGGAATTTGGTCAAACTTAAGTGTTAAAAGCTTCTGCTTTTTTGATTCACTTTGCAAAATAGGTGAAAATCCATCCTGCAATCATGTGAACTGACGTGTGTGATGATGCGTGAGCTCATAAACCTCACACTGCCCTGTGTATCCAGGGGAGCTCTGGATTCCAGAGTGTGGCTGGTGTGGCTCTGGGCTGTGCCTCCCTAAGAGGGCACATGCAGCAAAGCTGACCTGTGCCACTGGGAGTGAGACTGTCCTGTCTTAACTCTGCACAGGACGTTCAAAAAAATGTTCTGTCTGTTGTTTTTGTGGTCTGGAGCAAAAGACAAACCCTGCTGCAGGGTGAGGAAGAGCAGAAATCTCAGACAAATATAAAGCTTTGGAGATTTTGAGAGCTCAGGACAGGTTGATGTTGCCTGTGGCTTTGGTGTGATCTCTACAAAATTACAAGTTGGTAACTCATGATGGCAGCAGCAGAGTGTAATTTATGAACTGCCTCTTACTACCCTCTGTGTTGGTGAGATGGAATTTACAGTTGCTCACAGTTTGGCCAAAAGAGACAGGACTTTTCCAAGTTTTTCTCTTAGCAGAAAATCTTCCATCTGACACAATTTAAGAAATGGCATCAGAGTTGGTTTTTGAAGTAGTTTGTTGCACCACTTTATGAGAATTGAATTATAGCATGGGGAAATTTCCCACCACTGCTGGGAAATAAAGCTGTGCCTGTGTGCCCATGCATCAACTTGGAGGCCAGAGACTTCTCCTTTAGGAAGAGAAGCACAAAGGAGCCACTGCCGTGCAAGGCTTCTGCTTGCTGTGAAGTCCCTGGGAGCAGCTCACAGAAAGGCAAACCAGAGCAGCAGGGCACGGGGATGGAGATGTGCAGCAGGCTGGCACCTGCAACCTGCCTGCAGGTAATGTGGTCTCACCCAGGTATTCATCGTCACCAAAAAAAGATGCTGCATCTTATCTCTAAAGGAAAGAGCAAATTGGCTGATTTTTGCAGCAGATAACACATATCAGGGTGATGTATTTATAAGGGGAGGAAAGAATAACACAGTCAGTGCCTGTTTATTTATTGTTTCATTAATTACAAAAGCTAAATAGACTGAACACTCCTTTGCTCCAGAAAGAAAACCAGTGCCTGTACGTGGACAGAAGTTAATCCTTCAGTGAGGTGCAAACTGTTACAGTGTTCTCCTCCCAGTCAATAACTGAAGTACATCATAGCCTCCAACAATAATGCTCACAGAAAAGCCCTGGAGACAAGGCTACCAAGCAGCCTTGTGAGACAAAGCCCTTCTCTAAGACTTACTGATAGTTACATCAGCGGATGTTGTCATGCTGTGGCACGTGTTCCGTAATGTGTGGCATGTAGATTATCAGCAGTTTGTGGGTTGTCAATATTTGCAAGTGAATGTTTCATGTAAATTGAGAAAGATGTGTTACACATCAGGAATGCTGCCTCAGGTCTCCTGCACCCTCCAAGGATTTCTGGCTGTGCAGTAGTGCCAGTGACAGTTCAGGTCCTCAGCATGAGGATATCAGTGAAGAGAGGCTTAACAATCCAGTGCTTTCCTGCACCTGTAAAATTCAAGGAGAATAAGGAATAGGGAACTGAAAGGATTGATTTGTAAGATAAAATGTTAAAAAGGCAAAAGAAAAAAGTGTCTAGCAATACTGTTCTAAGAAATTAACTTCAAGTAGGAGGTAGGTAAACATCAGAGGAGAATCTGTTGCATCACACAACACAGAAGGATACATGGGGGCAACTCATAAACAGGAAATTTTAGCCTGTACAGCAGGACCCATTCAATAGAACAGGGTACATGAGACTGGAAATGGAGAAAGAAAAAACTAGCTTGAGTGACATGCTGGAAAATGTATCAAAGGTACCTACTGCCTGGGCAGCAAGAGAGAATGAGTGCCCACATATCTGAATTATTTCATTTTTCAGCCTTTGCAACACCAAAGAGCCAGACCAGACACATGAAATGTTATGCCTGTTCTCAGGACCTGGCCCACCTCCTCTTTAGCAGTCAGCCCTCTGGCCCTGTCAGGTTGGGAAGGATCAGCTGGAGCAGGTGTCATCAGAGACATATCAGCACAGTTTTGCTGGGTTTTCTCAGAGCAAGTGGCAGGATCTCTTTTATCACACTGAGCCTTCTCCTGTCAGCAAAGCAGACGGATGAAATTTCCTTCTCTGGAGACCCCCTCTCTGTTGCTGTGCAGCCAAAGGATTTTGTAGGCTCCTTTACTGTCTTAATTCTCATCAGATTTGCATCGTTATTCAAGGCTAGAAAAAATACCATAAAGCTGACTTTAAAATAAAAATCTCTCCACAAAGACCATACCAAAGACTTTTGTTTTTGGCATGTTTGGCAATAGTTTGGGATGTTTTTCTTCTGAGTATGTGGAAAGTAGGGACTGAGCTGTTTTGTACTAGCTTTTACAAATGCTGAACATCTGGCTCTACTGACATTACTTCAGGTATTCATTCTGAGTCGTTTAGTCTTGAGTGTTTTTGAACTCAGAAAGAGCAAAGGTGTTTTCTATATTTCAGTAAATGTGCTTAAAATGCAGAACGGTGCCGTGGGTCCAGATTTGCAATGCTACAGGGAAAACCTGGAAGGAGAATTTAATTTCAGTCCTCTATAAAAAACAGTCTACTCAGCAATTTTGAACCATGTTCAAATTTGATTTTTTTGAGTGCTTTCATTTTGGGGCATTTTAGTTTGAGTTGTCTTCATTTCCTACCCTTTGAGACTAGGTGAAAGCTTGCTCAAGTGCCAAAATGCATTGAGCACGAGATTGAAACACTGGCCCATAACCTTTGTTCTTTCTCTCAGGTGGTTTGTAGTTTCAGAATTTACACAGCAACAAAGGTCCACATAGGGGAAAAATAGTAAATGCAGTATCTGGCAATCAGCTTTAGAGAGGGAATGAAGAAGACACAGAAGGTACAGGGACAGTACTTCTCAGGTGCTGCTGTTTCTTCGGGCTGGTCTTCTGTGGTTCTTGTCATCATAAAGCAAACTAGAGGGGTTGGGTTTATATTTCTTTACAGACGTAGTTAAACACTAACAAAAGGCAAGAATAAGCCCACTGAATCAGAAAGCAGAGCATTCTTGATGCCCTGGGCTGGTCAGCTGGCAGGACCACTGTTTCAAGGCTATACAAAGAATTGTGAGTGGGAGGACTGAACTGGTGCCCTGCCATAGTTGGTTTGGGATGCTGCTTGGCACACTCACGTTGCAGTCATTGCCAAAATGGGCAATAAAGCACATCAGATACTTGACAGGATTAGGCCAGGATAAAGAGAGTCTTGAAGTGAGGAGCTCCCCTTGCAGACTGGCCAGGCCTGGTATCAAGGAGGGATGTGCACAGTGCAAGTCCCTGGTTGTTCCCACAGTCAGGGCTGTCTTGCTCTAGCACCTCCAACACACAGTGTTTGTCTTGCTTGCAGAGCCATTCCAGGGCAGGAATCCCACAGCTGTTGTATCTGTGATGTTTCCAGCATGCAGCCATTCCATAGCCTTTGGTTCAGGCTCAGGGGATCCTGCAAGAAGAGGGAGAACTAGGAGGAAGGCTTGTAGCTCAAGTTGACAGCTTCTACCAGGAGGCAGGAATTGGCTTGTATTTTTTTGGTTTATTGTTTTCTCTTCCTTGAGTGTAAGACAGGAAATTCTTACATTAATTTAAAACAAATAAACTTTCCCTACTGAGTGGGAAATTCAGAATAGCTGAATCTCTGTCCAGAGCTGTTATTCCAGGTGATGGAATTGGTATTTGATAAGCAGAGGTATTTATTAAACACTTCTAATGTTTATCAGCAGTCTTTATCTGTAAAAAAAATGAGATGTTGCACCATGGAGTTGTCAACCATCACACACAGAAACAATCCCACAGCCCAACTACAAACACCTTTGCAACTAAGTGCCAGTACAGTCCCTTGAAATGCCAAGGTTAATAATACATGGATTTTATTTAACTTTTTTTCACTATAACTTTAAAAAAGAACCCTCTTGGGTTGCAGTAGAGACAATAAAGGTTGAGGAAAGCAAGCAGTGAAAAAGAATAAAAGAAAAGGTTTAACAGAAGCATAGGACTTAGGTCTGTTTATTGGGCTGCAGGAGTCCTGTCCAGCTGGAATCAGCATCAGCAGCCCCAGTGACGGGTGCTGTTGGAGTGATGTCTCTATTCAGGGGGGATTAGACACTGTCTGGCTGCTGCCTGAAAAATCATTATTTTTAGTGCCATGTCCCTCTAGTCGGTTTTTGTTCCCCTCCTGACAACATGCAGTTGGGATACATTTTATCTTCCCCCTCCCCTTGTACCAGGTTTTGAACAAATAGAATTTTCTCTGGTTGTTAAGAAGTTTTCCCTGGCCCTTTTTTCTTGTTTCCTACCAGAGGATGATGGATTTGGTCATTTCTAAGGACCTTCCCAGCTGTTTTGGACATGGAGACAAAAACAAGCTTGGAGAGATTCATTGATATCATGGAAGATTAGCCTGGGAGTTTAAGGATTTCTTTCAAAAAGAAATTTTTTTCCCAGTGTGACTCTTTCCTGGTGTGCATGACTAAAACACCCATGATAGGGGATCAGTGCAAAGATGGAGGGATCTAACCCTCAGCTGCTGTAAACCAGCACTGCCCAGTAAAGGTCAGTACAACCTACCCATGTTTACACCTGCTGGCACCCCACCAGAGGCTCTGTGTGTGTGTCTTGGGAGAGCCAACACACACAGCATGGCAAGAACTAGCAGCGAAGAAGGTGGCAATCTCTTCTCTTTGAGCCAGGGGTCCAAGTGTGGCACCTGATTGGTGGCCTTTGTTTCTTCTGTGTCCTCCCCCTCCCCTGCTGCTCACAGAGCCGGGCAAGCTCTCCCAGCAGCACTCGGTCTATGGTTGGAGGGCATAGCTGTCATTCCATTAGGCTTGGCTAGGCCTGCGTTAAAGCGTGTCATACAAATTGAGGGGATCCAGCATATTGACAGACAGATATTTAGCATGTAATTGCACTGAAAGTGCAGCACAAAAGCTCTGGGAGGTAGGAGAGTGGAGGATTTGGATTGCATGAGATCTAGTTGGGGTAAGGTTTGGACTTTTATTCTAAAGTGCATTTGAGCCCAATAACAGGTGTGATGGTAAGGCACAAATACATCATCCCACAGCCACTGGGGCACTGTGTTAGTCCTCATCCAGCCTGCTTTTTCCCCCTGACAAAACCCTGTTTAAGGTAGTATCTGTTATACAGACCAAGCAAAACCATCCCATGGGCTGTTGTACAGCTCCCACACGCTCATACTCAGATCCCTTTCTCAGAGGAAGCTGAGCTACGTGACTGCGTCCCTGTTGAATCCCAAATGCCTCACACCCCACAGCTTTCATATCATAAAGATACAACATAAATATAACATGAGTTTGGCAGCATAGAAGTGGATCATTTTAAATTCTGGGCTTTAGCATTGGTCATTAAGGACCAATTCCACTTCTCTTAAAACTCCTGCTTCCAAATGCAGTCAGATTGTTTGTGGCTTCATGCTCCTGGGGCCAGACCGCACCCATCTGCCCTGACAGGGCTTCCAAGAACCGAGGGTTCCAGGAAAGTCACTGGGTCTTAGAGTCCAACTTGTCAGTGACTTCTGCAAAAACAGCTCATGCTCCCAAGTCATATTGTTTTGAAAGTCTTGGCACTGAGTGGCTGTCAGCCAGTGGCATAGCTGGGACCTGGGCCCCATATCTTCTGCTGGCCCGGGTGCTTCTCTCACCTGCACCTGCCATTCCCCTAACACACGGTTTCTCAAGGACTGAGCATCAGTGCCTGCAGATACTATAGATTACCTCAGGCTACAGCAGAACTACTGGAGGAAAAGTCATAGACTGACTTCAGAAAATGCATCTGAAAGTGCCCAAATAATCCCTCAAACACGCTGGTCTGAGACAGGGAGAGTGGCTCAAACATATGTGTTGGGCATGGTTGTATGATGTGAATAAAAAGAGAAAGAATCACTGGCTCTTCAGTTGATGTGGAAGGGCAGGTTGCAGATTAAACTGCTTGTGTTAGCTACTGGGGAAATAGGTGTTAAAAAATAGGTTCCGTGCTTGAAATCAGGATCAGTGATGGGAAAACTCAACAGTGCTTTTGGGCTGCTTCTTTGCACCATACCTCTGCTTATATGCTTTGGTGAACTGTACTCAACCAGCCCTCAGCTGGAGTTTGTTAAAGGTAAACTTGTAAAAAGAAGCTTTTAAAATAGGTTACTGAGTTCTGGTTCTATTTTGAGCACTACTGATGTTTAGAAGTTTAGAATCTACATTTTTGAATCTGGTCAGGAAGCAGCAAGAGTGGGGTGCAAAAGGGTGGAAATGCTTTATTTAACATTTACATTATTGTTTAGTAAATCAACACTGTAAATGTACATTTATCAGAGCCCTCAGCTGGTGCTCATGAGATTCATGTTCTGTGATTTCAAAGGTCTGTTACAGACCTTGTAGGGTGTATGGCCACTCTTCTTTCCTCTGTCTTTTGCTGAAGTAACCCTAACTTCAGGGATATGGCATTCACTAAGGCTTTGGTTACTTCAAGGACAAAAGCCAGCCCATGGAAATCCTAATGGAATTTTTTGATCTGCACAGAGAGGTTCCTCCCCTTAACTCCTACCAGCACTTGAGCAAGGGCAGGATTCCCCAGTGGTCAGATCTCAGGACTGGGTCTGGAGGTGTGTGTTAAGTGCTGTACACACATGTAAGAGGGGAATGTTCCTGTCACTGTGCAGCTACGTGGATGATATAATATTGTAAGGAGCTGGGTGGAATGTAGCAACAAGCAGTGTGATTGATCATTGATGATAAGCTCATGTCATGTTCACTTGATTTAGATTGTTTTAAGTGTATCATTACTGATGTACCACTTACTGTCTCTGTGAGAGGAGATTCCACAATCAAGGGGGTTTTGTGAAAAATGGTGTTGTTTAGTGTGTTCATTTTTCAATGCCCAAACTGAGAAAGTTTAAAGGTATCTAAATTCTACATGCACTATGTTATCCAAAATAGGAAGACATGTTTGATGATCTGGGTCCACAGATCTCTTCCTTGTTAAAGCTTTTCTGAAAATCATGGAAGGGCTGAAAGTGAAATAAGAAGCGCAGACAGCATGCATCCACATGGGCACATCCCAGGGAATAGGGAAGGTGTAGGCAATGATGGGACACACCTCAGACCCAGCTTGTGCCAGCTCTGCTGCCTGGGGTGCCAGGACTCAGTTTATTCCTGTTTAACTGAGGTCAGAGTGGCACTGGAGGATTCCAGTGGTCCCTTAATATCATCCAAAAAGAAAAGTGCCAAGCAAGTGTAACGTGGACATTATTTAATCAAGGGCTGTTACTCTGCTGTTTGTAGCCACACCTTCTGTGTGCTTCCTCTTTGTACAGCCCAGGACCAGGTTGCTGTCAGGGAACATGATAAAGGAATAAAGCTGCAAGTGGGATCATGTTTCCCTTCGCTCCTTGTGTGTATGTGTGTGTGTCTTTGTTTTTCCTGTGCTGTAGCTCAGGGGGGCTCGTAAATCTTGGAGATGACTGGGGATTTTTTTTTTCTCCCCCTGTATGACTGATTGTGCAAATTTATGTGTGGTATTTCTCTCCCCCAGCCTCGCTCTGTTAAAACGAGACAGGAGGCCAGTAAATTTGCAGTGGGAGCTGTGCAGGGCTGTAGGTCCGTGACGCCCTCCTCTTTGCAGCCTGAGGGCCCGTTGTTCCTAAAAGATAATGGTGCTGGTGTTTCTGCTGGGGGTGGGTTGCTGTTTGCATCGTTCTAGTTTGCTGGATGAGCGTGTTTGACCCTCTGATTCAGCACCAGGTGGTGGAAGAGAAAGGTGCTTTCAGGAGAAAGTTATGCCCTCCCAGGTCACTGAAGTGTGGGCAAAGGGAAGTCTTGAGATGTGAGTTGGAACGAGGTGTCCCAAGGTACACCCTTCACCTTCACTCTGTGCTGAGACATGTCCAAGAACACAGTCCCTCACCTCTGGCCTCTTCTGGCTGGGACGACTGAGCTAAGAGGAGTTTCAGTGATTCAGAAGTCTGTTGTGTTACAGGGAGTTTAGAAACTCTTCTAAAATAGTATCATAAAACTATTTATCTGCTTCTAATTCCTGAAATATTCCTGGAAGGGCCCCTGCCTGTGTCCCTTTTGTCTGAGGTGGAGAGATGCCCTGCATCCCGGCAGTGTTTCCTTCCTTTCCTCCACCTGACTTCAGCTCTATTAATCCCTCATAACTTAAGCTGTGACTGGGAAATCCAGCCCCAAGTCTGAGTGCCACTTTGAATTTGAACTCCAATAGGAGCATTTGTCTTGAAAAATCGGTTGTTGTTTTCAAAGCATTTCCAGGTTTATTCCAGACTTATTCCAGTGAAATTACTTTACCAGCAAGAGTAAGACCTGGAAGTTTTGGTTCTTGAATAGAGTTAAGAAGCAAAGTAATAATTTATGCTCTCATCTCCACCTGAAGCCATTACCACGTCACATGGCCCAGTTTAATCAGTTTAAAATGTCTTTCAACCAATCTGGCTTTAGCTAAGCTTATTAAAGGGACTCAGTGAACTCCATCTGCAGCACAGCAGAGTGGAAGTGGACATGTAGTGTTCCTCTGGGTGATAACACATCTCGCACACAAAGACTTCAGAGCTGTTCAGATAACCTGAGCAGGAGCACAACCAGCCTCCTGTGCTGCTGCCCAAAGCTCCAGGTAGACTGTCAGGGCTGTGCTCCTCCTGGGACAGTGAGGAGCTGGGTGGGACGGGGCAGCAAGTGAGTGCTTGGGAAGGCTGGGCTGGGCACAGGTGGCTGTCAGGTTTTATAAGGAGGTCCAATAACACTGAGCTTGTTTGTTAATTTCATTTTTGTCTTTCTGATTTGGAAATAACAGGGGTTCAGGGCCAAGATCTAGGACTTCTACCTGTGAGCTGGTGCCTTGTTCCTTCCATTCCAACACATACCAAAGGAGATTAATCAACACTGTGGTTAATATTGAAACCCCGGCATGAACTGAAGTGTGGACAGCAGCCTCTCACAGCTCTGTCTGCGTGAACCTCTTGTGTTGTGTCTGTGAAATCCACAGATCAGATTCTTGTCTTGGCTCTGCCCTGGGTTTGTTACCAGTCTGTGGTCTGTCCCTTAACCCTCTGGATGACATTTTTTAAAGGACTTAATGTCCAATTGCAACTAAACGTCCAGGGAAAAGTGACTCCCTGGGGTGCCTTGTGTCTCCAGGGCCTTAGCTGATGCCTTGGAAGCGTGCAGGTAACAGTGCTCTCTGGCCAGGCCAGACTGTGTGGACATGTCTGAGCTGTTATTCTTGCAGAGCATGAGGCTCACCTACCCTGAGCCGTATTTGGTTGCTGGAAGGACCATCCAGACACTCATAAATCTTCGGCGTAACTCTGAGGCGGCTTTGCTGACAAATTGGCACCCACCTCTCCCCCACCTCGCAACGTGACTCTCACACTCAGGGCTGCTAAGAGCTATTTCAGGCCCCGTAACAAATGAAATATTTGTCTCCCCTTTGCCCTGGCAGTTGGCTCCACACCACCCCTTCCCCTTCCCAGAGCCGAGGGCTTTAGCACAGCCACCCTGAGCCGGCAGTGGCAGCTGCATAGGAGGGAGCAGACTGCAGGAGTGCTGCCCTCCATCCCCCAGTGCCACTGAGCCCTGGCCCAACACCCTTCCTCCCCACCTTCCCCAGAGACTCCACAGTCCACCTACTGCTGCTTCAGCCCTGGATGAGAACCTGGCCCCAGGTTTCCTCTCTCCTTGCCACCTCTCCCCATCAACAAACCAATCCTTTTGTAAGGCACAGGATCCAGAAGTGTCTCGATTGCTCTTTGTGTCTTTTTCCATCCACATTTACCAGGAGCTGGGGCACCCAGGGCCTGTCCTGTGTGACCAAGGGGATCTAAAGAGCTGTGAGGGGTGTGTGTGTAACAGATTACAGAGAGAGAAGAGATTACATGTGGTCACTGTGCTCCATGCTGTTGCAAAAGACCAACTGCTGTATAGCATGCAGAATAAAGACAGCAGACTGACTTTCTTTGAAGCCTTTGCTTTGACTATACTTTTTTTCCCCTTCTACTGTGCCAAAATGCTTTTAGACATACATCTGCCTTAAAAACATCAATCTCCCCTTCCATTAGCTCAGTTAAAGCTTTTCTGCAAGCTTTTCATTTTGAAAAGACAAGGAAAACCAGAAAAAGAAAATGAGCCCAGGACAGTCAGACATGTGGTTCTTGTGACAAAAAAAAAGTAAATTGAATTTTAGTCAAGAAATGTGAGAGATTTAGAACAATACAGTTAGTACTTAGTGGAATAGCTGCCTGACAAGCAGGTAAGACTAGGGTAATCCTCCATCAGTATGTAAAGCAGACACAGAACAAGGGCAAAGAAAATAGAGAGTAGACTCTTTGCTTGACAATTTAAATCCTTGGGGTACAATAGTCATGTAGAGCAGCATCAAACACACCGCACACAGAGCGAGTGTATAATAAATTTTGCCATGGGACGTGGACCCCAGTCAGTGCCACTGTGGATGCAGCCACAGCACAGACTTCTCTTGCAGTGCAGCTGTGCATGCCTGGTTGCCTTGTGGCATCAGCTAAAGCTTCGGCAGACCTGGGGCAGGTGAAGCTGTGCAGAGAGGAGCAGAGCGGGGCAGCCTTGCAAGAACCTGGCAATGTTAGTTATGATATTCACCATTTCTTACTTTTTTGTGGACTCAAGTGATGATTTGGAAACCTGAGGAGGCTGCAGCCCTTTGTATCACTCCATGTGCTGGGAACTTCTGGTGCGAAACTCCTCTGAAGTTTCATTTGCAGAAATCACTGGGAACAACATGCTGTTCTTGTGAGAAGCTGTGTCAGGAGACACAGCAGTATTGCTACAGCCCCATACAAAAAACACTAGCTCCCATAAAGCCAAAGAATATTAAAGAATTTCAAGGTAAAAGATTTGATGATACAGCCAGCACAACTTTGTTTAGCAAAGTATGTTCATTTTGCAAAAGAAATTCTGCATGTTTGCAATACTTCTGAAGGCCAGGTCCTCAGAAGGGGAGCTAACTCACAGAATGGCACATAATTGTCTCAGGCAGGACCATTTTCTACACTTGCCAGTCATTTTAAGCCTCACATACGGCTGGCTGCCTTTGTCTTCCAAGTGCCTGCTTGTACAATGAGATTTACCTGTTGTGTTATGACAGACAAGTGATTAACATGAGAAAGACAAATTGGATCTGGCGCTGAGCTTCCTGTGTGTCTCCCTTGCCTGCCCTCCCAGACGTTTCCTCCGATGCAAAATGAACTGTCAGTTCTCCTGGTTGCTCAGAGAAAAACATTTCTGGTGGAGTTTGCCTCTTCCTGTGTTGGTACAACACTCTTGCCAAAGGACCCAGACGTCCATGAGGGCCTTTGTAACACAGTGACAGGGCATTGATTCTGGCATGTTTGGATTTCTGGCATGTTTGCAACTAGAAAAACAAGCTTGGATTTTTTCCTCGTGCAAAGGATGTGCTCTAGTACTGTACTTTCTTCCACAGAGCTCCCATTCCTGAAGGCCGTGCAGTATCCCATCTGGCAATAGTTCTCAGTTCAGGCCCAAACAAAAACTCGAGACAGTGACAATCCTATGAGCAAAGGTGCTGTTTGTCTCCAGCCTTGTGGTGAAATGTAACTGAAAATACTTTTTTCCTATGAATGAAATATAATTTGTGAGTCAGAAGATCATTGAAGTACATGCTTAACATTTTCATACAAGTATTTAGGCTTCTTTATTGGGTAAGAATGCCTTCTTGAACTAGGAATTAAATTGGACCTCTTTTGAAGCCTTTTTCAGTGACTTTCCCATTCATATTATTTCTGCAAAGACACCTCTTTTGATGACTCCTCCAATTCCCAAATTCACAGGGATCCTTTGTTTCATTCAATCTTTCATGACTTACTAATTTTTTATTTTATTTTTTTGTCATGAGGATGCTTTACACCTCTTATCCAAGAATCTGCACTAACTTTCACTTAATTAGTTAATAAGCCAAAAGTCAGACCTGGTGTACCTGACACCATGTGTCATCTCTTTTTTAAGATGACACATATCATGTGTCTTTTCCTTTTTAAAATCTGGTACCAAGCAAAGCAGCCTCGAGGTGAGTCTGGAGGCTGCCATCCCATCCCTCGCAGTGTTGACTGAACCCCTGCGGGGTCTCAGCTGTGGTGGCACCTGTGCAGCTCACCCACCCGCAGTCCCCACGCTGCCCGTGTGCCTCCTCGGGACGTGGGGGACGCCGTGATGGAGTTGCCATTTACCATTAAAAACAAACACCAGGCTGTGGGAATAGGAGCAGCTTCCTTTTCCCTCCAGCCTCGTCAGCCCGTTTCGGTGCCGGGCTGTGCCGCGCCGAGCCCCGGACAGCCCAGGGCTCCCCAGCACGGCGTGGCAGCCGGGCAGGATCAGGAAGTCAGGCAGGGACAAGGTCACCTCCTGACCTCCCATTCGGCAAAGAATGCAACTTGCTGTCAGGCACTAGGGAAGGCTTTTTCTTCCCTTCTGCAGCTTAAGATCCCTGCGGTTTCTGATGGGAAGGAGCTTTAGCATAATTTTTATTTTCTCAAGTGTGTTTTAAGAGGGGAGATGCCAATGACATGGTGTAATCACCAGAGAGCTTTGGAGAGTGGCTGCTCACTCAGAGGGTATGCAAGGGCAGAATGCTGGGATTAGTGTTGCATTATGCCATAGGAAGCACCAAAGTTCATCACTGATCTTGGCATAACATGACCATAATCTTTCAAAATAAAATGTTGTAACAAAGAGGGAAATCTCTAAAACACTTCAAAGTGCAACTAATCTCTCAAAAAATAAAAATGGCGCTGCGTTGCTTCCTTAAAATGATGTGATTCCATTGCCATGTAGGTTTTGTACCTATGTAAGAGAGAGCACAGCTGGGCCCCAGTGGATGAGCCTTGGTTCAGCTTCTGCAGCTGGTTTGTGCCATCTTGTCTCTTGCCCTTTGGGCTGTCAAGCCTGGAGCCAGTTTTGCTGCCATAGTAGGGTGAAATCAGGGCTGTTTGCTTCAGAAACTTTGCTTTTGCTTAGTGACCCCACTGCTAGTTTTGGCCGAAGAGCTTTATAGTGAAGCCATTCTTCCTCAGTGTCCCTCTATACCCCATTTCATCTTTACTATCAAGAGACTATGATATAAGTAAAATGATCCATTTCTAACTCTGTTTTCAGAAGGAAAACCTTCACTCTGGGCCAATATCTGATACCGTGTCATGGCTACAAAACAGCATGGTCAGACTTGTCCCTCCAAGCACTTTGGAAATGTCAGTCCATCTGAAAGTCATTCTTTGCAGAAATATCCATGGCCAAGAGGTAAATAACCTGCTTTGAATGAAAACCTGCTGAAGAGCAAAGAGAAAGACAGAGGGAGAGTCCCAGCAGGAAAGCATCTTACTAATAATACTTAGTAATTCTTGAATAGGAAGCTGTCTAACTGTTTCAGGCATTTCTGTTTCCCTGTGAGAAAGTCAAAATCTAAATTGAGGGTTCAAAAGTATATTCTTACTTATGCCGGTGTAAATCTGCTGCTGATTGAACAGGTTCAATGAATTTTCTCTGGATTAAATTCAGTGTAACTCTGAACAAGCTTGCACCCTGGTCTAATTTAATTAGAGAGATTTTAGGGGCAGAAGAGACCTGCTTTTTAACTGCAGACCAAAGATCTTCAACTCTGGCAAGATTTCCAACAGTATCTATGGATATATAACATCTCCCCTGCTCTTCTGCAGGAAGACCTTCTCTTCTATATTTTAACAGTGTAAGTGACAGAGAAACTACTCCAATTCCACTTGTGAATATCACTTACAATTAGACATGAATGTCTTATTTCTCATATTAATTGAACTACTTGGAGCTTAAATAACCTGACTTTCAGGATGTTTTCTCCTGCAAGAGTGAAAAACTAATCTGACTTGCTGCCAGTGTTTTCTGGAATTTTTTTGTGTTGGTATTACGTTTTCTTCTAGGCTATTGGAAGAGAATAGCGAACAGCTTGTTGAACTTAAAGTACAAGAATACATCATTCCAGAATACTTCCAGAACTCCTCGAATCCCTCCTTTAAAATTCATTTTCTACTCTGCCTCTGAAGTGGTTTCAGGCTATTTAATGCATCCTGCACAGCTTTTTGTTAGTATTTTCTCTCACAATATCAAAAAAAACCTCACTGTAATGTTTCGTGGAAGCAGAAGGGCTGATAAGGGGTACATTGCTAGAGCAGTTTGTTGCTCTGCTGTTACCCATGCCAGAAAGTGACATGTGGCACATGCTGAGGGATGTGAGTCTCCCTTTACCTGGCACTGCCTGACACCAGTGCTCACCCCATCCCCAGCTCAGCTGCAAAGGGGCAGGTCAGCAGGGCTGATTTATTTAGGTTTGCTACCTTAAGGAAAGGGGAGTGCTTCCACCTTAAACACCAAGCTCACCAAAAATTATATTTAATTTGCATCAAGAAGAGTTCAGTTGTCTTGTGATAAAGTTGGAAGCACAGTTAGAAAAGAAAGCCTTGACTAAGAAAATCAAATCTTAAAGCATGCCCTTCTCAAACCAAAGGATTAGCAGTAGTGTTGTGTCTAAATGACCCTTCATAGCAGCCATCCCCACCCAGCCATTCCTTTTGCTGATCAGTTTAATGACAAATTACTAAAGTAGCAGCTTCAGGGAGTGCTGCTTATCTGGGAGAATGCACAAGAAACTTTGCTCATGTTCGTTTGGCAGTCAGAAATAACTTTGCTCACCCTGAGATTGTCCTTACTTTTGGTATCTAGGACATTAATTTTATATTCTCTACAGATGGCATGATGGAATATGAGCCATTTCAAAATGTTTTTCACTTTAGTTTTATTAAAGCTTCAAAGTAGATAGGAACAGCTGCAGAAATCTCGTTGGTAAAGCTTTGGAAAAAGGCTAAGAGGTGGTTTTCCAGGATGACCAGGGCTGGTGGGAGACCTGCTGGCTGCAAGGATGTCCATAATGCCATGCAGGTTGTGTTGTGCAAGTTAGCAGCAATTCAAGACACAAATCTTCAAACTCCTGTAGGAATGCACATCTCCACTGAGCTGGTACATGAACATCTACATCTGCTCTGAAATAACATCTTGTACAAAGCAGAGCAGCTCCCACGAGAAATACAACATCTCCATGTCTGGTGAGAATTGTGGGTCTGTTAAGGAGTGGGCTGGGAAGGGAAGAGATCTTGCACTCACAGGAGACATTTACTGACTGCACTGCAGACTGCTGGGAGAGCTCAGAGTCCCAAGCAGGAGGACACACCTGCATCTGTCTCTTTTATGACTAAGCCCTGCCTGTTGCCTCTTTATTTCATGAGTGCCTGCCCAGGCTGTAGGTGCTCTGGTGCTTTATGGCTGGGGGAGGTGGCTGGGGACCAGTTCAAGGTGCTGGTTGCTGCAGCATGTCCCCTCTGGCTTCTCCCATGTCTAGACTCTGTTCTCTCTTTTTTCTGCAGCAGCCATGACTATGTTTTTGTACTGTTTTGTGATATTCTAAATGCCAAACTGCTTTTAATGCAGACAGCTCTGAAACCAAAGAACCTCCCAGGTGCCCTTCACCTTCCTCAGGCATTAAGAACAGAACATTCCTTGCCCCCAGGGAGGGAGGCACAGATCTGCCACATCTTTACACATGCAACAGAGGTGGCTGAATCAGGAGCTCTGTTCCTCAAGGAAGAAGAAAGCTCCTTTAGATGCAATCTCCTGAAGTACTCAGTCACCCTTTGAATGTCTCAATTTCTCCCTCTGGACTAGTAAGGATGCCGGGAATGGTTGGGCTGGGTGGATCTGCAGCTTTGATCCTCAGCTGGAGATCAGGAAGCCTTGTCCCTCCACCGGGCTGGGTGAGACACACAGGTAGGCACAGCCCTGAACTTTGGGAAAGTTCATACCTGAACTTTGCATCCATACCCAACCTGTCCTGTCCAGACGTGCTCCAGGAGAGAGTTTGGTCAGTGCCTGTAGGGCTTGGGTGGGGGTAGGGGTGAGGAACTCTTGAATAAAATTATGATGATTAATTATTATTTCATAATGAGGGATTATCACAGGCTTTGCAGCTAAATAACCCAGTACTTAGCATTTCTGTGCTGTGGCACCATGCACATTCAAAGCGTTGTACAAACAGCAACTAAATTACAAAAATGAAGAGATTATTTAATAGCCCGTGTCTTTGTATTTCTTAGGGAAGGGTGGGGAGGGTTTAGAAATTTGCCCTCGACATTACCATGCAGTCAATCACATTCCAAAATTGTGGCTCATGTTGCCAGGCCTGTGATGTTCTTGTTTGGCTTTTATATTTGGGAGACTGTAGTTATGAAAATAAAACTAATAGGCTTAAAATGTACAAGTGCTTCACAGTCTTCCCCTAACGCCCTGCCAGGGATGGCTGGGTGGAGAACTGACAGGACAAGCTCTTTGGGCCAAGTGACATAAGATGTCAGCCTGGTCTTAAATCTCTGATCTTCCAAACATATTTGACCCAGCACACCCTGCTTACTCTGTCCTGCTTACTCTTACTCATGGGATGCAGAAACATCCCATGCCAAATGGTATCAGATTATCTCCAGTGGTAACATTTGGATCCCAACTCGGTGTCCCACTGCCTGTTCTCCACAACACGCAGGGTGTTTGTTTTTACAGACTATATCTACTTATTATTCCTGAGTTTGCCCTATTTTTCATTTTATTTTATATATATTTTATATATATATATATATGTATGTAAATATATATATTTCTTTTTATTCCTGGTCTTCTTGAAGGGAAGGTTTAAAAAACCACAAACCTGCTTGGTATAGCAGCATCATCTTCCCTTTTGAGATACAAAAACCTCAGTGGAGAGGTGGCTTAGGATATTTCATGAAATAGTTATATGGACCATTGGTGGGCCCCATGTTAGGAATGTACATTTTTGCAAACACCCTTTTTCTCAGCCATGCTGCTCTGCAAAGCTGTTAATGGGAAAGAGACTCCTAATCTGCAGCTCATTTCTTTCTGTGAGCAGCCAGGAAAGTTTATTCAATCTCAATGTTTGCTTTTCCTATCTTTGAAGTGTTTGGGTCAACTCATACAAACAATATTTAGCCCCAACTTATGTGGAAAATTTAAGGAAGCAAAGCATATTGAAATTTCATTTATGAAGTTTCTTCCACACTGGGGATGAGTTACTGTCAGCAGAAAGAGCAGGGAGGCAGATAACAAGCTCTCCTGAGACGTTGGCAAAGCCAGGTACACTGTCAGGAAACAAGGCAGGAATGTCCTGGACTTATTCAGAACAGGTTTCTATAAGAGGAAGCTATTCATGGATAGAAAGTCCATGTCACCCCTTTGCATCCTTTCTCCCAAATATCGCGTCATCAAAAATCCAGTGCACGCTAAAGCCTTCAGGCCATCCCAGAGCTGAGTGGCACATTACCTTCCTCAGCTCCTCCACTTGAAGCAGTTCACCCTGTGCACGATTAGCCATCCTCCAGGAGTGCTTTCAGAGGGCTTGGTTTTCTCCTCAGTACTTCACTTCAGTGGACTGCAAGTAAGATTTTAGTGTCTGCCAGAGGGATCAGACTGCGATAGCTGCAGACTGGATGAGTAGGAAACATACTGCAGGGATATCAAAAGCGGTGAGATGTAAACCACCTTGGATTTGGATGGGATCTGATTGCATTAGACTCATTAATCTCAGGGTTTACTAGCTTGTGGGCAGTGCTCAGCTCACCCAAGCAACATATGATGGCACTGGAAGTGCTGCTCTGTTTCGAACCTCAACTTACAGTCTATGTCTTTGAGGTGTCCAGTGGCTGTACCATGCTCCATTTCACAGGGCAGACTCACCAGAGGATCCCAGTCACAGCTGAGATCTGAGTTCTGTCTGTAAATCTCCAGTGCCTTGACTTGTCTGTTGTTGTCTGTGTGGCTACACATTAATTACTTTGGCTTGTGTGGGGAGTGAGGATCCTCCTTGTGCAGTGCCTGCAAGTGGCTGCTCACACCAGGGTGCCTCTGGCTGGGCTTGTACCTTTCACACATCCCTTCACTGCACAGTCAGAGTTTTGTTTGACACTGGCACAGCTAATGTATTGACACTAAAGTTGGGGTATTAACATAAAAGCATTGCCATAATTTCCTACTTAATCCTGATAGTAAGAGCTCATTTAAAAAAAATATTTCAATGCCCCTTCTCAGCGGATTTGGTTAGGAATTACATGTGGGGTTTTATTGTTTGACTTTTACACAGTAAAAGGTGCAGTTAAGTTCCAGGAATGCTACAATCCAACAAATGGTATTTTTCCTGTAGGGGAATGTATTTTCAAACTAATTTAAAAAATCTTCTGAACTTGGCTGATAAGTAAAAGTATTAATTGCTCTCTAATAAGCCTAATTGCTGTTGTAAGAGTACACCAAGACTCAACTCCTGATGTCTGCTGCAGCGGGAATAAGCTGACAGGTGCTGACGCAAAGGCTGGATAGTTGTCTGAGCTCCTGTGAGGTGTTAGAAACAGTTCCATAGACATTTGTTTTGGTGGGGTATTCATACATTAATTACATCTGCTCTTGGGCTTTTTGGAGGGCTCTATTCAAGCTCCAAGGCTGTTGGGTAAGGAAGGGTGAGGTTCCACCTTAGCTCTTGGGTGCTGATTGCTTCAGCTCCACATTTCATGTACTGGAGCCTTTAGTATTTTGCCAAGCTGTGAAAACCAGGAGAGTATTGCTTTTGCTTCTCTTGTCTAGTCTGAACCTTGCCGATTTCTTCTGTAGTGAATGTTTTCTTCTAAGCCTCTTCTCTCTGTCCATTTGGTCCATGTCTCACTGAAGCCCAGCATCCAAAAACTGGGTAGCACTTGGCCAGAGGTGATCTATGGTCCTCCCCCTTTTCATACAGCCCAACCTTCTCTGCAGCCCCATCTCAGCCCCACTCTACGTTCCCCAACGCCAGCATGGCTGGAGAACACCTCTGAGGTGGGCACTGTTCCTGCAGAGGTGGATGCTCCATGTGCTTGATGATCCCAGCGGAAAATGCCCCAAGCCTGATCCAGACTTTTTGTGCCAGTGCTGCTCAGTGAGGGCCACACACCTGCTGGGTGAGATCAGGCATGGGGAGCCACCCAGCCATATAGTGAATTTGGGCAAGTCCCTTTTGCCTCAGATTGCCCATCTACCAAGTTTGTGTGTACTCAATGCCTTTGAGAGTCTTAAGAAGAAAAATCACTTTATAAGTACTCATTATTTATGAAATGCAAGTCAGAAGGTAGCACAGGGACTGTGGAAGATTTATGCAGCCATAGGAAAAAACAAGGCATCTTGTTTCCAGGACAGAAATATACCATTTATAATTCCAAGAGAAAATTTTAAACCTCTCTGTAAATAACACGGAGAATTCTTTTATAGACAAGGTGAGCTTCAGTTTCAGAGTTGGAGATTACTGGTGTATCAGTATCTTTAAGAAAATCTGGCTCTTGCTCTTGTGTAGACATGATAACCTATGAAAAGTAAGAGGAAAATATGAGAAGCATAAATGTGGTCCCGTGGCTGGTGATAATTATTGTTTTGTTTTGATTTATCGTTCACAGGAATTTTTTTATGAGAGCCTCACAGGCATAATTCTTTCTCGTGCATAGTTTATTTTTTGCCAAAACGACAAGAGGACAGGATATTTAGCAGAATATGTATGATGGGTGGGTGGAAAACAGAGAGGATTTGGACTCATGCCAAACATCAGGGAGGCAAAAGAATGAGAAGAACCCAGCTTATTGCAATAGTGTACTGCTCTTTAGCTGGGAAAGGGGTATTTGCCTGCAGTGGCACTCCTAAGTCATCATGGGATTTTATTACAGGTATCAGTCTGTACTCCAGCTCAGCCACAGCTTCACAGGGCTCTTCAGCCATTTGCATAATTGCAAAACCCTCAGTGATCAAAATGTGCACAACAGGCCAAAAAAAAAAGAAGAATTTAAAAATATAATCTTCTTTTTGGCATTTGAGCCTTTAGGACATGTTTGTTTTGCATTTTTAGGTGTTTCCCAGTAACGAAGAGCAGCAAGGTGCTCTGCTGTTCAGGGTCTTCAATCCAGCATCTGAGCCTTGGGAGAGGAATGAGCCAATGTTGTGGTGGCTGCCAAAATGTCACAAGGGTTGTTACCCAGCAGTCGGGCATGACAGAAAGTTGCCAGATGTTATAAAATAAGCACAGATGTGACTGTGGTGATAATCAAAGGGCACCGCTAGGTGCCAAGTGTTTTGGAAGGGCCGTTTCTTATTCTGAATACTAAAATGGAAGATTTAACTTTTGGGAGTGCTTTTGAAAATATTCCACTTGCATTTTAGCAGAGTGCCAGCTGTCAAGAGCAGGAATTTGTGAATAAGTTGTCCCGATGCCAGGTGAAGACTCAGCTTTCCAACCATACCATTGTGGCTACAGCTTCTCACCTTGAAAAGGTCTTAATCCCATGTACAAGGTGCATAGGCACTTATGGGATTTACCTGTGCAAGAGAATGGTGAGGCCTGCCCTTACTTGCAAAATAAGAAGAAAAAACTTAAGTTCAGCTCGTCCGCTCCCTGATTCTATAGTGACTTCAAATCACTAGAAAATGGACATGTTCATTAGAATTACTGATTCATCTTTTCTGAGAATGTGGCTGTCAAAGGGGTATTAATAAAATGATCTGCAGGAAACTAATTATATTTTGAGGCTCTTAGTAGCTCCTGTAGCATATCCCCTGTTGTTCCCATTGCAGACCAAGCACAGTCTCCAGAACTCTTGTATACCTGACCCCAAGGAGAGCTTTTGCCTCCACAAGGATAATTTTGGAGTGGGAACTGTGTCGTGCGATGGCCCTGGGGTTTCCCTCTGATAAGGTATCAGCATGGAACAGTAAGGAGGGGATTCTGGCATTGGGTTACACTGGTGGGAGTGATGCTAGGACCTGCTCTATACCCCATATTTGGGGTTAGCACCACACTTAAAATGAAGGTGAGGGAAGAGTGGGGTACAAGGAAGATCACAAACAATTTTTCAAGCTGAACAGTGTGAAATATTTATACAGCTCAGTCCATCAGGCTTACAAAACAAAAAGTCTGAAAGGTGACTTGGCTGCAGTTGATGAGCAACATTTCATAAGAAAAATTCCAAGAACTAAAGGCTGTTTAATCCAGAGTGGAAAGCAGAACAAGAAATTGGCTGAAAGCTGAAGCCAAATAATTGTAAAATAGGGCACTTTCCCCCCCGCTCTTTTCACCAGTGAGAATAATTAATCATTAGAACAAGGTTATATGTACATTTCTGTGTTTCTTGCTTCTTCACATCAACGGGAGTTCGTTTCTGAAAGACAAGCAGTGAGTGGTTGAACACACTATTGAACACTGTGTATAAAGACCAAGGTGAAATGCTGGGTTAGGGAAGGGTTCCTGTTGGAGTCTTTGATTCTTTCAGCTGATTCTGTCTGATACATTGCCATCTTCTGAAACATCTCAGTGCTTCACAGCTGTATTTCAAATGCAGTGCATGGATTTAAGATGGAAAGAAATGCTGCTCATCACCACATGATCGCTTGGAGCACTGAAATGAAAGTGGGCACGACTGCCTTGCAGAGATGGGAAGGCACTTGCACAGCTGCACTGCCTCAGAAATTCCTGGTGATTCTGAAGAGGTCAGTCCTTCACTCAAAAATGTGTTTCTGATTAGATTCTGCCCCCTTGCAGATAACAATGCAGTCAGTGACAAATCTAGGGGCAGAGAGGCTCTTGGAGCAGCTACCATGCATTTGCCTTCCACTGGGCTGACACAGCTCATCTGGTTTAACTTCTGCATGGCAGCCGGGCGCCAATCAAGCCTGCTGTGGCTTTCCTTGGAGAGGAAACAGCATGGCCACTCCACCAGTGATTTGCTCTTCTCTCAGTGATACAACAATTACTTATAATGACTGATGTCTGGGTCGGGCAGAGAGGAGAACTCTTTTCCAAATAGCAGTGCTTTTCCTCTGCAGCCAAATCACGTCCTGTACTGAGCATTACAGAAAGAAAGGGCTTTATCTCAGGCTCTCCATCTGATATTTTATAAACCATGCCTGAGCCCTCTTAAATGGGGCAGAAAAGCTTGGCAGTGACACTTATGAAAGGCAGCTGGGCCTGATGAGTCTTTTGCCTTCTTTTCTGGGAGAAATATCTGCCTTGGACAGCTGTGGATGGAGGAATTGATGATCCTGCAATTAAGACCCTGGTTGAAGAACTGCGTGACCTGGATTCAATAGGTCAGATCTTCTGTCTGGCCCTGGGCCAACTGCTGGGATTTGTTATGCCCCTGTTTTCCCATTGAAAAATGGAAATGGCAGGATTAATTTGTCTGGCAGAAGTAAGGGGTGATAGGTGATGCAGGGTGCTGGGTTATAAACTAGAAAAACTGAAGAGTTCTCAAGAAAGGAAAGGGGCTGCTTCTTCTCCAGAGGGTTCCCAAAATCCAGCTGACACAGGGAAGCAGCTCCATGACAAGGGAGGCTGGCAGTTCTAGGCAGCTTGGTAACCAGAGCCCTGCCAGCAAGCTCACTTGCTCCTTGCCAGCACACCTGGGCACAGCTCAGATGCCAGGGCTGTGCCTCAGTCAGTAGGTCTAGGACAGGCTCAGAGCCCAAGGGTTCCTCCAAGGACTTGTGGCTGCAGGACAGTTTGGCAAGCAGATGGATGCCAAGCCCCAGAGCTGCACTCCCTTTCTGCCTGCATCTCAAAATGCTTTGGTGTTGCACTCAGTCCAAAATGCAATATCAAATCCTCCATGGAGGAGCATTAGCATTCCTGCTCTGCTCTTCTAGATCCTGGTCAGCTCTCAGATATATCATTTCCACTTTATAGCACTCGTTCTCTTTTATTTTTTCATTCATGACCAATTAATTCTTGAGTTTAACCTCAGAAAGTTGCCAGTTTTGTTCTAATTGCAGGTGACTCAGAGCCAAAACCTCAGATATTATCATGTGTGAGCAGGTGGGAAAGTCAGAAGGGAGAGCAGCACACAGCCTTCCTGGCCTCAGCACCTCACCCTGGGCAGACACGGGGCTGGGGGCCAGGGGCTGGGCTCTAACCTGTGCTCTCTGCTGCCCCAAACACCACGCTGCAGAGCCAAATTCCCTGCTCAGTTATGGGTCAGGGTTTGATCACTGTATTGTCATGCCTGTATCCTGCACCACAGAAACAAAGTCCTTTGAATATAAGTCCTTAGATAACCCAATATCAGGTGCAGAGAGAAATTAAAGACAGAAGAGGATAGAAGAGACTGCCAAGGAAGGGAGCTGGAAGGTCTCATACAGGAAGAATAGACTGAGAGCTGCAGGTCACGTGGAATCAGGTCACACAAGCTTTCCATACTGATCAGTCTGAACTCCCAGTGGGTATTCTTGATATTCTCTGTCCCTTCTCCGCTGTCTCATTTCCTGGTGGAAAACTTTTAGTTGAAGTTTTTAAACCTTTTTTAATCTCCTGTACTTCTCTGCTTTAAGATCCTTTCCTGCCTCTGGTCAGGGATGTTGACAAATCTCTCTGAACCATCAGTTCCCCAGTCTTTTCCTGCAAGATGGCAAAAGTTTGTTGAAAGCATCAGGGTGGTTGATGCTGTTTTATTTTAAGCCTTTATCATGGGAAAAAAAGAGCATGGAGAAGTGCATGGAGCGTGTCTGTAGTGGTGACTAATGACTATTAGGCCCTTATTGCTGTCAGGTGAACTAGTAGCCAAGGCTCAGACATGTGGTCATTGTCAAGAGGAATTTTTGACTCCCCTCTTAGGAGCACCTCCTCCTCCACTCCCCAGCCATTAATTACTTCCACCATCCTTCCAAACTGCCAAGGAGTGAGGAGCAGCAGAGCTGGAGATGAAAGGAAGCAGCGGCTGCCCCGGTTTCCAGGTCTTTCAAATAACCAGTCTGTAATAACTTCCACAGCCGAGGGAAATGGGCGAGCTGTGGGAGGAAGGTCAGCGCTGAGGGGAGGAAGGCTCTCGCGTAGCAATGATGTAGTGGCTCCTAATGGAAGAAACCTGTGGAATTAATCAAGCGCTGTGCCTCATTTGTTAATGACAGCATGCCTGAAACGTGCACCAGCCTGTCTTGCTGGTGGGTAGCTGAGCCCCTGAAAATGCTGCCAGGCCGTCAGTGTGGGGACTGTGGTCCCAGCACGATGGTCGAGCTCTGTGGCAGCAGATGCTGAGAGCGATGAGATGCTGGGACGAGGCAGAGCTCTCCATGTGCCTCATGTCTCCACACTGGCTGTGAGGGAGCTCTGAGCGAGGCTGGTGCTGACCTCCCATGCTTGGTTTCCAGGCTGTCATGCGTGAAGTTGGTCACGCTCAGTTTCCCCCAGATTAGCACAGGGTATTGAGATGACATTGTTCTGGCTTGCTCGCTGCGCAAAGCAGCAGCTCTGTGGAACCAGTTAAGGCGGTTTGGGCCCAGCTTCCATCTCCTCACCCCCCACACACTCCAGAGTTTGGCCTTGATTTTGTGGGCCAGAGATGAGCAAGAATCAAAGTGGAATAATTACTGCTAGTGCAGGGGGCAAGTCCCCCAGCCCCTCAGCCCCAGGCTGCTTCCACAGGCTGAGCACGCAGACTCAGCAAGCACAGTGTGCTAGAGAGCAGTTCTCCTCACATCCCAGTGAGGGGTGCAAGCAGGCAGAGCCCACCACAGCTTCTTGATTTATGGCAGGAATTGCTTAACAGGGTTTTGGGAAGCATTTGATGTTTGCACCCTACAAATGCTATTTCTACCATGCACATCCTGGGGGTGGCAAAGTCACCCAGAACTCCCAAAGGTTCCTGGGTGTTGGTGTCCTTGTAGCAAACCAGCTCAGGGAATGTGCCTGGGCTATTTGCACCCCCGTGTCCTGTACGACTGCTGCCAGCTGTGCTCTCACCTCTGGCAGTGAATAACTGCCAGAAGTGTTGCTGATGTTCCTGGGGGACTGCTCTGCTCCTGACTAGGGCGGGTAGAGAAACAGAGAGGGGTCTTGGTGTCCTGACCCACTGGTCCTGCTGCTCTGTGGTCCTTGGACAGAGATGAAGCTTTAGCTCCATGTGTCTGATGCAGTTAACTTATTAGGCCTATGTGACTCCACAGAGAATTGCAGATATGAATGGTTAGCAAGTAATGAGTCTTCTCAGATATTATAGTCTTCCTATGTGTATAAAAAATAATGTACAGTCTTGTTATAGGAAACATATGTGTCCTTTCTCCAGAGGCTGGGCAGATTTCTGTTTGAAGAAATGACAGTCTGACCAAAATGCCAAGCCCCACATAGTATCACATTACACCCAGGAGGAGGGCTGAATTTTCTGAACCTAGGGCTCTTTTTAAGTTCCAATCCCCTTCAAAGGAGTGCAGCTGTACACTGCCTGATGGGAAGTGTCTTCAAAATATCTGTGAGGTCACTGTCTGATCTTGGATTAGTCATTTACTGCCCCATTCATACCTCAGCTTCTCTACTGGTAAAATCTCAGTGATACCTCTTGACCTTTCTGAAAATTTTGCAGATCGATTGCAGAAAATGCTGCAGGGCAAAACCACAGTGTAAGGAAATGCAAAAGGGTAAATTTTTCTGTGCTTGTCAATAGTCCTGATTTCTCTTTGGGTAAGTGTATTAGTCCATGCACTGGATTATGAGCTTTGAAAAGTCACGTGATTGGAAATGATTCCTCTGAAAGACCAGTGCATATGTGGACTCTTTCAGAAGTGCCTGAAAGCTCATTTATTTGTGGTACAAACATCACTGTGCAATGCTATTACACTTGAAAAGTTGAAAGTGAGATGCCGTGGCTTGGGTTCATATTTCCTAGGCACCAGAAATACCAAGAAGTAGACAAACATCCCATCTGAGGAAAAGGGGAGGTGCTGAGCACTGAGCTCCATGAAAACTTGGCCTTTAAAAGCCAGCCAGATGCCTTGCAGCACTCCTGTCACTGCAACAACACCTGGCAGGATTGTCCAGTCCTTGGAGCTGTGGGACATGTGCCAGTGGTGGGGCACCTTCAGGCACACACTGCCCTGGAACAGCAGCTCATGGGCTCAGAGCCTGGGCATTTGCAGGTGCACCAGGACCCCTCCAGACTCATCCCTGGGCTCAGTTGGACATGCCTGAGTTGGACAGCCCACGAGCAGGGCTTCATCAGCTCCTAAAAGAGTCTTTAGAAAAGAGACAAAGGTATCACAACCTGTTAATGCGATGATCTCAAGTTATGCTTATGCTTTAGGCAGGTGACATGGAAATGTGAACAACCACAGATTCTCCCTTGTGCACAGTGCTCTGACTGACAAACCTGACACCCCGGGATTCTTTCATAATTGGCTGGTGCACGTATGTGCATCTCAGAATGAGCCCTCGTGCTTTTTTTCTTTTTCAGCCCAGTGATAAATTAAAGTCTTTAGTCCCATTAAAGTATTAAATTTTAGCTAAGTCCTTAATTAAGCCCTCCTTGCTTTAATTAAGGCATTAAGGTTTAATTAAAAAGTTAACACATTGGCAAAATCACCTCTTTCTTCTGCCTTAACTCCACTGGAACAAGTTGTGGCCTCAGATGTGATCTGATGCTATAAAATCTGGAGAACCTTCCTGATGGTTTTCTCCATGCACGTGAGCAGGCTGAGGTGCATGCCAGCACTTGCCAGCAGAGCCCTGCAACCAACTGGTGTGTCCAGTATAGATTTCATAGCACACTGGGATGGGTGCAGTGCTTCCAGCCTCTTCTCCCAGCTCCCTTCCCCTGCCCGGTGAGGCAGAGCCCAACTGAGCCCCCACACTGGGCAGCATTCCCCAATTCATTGCAGGGAAAATCTATGTGTGCAGCTTTGCCCCAGCCCACCAGGGCAGTCAGAGAGTCACATTCACATTGCTGGCTCTTGTCTTTAATTGTATTTTGGTCCCTGGACTGTGAGTCAGATAAATTCCAAGAAAAACATTTTCAAACCAAAAACCTTGTCCCTTTCAAAAATACTTTGTTGCTATTTGCCTGCGTGCACCCAAGATCTTGGCTTTGTTTCAAGATCTGGAATTACTGGACACAATTTTTTATTTTAAATGGTATGTTGGAACTAGGCTCTTGGCCATGACAAAGACTTACACTTGGGGCAGGGAACGATGGCCTTTCAGCTGGCCCTGGGTGGCTTTGTGCAGCTCCCATGAAGGTGTGCGTGGGAGTCACTCTTGGAGGAAAATCCCACCCTCGGTGTAAAATTAAAATAAAAGCAGAAGAATTTTTAGCAGCTAAAAGATTCTAGAAAGACTCTAGAAATTGGCAAGTAGCTGTGAAAATCTGTCTTGTAATAAGTTCACTACCTGAAAACTACAGTCACAAAGAGCTGAGATGGTCAGCCAGGACACAGCTGGCTCAGTTCTAGGCTGTCCAGCAATAAACCCATTGGGAGAATATGCTGGAGAACTTGTCTAAGCGAATGTGCTTTTCTGGACTTCTGGTACCTTTCTGAAGTCAGGTATGGACTCTTGACACCTCAGTGCCCACTGCCTTCATTGTCTCAAGGGAAGGTGAAACACTTGGGTATAGAAGGCAAAAGCACTGCACACCGTGTAGTATTTTAGTTATGTTTCACTTAAATCTTCCATCAAAACCTGCATACTCTGACTTGTCAAAACCAGCTCATCCCACCTGTTGTTGCAAAAAACCCTTTCCTCGAAGCAGAACAAAATTGGCAAGGAGAAAACTGCATTTTTAATATGCTGCATTTCTCCAACACTTTTTTTCCAGAAACCTCTAAGATGTCTGCTATGATAATGACACCCTTGCAGGTCATATATTGCTACTGTGTTTTCAAGATGAGGAAACCAAAGCTCCCAAGCAGAGCAAGCTTCCAACAGCACCAAAGTATCAGCCTCCAATGTCTTGTTTCCACAGGGACACTGGCTGCCCTGCTGCAGACAGACACACACAGCAGTGTAAGCAGCAAGTAGGTTCCCCCCAGGCACACAGGGGGGATCACCTTATCCCTTTGGGGAAAGAAATTGCAGGTCTCAGGGGGTCCTGCTCAGATGCCGCATCCTGCATCTCCTCTTAGTGTTAAGGAGAACCTCTTTTACACCCTATCTGCACAGAACAGAAGGCTGACAGAGGGCCATCTGTGTTCTGCGCTCCTACAGCACAGACAGCTCCTTTAACGCTGCCTCTACAGCACCTGCTCTGGTGCTCGAGCATCTTCCTGCCCTTGGCCTTGTGCCCGGTTTGCTGTGCCCTGCTGGGCGCCGGGCGCTCCTGCGGGTGATGCGCACACTCGCTCACCCTGCACTGCACAGAGGAGCAGCTTTGGCTTCTGAGCTGCTCCAAAGAGCTGGTCCAGCACTGCTGGAGTTGAGGTTTGGCCAGTGGCCTTTGGGCCAGAGGGGCTGGACGGGGAGGGGGATCTGGCACCCTGTGTAGTCGCGGGGCTCGCCGCGAGGTGTCTCCGTGCGCTGCGCTACGGACCGACGGCGGGGACAGGGCTGGAGAGGGGACAGCGCTGGAGGGGAGACAGGGCTAGAGAGGGGATACGGCTGGAGCGTGACCATGCCAGGGGCTGCTTGAACTCACAGAGGCACCTCGTGTGGAGCACGCAGAAATATTTCTTGTGCAGGTAGCTTGGTAGAACAGGAGTTAAGCACCTCTGTGCATCTGTGCTGGAAAAAATGCCTGAAAAAAAAAATCCTGTTCATTGTGGGCTGTCTTTGGCTTATTAAGAGTGATTGCCAGAGCCACAACAGGAAGCTATTTCACAGGTCTCATCTCTCTGGGAAGAGAGGGGCTGTGTGAGTGTGCAGGCTGCAGTGCAGTCCTGGGGAGTCAGGAAGACGCCCAGAGAGATGAGGAGATGCAAAGTGTTGCTGCTCTGGACTGCACATATGCACTAAGGTAGAAGGCAACACAACACACAGGTTGGTGCATTCAGCCCAGGTGCCTCTTTTTGACTTCTTGGAGAAGAGCTTAATGTTCAGACACTCTTACCTGAGTTTCAGCTAGAAAGATGCTTAGAAACTGTCCCAACCTCATGTAGCAGCAGAGCTCATGTGTGTGACTGTATCAGCTTTCTCAGTGCTGATAAATGCCGGGAACTGGTCTCTGCCATAAACCTGGGAGCACCTCCTAGGACGCCACTGAGTTTAACGTGTCCCGTCTGAAAGGCTTTTCCCTGTATTTTGTCATGGCTCAGGCAGAGTTCCTCAGGGCCCCCACCAGCCCTCCAGTGGTGTCCCAGGTTGGAGTAAGGGACCCCACACTCTGCAAGCACCTGCTTGTCACCCTGAGGTGTCTGGACACTCAAAACAACTGAGAAGAAACCTGCACTTCTCTACTTCCTCTTTGCATGGGTTGCATGTGATGATAGGAAGTGGGAAACTTGCCAGGGTATGAAAACCTCTCATCCTTAAGGAAATAAGTCCCTGCGGGGAGCCATTCCTGAGGAGTGGGCAAGACAGCTTGGCAATCGAGTCCAGGAATGCAGGATGCCTGCTTGCCAAAGAAGCGCCTCATCTGCCTGCTCAAAAGGGAGGAATTACTGGAATGTTTGGGGGATCCAAGCTATGTCACTGTGAGATAGGAACGAACAGGATTAGGAATAAACCCTTAATGGAGAAAGGTTACAAACTACCCCTATTCCTTTGGTAATCATGGGAACCTGGCAGGCTCTGGAGGAGAAAAGTCAAGATTTACAAGTGATCTGGGATGGTTCAGCTAGTCAGGACTCAGCAACAAAACTTTTAAGGGCCTGAGTTGTGATATGGCACTCATTGAATCACACATTTTTACAGTGTCTGATGCCCTGGCTCACCAGAACAGCTCTCCCAGGCAGAGGGGCTGTCATGCCCAGGCCACAAAGCGCTGGATGATGGACAGTACAGAGGCCAAAGAGCCTTTTTCTGATAGTTTAGCTACATTGAAAAGTCTTTTGCCAGCATGTGTATGTGACCTGAATTTTTTTTTCACACCCAGAACCAGTTCCTTGGCTCTAGTACAATGTCCCAGGGTAGGCACAATCTGGAACACCACTTCACAGCAGTGTTTGGGAAACTTTTCCAGCTCCATAGACAAAAGAAAGACACAGTGTCTGTATTAATATCCGCACTACCTGACACAGTTTCAGCACTGGCTGTTCAGCTGTTCCTGGCCTTGAGACAATGCTGGTGGCCACAGGATTCAGGAAAAAATCAGAGAAGTATATGACTCCCCAAAATACCCAGAATCCTACTATTAACTTCAAAAAAACCCACAAAAAGTTTCCAAGCCCTTCTGCTCCAGATCCTACTTGAAACTTTCACGAAGTAGGGAAAAAGACATTTTAGCCCCCAGCTGTCTGCTGAGGGCACGTAGGTAAGTTGTTGGACTGTAACAGGTGAATTTCCACAGACCATTTCTTGATTCTAGTTATCCAGAACTTCAAATCCTGCAAGGTCCCCTTTAGATGAAAACTGAATACCTGAAACCCACTCAGCTTTGGAGCTTTGTCCCAGCAGCCCCTATAAGCATCAGGAAGATATGATGCAAAAGCACATTGGCAGCATCATGCCACTTAAGGGGACATGTGACTCCTAAAGATTCCCATGATCTCTGCAGATCCCTCTGACTGGCTGGGAGAGGCACAAACTTGGCTTTGCTGCTGGGGACACCAGACTGTGCTCTTGTGGAGAGCTTGTGTAGCAAGACTGATATTTTGAGTGTATCTCAAGAGAGAGCCTGAGAAGCCTGGGCGTGGGGATGGCTTGTATTAGAAATCTGAAGATACCTTTGGAAACAGTATTTCATCAATGAAACTGTGGGGATTTCCCTTGTTCTGAATGAGTGCGTTGGTCCTGGCTTCTCCTACCCCTACACCTTGGATGTAGCCCTTGTCTCACAGAACAAATTCCCTCCGTGTATGGGGATTAGCATGATGCTAACAACCTAAAACCAATATTGAGGGGAAAATACTGAGGTTTTAAAAAATAAAAAACTCAAATGTCTTGGAAGGCTTAATATATCACCAAACACTAGGACAGCTGGATGGTGAATTTGTTGTATTTGGAGTTCATTCCTTGGAGCCTGTTTTGATGGAATTGTGGTGACTGCCTAACCAGCAACCTGTTGCACTGGTAGAATTTGAGCCAAAAGACTTGTTAAGATTTTGGATTACAGAGCACCAAATGTTAGGGAACCCCAGATACCAGCTATCAACACACCCACAACTCCATAGAAGTTCCTATTCTTTGACTTTTGAATGTACTTGTGCTCAGTTCAAAGGCTGGTGGTAGAAACTGAGAAGGACAGTGCACTGGCAGCAGAGATGGAGAGAGAGGCTGAGAAGGCTGGGCACTGGGAACAGAGAAGAGAGACAGAGACTCTCCTTCCCTGAGAGCTGTGAGCAGGAGACAGTCTGGGAGACATTTGGAGCACGAGGAGGCAGTCAGAGTCCTGGAGCACAGGATGATGCTGGATGGAGGCAAAGGAAAAGCTGGGAATGTAAGAGTTGCAGAGGAGAGTTTGTGGGGTTCAGTGGGCTGTGCATGCCAGGCTGCAAACACCTATGGGGGAAAGCAGTCTTAGGAAATTAACTTTCAGTGGCCAGCTTTGTACTGTAAATTCTTTGCTGCGAAGTTTGTAATTACTTTGGTTCCATAACACACTGAACTTCTCCACTACCTGACGTCATCCTAGAGCACTTCACAAGGAGATAGCAAAATTCCCAGACCTAAAGCAAACAGAGAAATAAAGTGACTCATTTATGTTTCATCAGTGATGCTCTGGAAGGCGATGAGGGATGTGAACTCAGATTCACAAATACAGCAGTTTTATTACTTATATTAATTCTGTGTATTTACCATCATTCTACATAGTGATTCTGTGCACTCATGACTATGAAGATATACTCCAAATTATTTATCTTCCTGAGGTTTTTAAAGAAGACTGTCTGACAAAACTAAAGTCTAAGTGGAAGGGTGTGACCTCTACTTAGGAAAGGTTCACCCAAAGACTAAAATTCTTCAAGTCATGGCCATCTTGAAGCTTGAAGGGAAGGGATAAGAGAATGGAGTCTGAAAAAAAAAAAAAAAAAAAGCTCCTGTTCGTTAGTTTTATTAGGAAGGCATTTTAATGATAATTTTCCCCTCTGTTCTTTCACAGAGTGATAAGAATCTCTTTTCTTCTTGTTTCTTGGAGGGCACTGGAAGGCATCATGGGTCAGCTAGACTGCCCTTTATCCTCTCCCATCCATCATGGTTCTGGCTGGTGATGGGTTCAAGGTGTTGCAGGTTTGAGATCCTAAGCAGTTCCTAATGCCTCCTCCACACTCTGAAGCCTGCCTTGTTTTTTCAGTAATCCAACCTTTCCCCTTCACCCACGAGAGAGTTTAAGGCATCTGCTGCCACAGATTTCTGAGGAGAATGGGGAAACTGATAAAGAGTTTTTGTTGTGCTTTGATTTCCAGAGGAAAATTTCATCCTAGTTTAGTGACACACTGATACATTTCTCTTAAAGGGTAAAAGGGAAGCATGAAACATTCCAAGGAAATAACTTATACCTGGCTTCAATGCTATTATACTGTTATAAAGGACAAATGGGGCACAATCGTAAATGTGCCCAACAATTTTATTTTTCAGGATCATAGATGAGACACAGAAATTAAATTCTACCTTGTGCAGCCCAAGAACTTTAATGACTTGTGAATTGTCATGTCCTGATATAAACCAGGACTGCCTACATATTTAGCTCAAGGTATTTAGCTGAGTCTAAAGGGACTGAGAAACAACTGAGAATGACATTGTCAGCATGTTAGCACTGAGGTTGTGAAGCAAACCCCAAGGCTTCCAAATGCTATGTCAAGACAATTTTTTACTTCGCAACCCTGCATTGCTGTAACAGCACAGGCAGACTGGTGTGGTACAAGGTGAGGGAGAGCTACCACAGGGGCACCTGGGAACGTTAGGCAGAGAATATTATCCCTAATTTGTTCAATGTTAAGCATCACACCCTTGCCATTATTTAACTTTACCTGATCTTTAGTGGGATAATTGGTGTTTAACATCTGTATAATACATCCTTCTTGAGAATGGTGTTGACAGTGCAGCCTCATACAGCCTGAATGGTAAATATGCTCTGGGGTGCCCTGCCCAAGATAGAAATCTCTGATCTTTCCTCCAGCCAGACTTGCCTGTTTCCTCTCTGACTGAGGTGTAACTTCTGAGTGAATTGTGAAACTGTGGGGTTGCTGCTGTAAATGTGATCAGACAGAAACATATAGACATTAAGTGGGGAGAACTTGCCAAATAGATCCTTATGCCACGGCCTTGAACTTAATGACAGTAGGATTATAAACCTTAATACCCCAGACTGCAGGTGATTCTTCTGGGACAAAGCATGCTACATCTAGATCATCCTGGTCCCAGGTCTCAGTGGGGTTTTGTGAAAGCATGGTTGAAGATTTTAAATGCAAACCATCATAGGGACAGTGATGTCAAAACTCCTCCCTGTTCCTTGAAACAATCCCTAGACACCAGGCTGCTGACAGTCGGATCTGGCAGGGTCTGAGCCGTGTGCTTGGAAAAACTCCATAAATCTTGCTCGCACCTTTGGAACACTCCTGGTCTCAGGCTGCAAAGGGAGCTTTCTGCAGGATCCCTTTGTACAGTGTGCAGACAATGACATTTTTGTCTTGGTTTTCATTTCATATTGCACCAGTTGTCCTGGATAAGATCATAAACTTGTCCTCACTGGTAATGTGCTTTCACAATGTCTGGAGGAGGTGGGAGGAGGTTAAAATTAATGCACCTCCTAGCGTGAAATTATTCATGGCTCAACACTCATAATTACCAGGGCCAGTTTTAGGAAGCCCATAGTTATGAGGAATTTGATATTTTAAGACTTAAAACAAATGTTTTACAAGCTTTATCCTTTGCCCACTGCAGAACACATTATGGCCTGGTAAAACCGCAGTGTATGTGTACCATCCCCGGCCATTGCCATCAGCTGATCACACCTGTCAGTCATTCATCACCAACCGCTGCCTGTTAGATAATCAAATTCAATTGGGGTGGGGGCAGGTCAGCCCAGCCATTGTGCTAATTCCCCACCAGAGCAGGGCTCCTGCAGGGAGGCCCAAGGCATCCTGTGCAAAGTTCAAAGCTTTTGGAAAAAGTAATCAGATCAGACCAATTAGGGCCTGTCTGCCTACACTGACAACTGTGTCAGGAGCCCCTGTCTGCCCCATACCCTTCTGGGCATGCCCTGACCACATGGCTGCCCTGGCTTCAGGCTCCTCTCACCATCTCAGGCGTGTTCTGACATAACTCCATAGCAATTCCTCCTCATTCCCATTAAAGCAGGAGCAGAATTTGGCCCCTGGTGCCATTTTGTACCAAAAGGACTGGCTGTAGGCTGAATGGGGAGTAGAGTTTAATTCAATATTTGATCCATGTTCTTAAATCATGTATCATATTACCACCTTTTAATTGCCTTTGTTACTCCATGATTTGTTACATGTTCTTGGGGCCTCCCACACGACTCCTAAGTGCTTCTGCAGCTGAGCCAAAACAATCCTGCTTTCACCATGGACTCTCAGGGATTGTGTGGGTGCCTTCTCACAGCAGGACTCAAGGTTCCTTTGCCCCATAGAGAAGGCCTGGCCACTGCCACTGCCCAAGCACTCATTACTGCTGGGTCCGTCTCCCACCAGATTGTGCCACTCTGTTTCCCTCTCCTACATTTTGTTCAGTTCTGTTTATATTAATAAATTGTGGTTGCATGACTATCAGGTAAATAAATGCTTTTGACAACTAAAGAACTTGCATTTCACTTGAGATGTCCCCTTCACAGCCTTCTTACACTTTCAAACCAGGAAATGTATGATGGTCTTAGACTTGTCTGTAAATGTTAGTAAGTCAGTTTTGACCTATGTGTTCCAGGTTACCTGGACTCTTGGCAGTGTTTGAAAAAGGCCCTCAAACTGCTTGGTGTGTCAGACGTAATTTGCTTCTGGGTTGTGATTTGGGCTGTGAAAATGAAATGGGTCAGAGCTGCTGTTCCTTTTTTTGTGTCTTGGGGTCTTTGAGGGGTTCCAGCAAGTTAGAATAGATGATCCCTTAGACTGCAATATTATCAGCAAAAAGAACATCCAGTTATACTTTGTATTTTCATGAAAAGTAAGTTGTTACTAAATGACAAAAAAGGGCACTTGATCGATAGGGATTGCAATAATGTTCAAGAAGTTCTCCAAACCGTTCTGTGACAACTTTCTCTCATCAGGTCATATCCATTCTTAATTTATGTTATTCTAGGAAGGACAACTCCTGGAAACAGTGCATATGAGAACCACACAGACAGACAAACATGGTCCCATCCAGACATTCTGAATTAATGCTATGGCCAAGTGTTTGGATTTTAAAATGCCTCTCCCAGCTTCAGACTACCAGATGCCAACTCCCAGCTCTCCAAGAGCAAGACTTGACCCTTTGTAGGAGAACCTGTCACGATCTCTGCTTTAATCATCACAAATGGCCAAAAGGAAAATCAATCTATCATACTGAGAAAAAAACTTTTGAGATCACCCCTCAAAGAGGATTGCAAGTAATCCCTGTGCAAAGGCCCTGTAAAGTGATCTCTTTCAAAATCATATGTATGAAATTAGTTATAATCTGCATGGTAATGACCCAAATTTTCAGCTTGACTGTGCAGGGCACAGTAAGGAGAATACAGATGGTTCTAAAGGGGGGTTCTACGTACCCTTGCATTTGGCCATGCTGAGATCTTCGCTGCACCTCTAAGACTGTCCCATGAAAATGTGCACAATAAATCGAGGGTGACTGTGTTTTTCTGGTAGGGCCTGACCCTGTGCCCTTTGAAACTTGTGACTAATCTCTCACTAATTTTATGGTATAGGATCAGCACTTCATAATTTAGAGCCTAATTTTTGTCTGCATTAAGGTGCTTTTACATTCTCAAAGTTATGAACCCAAATGTCACAAAAAATGAGCCTACAGCAGGGACTCTTCAAGGAGCTTGCCTTTACAAGCAAATCACCAGAGAGCTCTTTGATGCTTGCTGATTCCTTCAATTTTATGTAATTTAATAAAAGCAAACTTTTACTTAACTTGCAGGCTACTGCAGAAGGACAAAGTGGAGCGTGATGATGGCTTTGTCTTAAATAGGGTACATTGTGTGGAGGAATCATATTCCAGTGCCCCAGGGAGCAAACAGCACAGCTCTGAGCTGGGACTGGGGGTGTGAGGGCATTCAATAAAAGGGATATTGATGAGGAGGAAGAAACTTGGGAGGCTATTCCATATGAACAAGACATGTAGATCTCTGAACAGAGAACACAGGCTGCCACTAGTGTGGGTTTGAACAGCTCTGGGGTCCAGGCCTGGCTCTGTACCAGCTGATACCTCATTGCACACAGAAATGGTGAGGAAAGGAGAGCTCTGTCTGAGGATGTACCTCCAGAGCAGAGCACGCCCTTCTCTCCTGGGGAATCACCCCACGGAAATGCACAGCTAAATCATGAAATTGCTCTTTTCCAAGTACACAAAAGGACTGTATTATCCATGATAATTAAATGCTTATCAGACAAAGAATGAAGTTTTGGATGAAGAGCAAATCATCCCATTTACTGCAGTCAGTGCCAAAAACCTATCTTCTAGACCAGCATCTCTGTTGAAGGAGAGACAACAAAAGGAAAGGGACTGTAAAAAAGTGCAAACAAAACAACCCGAAACTGTGGTAACATGGATCTAAAGTTGACAAAATGGAACAGCCAAACTGAGGACTCCAGATGGAAAATCCACTTAATGGAGAAGGAGAAAAGACAACCTGTCAAGAAAGGGGCAATTGAAAAGAACCTGTCCAGGAAAAATAAAATGCTAACAATTTTGTGTATAATATTATCAGAAAATTATAACAACAGTGAGGGGGACTTCATAAAAGAGTTGATAAGATAAATGGTCTATCTCCTCTGCTATCTGACTGGAGCACCAGCATTATGTTTTTGCTAATAACCTTATCTCTTGTGGCCTAACGTCTCTGATAAGAGCCAAGGCCAATACTGTGTTTTCTCCTGTTGTTTGCAGTGGACAAGCAGCTTGCTCAGCTTGTTCCCTGTTCTTCCATAGTCCTCGAAAGTGGGCATCTCCCCAGGTGGAATGGGAAGAGGTGAGTGGCCAGCTCAGAAGGGTCAGGTCACAGGACCTGTCCCTGGTTCTGCCCCAGACTTGCTGGGAGACTTCAGCTGAGTCTGCCCATCTCCTTGGTCCTGTAATTCCCTTTAGTCCATAGCAGAGACAGTTTCTACAGTACCTGACAGGAGGACTGGGATAACAGAGTAGCACTTGGATATCAGTGGAGATCTTGTCCCACCAATCTGAGAGCCGTGGGATAGTCCGGCAAGGCTGCTACAGTCCTGTCCACTGTGACCAGTTCAGCAACTGGAAGGAGAACCCAGAAGTCCTGCTCCCCAGTTCCTCACTCTTGCATCACTGGAAATATTTTGTGTACAACCCTGTTAATTAAAACTTTGCTAGTAGACACTTGAAGTAATGAAAACCAATACACACCTGCCAGGTCTAAAGACATTTTCTTCAGCGAAACTATTAGATCAACATACACTAAAACCTGGCCTGTAAATGTTTTGGCCCCAGGGCTTTTCTCATAGTACATTTAAAAAAATGTCAACCCAAGTTAATCCTCCTTCTAACAGTGGGTAGATATGGTTTATCTGATTGAAACAACAGGACAAAGGGATTTCACTGACTTTATTTTTATTATCATTAAAGTAAATGTTTTTGCATCACTGAAAAAAAAAAGTTGTTGGAAAGTTATCTTGTGCTGTGAAATAGAAGTTGTCCCATGCAAATCTTGATTCAATATTATTATACACTACTGTAAACAGCATGGTGTTGACTCACAGAGATCAGGGGAAGGTGTATTTCAGTTAGTCTGTTAATTTGTTCATTTGTTTCCAGTTCCTGCTGGGGCAGTTGGATTCCAGCTGCTGGCTCTGCTGGTTACGCTTTTCCTTCCCTCAGCCTGCAGGCTCTAAGGTCAAGCAGCACTGCTAAGGACATTCCATGTTCCATGGTTGTTGTTCTTCTGCTTCTTGGTTTGTAATCCCACCTCCTCCCTAATGAGACAGTGAAACTTATCTGCCTTTTTTGTAGTGGACTGATCATTGAGTTGGTCCTGACCATAAATTTAAACAGGTACACTCAGCCCTGTGCAGGAAGGAAAATATGGCAGGTAGATGAAGTAAACCACACAAATAAACCTGCTCCTAAGAGCTCTGTTAGGCAAGGAAAGTCCTGAACACCACTCTGCTAAACAGCTACCCCTCCTCACTTGCTCTCATTTGGATAAAAGTGTGTTACTAATGAATGAAAAAGAAAATTCCACTCATTCCCCAAATGGGAAGACAAGGCAATGGGCAGCTCCCTCAAGAGGAGCCTGTTCGTACTGGTCTTGTGTTTCATTCCACCTCGAGGTAGTTACCCACTGCCTTGGCTTTGCTGCTGGCACAGCTGCACCAGGCATTAAGATGTTAATCCTCCTTTCCCATTAGCACTGGCCAGTGCTGAACATAGGCCTGACACATGGGTGTTCCATACATCCCAGGGCAAGAGCCTAGCTGCTTTCCTAGTGAACACAGCACAGGTAGGTAAAACACAAAAAATGTTTGCATAAATCTCTGTAAAGCACAGGCACAGAGGGGAGAAATTACCTCAGACCTCCTTTTTATGGCAATGCTTCTTGCACCCATAAAACAGGATCATTAGCTAAAAGCCCTTGACCTCCCAGGCTTGTCTCTCTCTACAGGGCTGTATTTAGGAATAGAAATGGGATCTGGCAATTTTTAAAGATTCAGATTCCTTAATCATTCATGGTGGGAGAATGTCACTGAATGGGGATCCACACATAAGCCCCCAAGATGGGAAAATACAGGGAGCTTTTGGTTGCTAAGGAATAAATGAGGTTAAACAGAGCACATATCCTTTCCTCATGCAATGCCTGTCTGGTGGGAATGAGAAACCCTGGATTTGGTATGCAGTGGTTTGGTGTCTCTAGAAACATCTGGATGGCAAGACAGGTCTTTGAGTATTGTTGTGTATGTTTCTGGCTGCAAAGCCCTGTTTCCTCTCACCATGAAAATACCTCTCCCGATGATATGATGGGGGGATCCACCTTCCAGTGGGTTAAGAGATTTATTTCACAGCAGCTGTGACAGGGGTGTAGGTAGAACGTACATGTGCCATTATACATACAGGCAGCTGCTCTGTACACACCTGCCATGGGGACACGAGGGAGGGCAGTGATTTATCTGCAATCATCAGTGGAAAAAAACATGTACCAACCAGGCACAGTCTTGTTTTCCAGCTCTTCTGTGAAGACTAAGAGCCCTTCTCTTAGTCTCTGTCTTGCTTTGAGCCCATTGCAGCTGGTTTGTGCAGGATGTGAAGCCACAGTCAATTCTCCCTGACAGAGGACAAGATGTTTAAATCCAATAGAGTCATTCAGAGCCCCTGCTGTGGAAGGCAGCCTCCTTCCCATGCCTTTTTGGATACCAAACACATGCAGTGCTATAGCAGGAACTTGGCCCATTTTGAACCCAAATGTGCAGATCGGATTTCCACTTTAAAATACTTAGCCACAGAGGAGCAAGCCAAAAACAGTAGTGTGGAAACAGGAGATGGAATACTACGACACAGCCACATTTGGGGACTTCTCTTCAGTTTTCCCTCGTAGGTTTGTCATTCTTGTTGCTTTCTGTGCAATCTACAGCTGTCTGAGTCTAATGAGCCAAAGGAGTGTCCGAGCCTCGGTTGGGTGCGCGCTGGCTCAGCAGCCACAGCTGCACACGGGAGCAGCGACACATCCTGGGGTGGCTGGGCTGGGTGTAGGGGGTGGCACCAGCTGCAGCTCTCCAACTGTGGGAAAGATGTGTGGGGAGGCTGAGGCTGCTCAGGCAGTGCAGAGGGGCTCAGGAACAGCAGCTATGTGTTGTTAGTCTCTTTGAGAGCCATCATATCCCCCTGTGCACGGTCAAATGGGGTTTAGACTCTTTGATACAGCATTAGTTGCTATTAAGCTGCTGAGGGAATTCTAGCTGTTTGCCAGGCTGAGGAAGAGGCGAAGGGAATGCAGAATCCAAATGCAGGGTGAAATGAAAGGCACTTTCTGGGAAATAGCTCGAGGCCATGGCAGATATTCATCCAGACTTTCCCAAAGTGGGATTTACTCTTCAACAGAGAAGAGTGTTTTGCAGCATCATACACATCTCTCTGAACACAGAATATTCTGTACACAGACTGATGAAGAAGTCAGCACAAGTCAGCAGAGCAAAGTACACACAAGAGCCTTACTCAGTGAAGGAGTCAGATAGGAAAGTGGAAACTGAGTTTTATTATAGGTGGAATTTAATGAGCTAGAACTAAGCTTTCCAGAGACAGCAGGATCTGGCCTCCTCTCTTACCAGATGTGTGCACACCCAAGAACAGGAGGAAAAAATAAACTGGCATGTGCCTGTAGATGAATAGCAAAATCAGACATAAAATACATCAGCAATGCTCAAAATATAGGAAAGAAAAATAATCAAATAGCAATAGTCTTTTAGTGATTTCAGAAGGGCTATATCAGGAACCCTGTTATTTAAAGGGCTACAAAAATAATTAGTAGCAAAAAGGCTCATTGAAAACCCGATTCTGTTGCTACATGTTTTGAATGTTTGCTCTTATTTGCAAAACTGGAATAATAGCATTTTCAAGTGTTTATGAGAATGGGATTTGTATCAAGAGCAAAGGGATTTTTCCATGTGCCAGTCATTTAAAGGATCTTAAAAATAGCCAGAACTGAAGAGATGCTAATATTCCAGTTAAGTTTTCACATCAGTGGTCACTTTACTTTAGTGAGGCCATATTTATAAGAACACGTAGCGTTATTTTGTAACATTAGACTATAGTGTATTTAGAAGGGGTATGGTTTCAGACTTTTATTCCCATCTCCCTGCTGCAACTCAGCTCAAAAATGCTCAGACAGCTGATAGAGGAGAACAGTGCTGGCTGCTCACAGCACATTCAGGAGCATGAACTGCAACAAAAGACTAAAGGCTGGATGTTGAAGTGTTTATTTCAGTGACTTTAAGGCTTTAGACATAACTTATAACCACTGGTACCAGTGTAATGGTGAATGTGGATGAGGTTCTACATCCTCTGATGAAGTTTTCTCCCTGATTATGATTTTCAGATGTAGAAGTTTCCCCAGGATGTAGGAAAAGTAGCTAGGAAAATCTGATCACAGGCTCACTGGCTCCAGTTCACTGTGCTGTCAGGTGTACAGTCCTACACAGGGAACTGGGGGGCTGCCAAGCAAAAATGTGGGACTGATGGATGTAAATACACAGCGTCAGCAGCATCATCAGAACTTGCCCTTCTTGGGGTAGTGTGTGCTCAGCCGCATCAGTAACAGCAATTCAAGAACAGATACAGGGAAGCAAATTATCCACTGTAAACCTTAGTGGGAGGCAGTTACACTAGGTTTGAGCAGATGGGGGAAGCTGGTGGTTCACCAGGGAGGAAGGAACCACAGTAAGTGACCCAAATGGCAGTGTTCATTTAAGGTTAGAACAGGTTAGTGGATGCCTATCCTAAGGGAAGTTATAAGGGGCACAAAAGCCAGCTAATCATCACAAAATCTTTACTCTTTAGCTGTAATGCAATTAAAAATCTGCCAACTGAGAATTACAGGTGCCTCAATAAAGTAAAGTAAAGAGAAGTTCAGATGGGACAGTGTGAGAAACTCTCCCATCAGTTCTCAAACACAGCCTGAAGTCAATTCTGGAGTCCCAGAGATGGCTCTTCCATGAGCACAAGCTCCAAAGAGGCTGGACCCAGAGATACTTCATGGGAAGCATTTTGGATGCTGAGTCAGCACCGCCACACCTGGTAGCCCTGAGTTTTCCATGGATGGTTCCTGTGGGCTGAACAGAACTTGTTTATCTGCTCAGCCCAGCCCAGCATGGGAGGATTGCAGGCAACATGAACAATAAACAGGGGATTCTGGCAGCATGATGTCACTCTGGCTGGCCCAAACACTGTAGGGTCCCTGCCAAGTTAGGTCACTTAAGCAAATACTTTGAATGGGTTTAAGAGACAGCTAGACATTTTTATGAGGAGAAAGGAGATTTGCAGATGCAAAGACAAAGCAAGGAGGTGCATTTGTGATAAGTTTAAAGGGCCACGCTCATTGGGCCAAGTGGCCATTTCCTGCCTCGCTGTTCTTTGCTTCCGCACATGTGTTTACAGAGGAGACTATGCTGTGGTTGGGTGCACAGCCACTGCTTTGGGGTAGCCTTTGGCAGAGCACGGGCGATCATCATCAAAGAGAACACTTTCCATGGAGGAGGTGGCTAAAAATAGTTGGTAGGACAGTCCAGATTGAGTCAGGGTTGTTCCTGAGATTAGATTTGACTATCTCATGAGTCATTTAAAAATTCTGCCCTAGAGAAGATAAGGACAAGATGGCAGGTAGGAACAAGTCACCAAACTAGTGAGCTCCTAGAGGAATCATTCCTCCTGGGATGTACCCAGCTGGCACTACAGAGACAGCATTTCCTGGCATGGTGGAGAAAGAAATTATGGCGCTATCTGCCCGGCACTGTGTAGCTCCATCAGGGCCACTGACTGAGTATCTGGTAATGCTATTTATTTTATGAAGCATTCTTAACTTTACAAAGTTAAATCTGTAATCAACCATTGATGCAGAAGCTTCCAAAGTCCTTCTCTATGAAATCTGGTAAAAAACTAGGTCACAGCAGGAGGAACTCTTGCTATGTACATTTGATGAAAGGAAGGAAATTCCTTGCAGAAGTCAATTTCTTGGGACAGATTCTGGATCTCCACTACACCCAGCCTTGCTCATCCCACTAGAAGTTTGAAGTAGAAGACTGTTAAGCCTTGGAGACCTGACTCCTTCCCATTCCTCTTTACTTTCTGGATCCTCTCAGAAGCACCTATTGGCCTGAGGCAGTGAACTCTCACAAATCTCACCATTCTCATAAGATTCCCAGCCCCCTTTCTAGACAAATGTGGTTCTTCTCTAAGTCTGTTTTCTTGTAACCCATTTTCTCAGCCATAATAATAATCAGAGCACTTTTGTTCAAAGAAATTCAACTCTCTTGAAACACCAGTTGAACCTTAAACCCTCTTGACACTTTTGAAGCTGGCAGTGGAAAGAAGACATACCATAGGGTTGTCTTGATTTGTTTTTCACTGCTCCTGTCCCTCATGTCTGGCAGAGTCATCCAAGCCCAGCCCAGAGTGAATCCTCCCAGGGTTTCAACTTCTTTCTCTTTTTGCCTGGTAGAAGAAATTTTGTTACAACTCCTGAGCAATGGATCTTCTTCCATAGTGAAAAATGAGAGGAAGAAATGATGCAACATGATGCCACAGAAAATAAGGGTTTATTTTTTACTTCTGTCCTGTGTTCATGTCATTGTCTACTGTAGGAACAATTGCTTCTGCAGAAACGACTGTGGCAGGTCGGGTGTTTTTGTCTGTCTCCCTGCTGGCCCAAACCAAAGGAGAAGGAACCAAACCTGCCTTCAGGTTTGGAAACATTTAATTCCCATCTTCTTCAAACTCTTGCTCACTGTAGCAGAACTTGAAGGTGAGTTCTCAAGAGGTTCTTCATGGTCCCTCTGTCCTGAACAGGAGCAATGTGAAAACACTGGAGACTCCTGACAGAGTCTGTTTCCAAAGGATTTTCTGGCCCAATCTTGCAGGTATAGGCAGCTCAGATTCTTAGAGTCTTATGGCACCCACTCTCCAAATCTCTTCTGTATTGTCCTGTCAGTAGTTTGCATTACAGGAAAAATCCAAAGCCATTTTCTCCATCCAGGTGGTCAGTCTGTAGTGACACTGTTACAGGTTCTGATGACCATTTTTAAGAAAAATTGTTTCTTTTGCTCTTTGAAAATAATGAACAATTTGTCATGTCTTGGATCAGTTCCTCCAGCTCCAGCAGGAAAGAACACACCTACACGCACAGGCAAAGACTCGGACGAAAACAATTTATCATACAACTTTCTAACTTTAAGCTCCTTTATCTTCTGAGCATGTGTCTCCAAGGCAACCACTTAACTACCAAAGGTTTTCCAACATGCTGCATTTCACATAATCTATCTCTTTTTCCAGAATTTGAGTTTAGATCCTTGCTTAAATACCTCAGAACTGTTTAAAGAAAAGAGAGCAAAGAAAAAGAAAACAACTGTGCTGTATTTTTAGCAAACTAGCAGTGGTGACTTACATGACAGTGCTATGATGAAATTCTTTGACTGTAATCACTTGGGTGGAGGTAAATTGTTATTGATACAGAGCAAAAGTATAGAAATAATTGAAATAAATGCTAAATTTATCTAACCCATTCCCTTTCTCTGTGTCTCATGGGACTTCAGACTGGCTTAGGAATCTCAGGAGGACCATGAATTTCTGTTTCCCCTTGCTTCTGATGAAGCTACAAATACGTCAAGAAGAAGTGGGTTACTCTGTTCATTTTTGCTCATGTTCTGTTGAAAAACAGAATTGTCCTTAGAAATAAGAAGAGGAAGGAGAGATATGCCTGGCTTTTTCTGGATTAACAGCAGAGTTTAGTTCATGTTGATCAAAGCTCAGAGCAGGGGTGGGTTTGAGTGTGATCATTAATATGTTAGAAACAGAACTAACATTGCAGAAGTGAGACCCACAGCAGCTCTGCCATCCTTTTATGCTGTCATCTGCCAGGTTTACCCTTATCTCAGCCCAGTGCTGATCTTTATCCCCCCTGCCTAATTGAGGTTGCAGATAACACAATATTTTCACTCTGGTGCTCCATCAGTTCCTTCAAGACAAAAGTTTAGAATCCTAGTGTGTTAAAGAGGGAGATTGATGTGCTTCCTCAGCTGATGGAGGCTGTGACAGCACATTCAGTGCTCTCTTAGGAACAACAGAGGAAGTACAGCTTTCTAGGATGGAGGTTGTTCATGCTGCTTCATTTCTGTTGTCCAGCTTTGTATCAAGAGGACGCCAATGCAGGTGGCATTCTGCAGCACTGCACCTTCAGCTGCAAATCCTGCGATATCTGACAGATTTTGAGTCACGTTAATTATTCCACGTGTACAAAAGCAAGGTCAGTTTTGAAATGCCGTTCACTCTGCAAGAGACTTTCAGTCCTTCCCAAGTTGCAGTTCTAAGGGTTCATTCCATTAGGGATGAAACACGGAAAAGTGAAGCGTTTTCAAATGGTGACTATAGGGAAGAAAATTGTCTAGTTCTGATATTCCATAACCACAACAAAAAACCTCACTAGCAAGTTATTCTGTGAGTAGCAGAACTAAGGAACCAGAGTTGGTTCAGCTTTGAGGTTTTGTATGAGTGCACTGTAAGAACTGCAGCTTCCCTTTAGCCTCCACGAGCCTCAGCAGGGCAGGATCAGCCCGTGCTGCCACCAGTCTGGGGGACTGTGCCTGTGGCTGCCAGGTGCTGCCTGCCCCTCCCTTGGGGCACAGCAATGGAGTCTCTTACCCCAAATCCCTATTTCTACAGAAGTCATGGAAGTTCTGTTGTCTTGGTGTCATTTGTCATGATTTTAGAATTTTGCATGTGATGAACGAGAAAATGAAATCATTTTCTAATGACAGATAATAATAATTTTAACCAAATGTTAAAAGTGTACAATGTAATTGATGTTATCAATTAGAGAAGCTGTGTTTAATAAAACTGTAGTTTGGAATCAGTATATAAAGAAAACAGTTGGGCAAGTGGTGGTGTGTGAGGGCAAACAGATTGTCAGACACAGGCACAAGTGTCCCTTGCATGCTGAGTAACATCTCTCACAGCGACAGAAGTGCAGTGCAGGTGTTTGGATGTAAAGTAGGAAGGATTTTGCATGTTACTACCATTAAACTGGGATTATGCTGTAAAGCTGGGGTGTGACTGCAGTCATCTTTCTCTTCTTCATAAAGACACTTAAAACAAGGGAAAACCTTCATCTAGGCACAGTGGGTATAAACTTTATGTACTGTAACTAACTCTATAACCTCTGCAACCTCATCTGTCTGGAGACCAGTTCTCATAGTATCCATGAAACGAAGGCCTCAGGCAAATGGTTTGTGCAGTGTCTGTGCAGGCTCTCAGATGTACACAACACCATGAGACACACAGAGGCCCAGAAAGTAGAAATAGTGGTGTAGAGAAAGGGACAGATCTGCCAAACTCCTGTCCTGGGACCTCTAGTGAGCATAATTTTCTTTTGTAAGACTAGAGATCCTTTTTGTTACCCTTACCCACAGGTAATCTATAATTACTCCCCCCAGAAGAGATTGCTATGGAGGTAAAGGCAGACATTTGAATTTTGCTAGTTTTTCATTCTCCCATGTGTTCTTTCTTGGGTTTTCCAAATGTCACAAATCCTCCCCTGCAGATCTGATAAAGCCAGGGCTCCCATTAGCTGAAATCCAAAGAGAAGTTTTGATCAAGAGAGACTGGGTTTTATTCCCAGCAGCAGAAAAGTGATCTGCATCTCTTGTTCACATTTCAGTAATGTGGAGGACTGAAACTATATCCCCCCCCCTTTCACCTGACTTTGCAAGCCACTGTGTGCTCGTGGGAGTGGTTTCATGGGGTAACAACGAGGAGGTTACTGGTGTTATTAGGAAAGATGTCAAAAGGGGAATCTGCTGCAAACTGAGAAGAAGTTTAGTGGTGATGTGCAACTGCTTCTGCTGCCAGGCTGGGTGCAGGGGCACCTTTACAGAAGGGCCTGCAGCAAAAGAGCCTTTTGCTGCTGTTTGAGCCAATGTGGTCTCCACAAGCAGCTGTAGCCAGATGTAGCTGGGGGCATTGCACCCCTCAGTAGACCCTCTTGTTTGTGCTCTCAGATGTTGTTTGGGGTTGAGCCTCTGAGGTCTTAGCTTAGAGTCATGAGCAGAGCTGCTGGCCTGGCTGCCCTTGGGTTGCAGGAGGGCATTTGTTCAGAGAGATCTCTTCCCTTCTCCAGCACTTGCCAGCAGACTGGCAGGATTTTTGGCACAGGTTGGCGGTGTGCCCATCTCTGCTCTGTGCTTTCAGACTGGTTTTTGCTGAAAGATCTGTATTCAACACAGATTTGTCCTACAGACAGAGTTGGCTGGAATGCAGGAGGGAGATTCCTTCCACTTGCCTCTCTCAAGGAATAACATTTATTGGGCTGCCATTATTAGTGGCCAGTTCTCCCAGCAGTGATGGGAACCACCATCAGCAGAGAGAACATCAGCACTATCCACAGAGGAGCTTGGCAGGAACCCCAGTCAGCCAAGCCTGACAAGCATTTAAACCAGATCCCTTTACAAATGGGAAGAAGTCATAAAATCTGGTGTGAAACCTTAGTCCTGGCTTCAGCTGTCAGTGACTTTAATGGCAAAAGTGCTCTGTCTTCATTTCATGAGCATTTTACTCCATTGCCTAATTCCCAAAGGGATTGGGAGAAGATTGACCCCACAGTAGCACTTCAACTAGAAGCAGAGCAATAAAAAATGAGAAAGGAATAAGGAAAAAATCCCATGTACTAAACAGCAGCCATTCTGCTGCCGGTTTTCAGCACAGGCAGGTGCTTATGGGGTTTTCATATCCTCTTTATGGGAGCACTGCAGTAAATGCTGCTCTCAGGATGTGCAGAGCCCTCAGCCAAAGGAGGACCTGCCTGTACCTGTAGAGAGGAAAATAATTCCTACTCCTCAGTGACAAGCCAAAATTCTTCACAAGTATGTGCTGGGAATTACAGACCCAGCCCTATTAAGAGCAATAAATTTGTACCAGGGATGTTCTTGGCCCGCTAGTGAGAGTAAATTGACACTTTCTGGTGCTGCAGCCTCCTGCCAAAGGCGGAGGAGAAGTAACCCAGGTAAAAGTGATCTCAAAAGGGTTTTTTGTAGCCTGGCTTTTGGAATGAGAGCCAAATTCTAGCCTTGTGTGAGCCTCTCCAAAGTGTCTTGAAGCTAAAATACTGTGCTTCATTTATTACAGGCAGAAGTGTTTCTTGATCCAGAAAGGAAAAGACAGAAGCAGGGAGAAAAGAGCTGAAAGAGAGGGAGACAGAGTGGCCACAGCCAGGCATGGGTGCAGCACCTGGCACTGCACAGGCTGCATTAGGAGGGCATTGCACAGAAAGCCAGGTAGAAAGAGCCTTTCTGTCCCCTGCTGAGGGCTGATCCCATCTAAACTGCACAGACTGCCAAGCTCACCAACTGGGGGACAGGTCCAATCCATCTGATGTGTTTATGCAACACTAAGAGCTCCTGAGTGGCAACTGGGAGACATGCCCTGACCACAGCTGCCTGGAAAAATAGAGAGGCACCTACTAGTAGTGTGGGACTTGCTGAGCCTTCCTCATCTACTTGTGCTGGGAGAGGTGTCTCCACAGCCCTGTATATGCCTTTTATTAATCTCCCAGTGTTTTGAGAAGGAACTGTTCAAATATTTTGCTGCAAACAGTTTTGTGGGTGTGAAAACACACCCAGCTTGAGGACAGAGGCAGAGAGCTGAAGGCTGAGTGAGGAACCAACCTGCTGACATGGACTGGAGGAAGACTGACAGGGCTGTGGTCTGCAGCCTGCATGGCACTGGCAGGCAGCACAGGAGAGTGAGCAGCAGCATCTGCCCTTCGAGCAGAGAGCAGGCAAGAGGCACTTCTCCAGCCTGGGCCTCCTCCAAATAAGCAGTGTATTTAGACTCCTTTTTCCAGGGGGCTGAAGATTCCTGGAGCCACAGCAGCTGAAGACCAGGCCCAGGTCCCAAGAGGTTTGCAGCTCCAGGGGGACTGCAAAGGGCACTTTGGCTCTGAAGAGGAGATGGCCAGAAGGGGTGGAAAGTGGCTTTGAGTCTGGGGCAGCTCCCTCCCTTTGCTCGGAGTTGTGTCCAGCACTGCCAGCCCGCAGCCCGAAGGGACATGCAGGGGGCTCCCACCCTGCTGAGCACTGTGGCTGGGCGTGCTGCCCCCTCAGGGAGGGCTCACCCAAAAATTCTGGTAAAGGGCGAGGCAAGGGAGGGGCTTCTGTTGCGGGAAACTCCAGCTGCTCCTTGGACTCGGTGTCAGCCAGAGCTGGGAGCTCTAAGTGATGCCTTCCTGTGACCCCAAATCCTGCCTCTGAGGATGGTGTTTCTAGCATCTCTCCTCAGGGTACCACAGAATTGATGGCTTTGTTCTTACTTCAGTTCATTTCTCCCAGCCATCCTCAGTGGGTTCCTTTGCTCAGAGCTGGGAGCAGTACAAACCTTTTCCATGCATGGAAAATCATTTCACAGCTCGTGAAAGAACAATTTTAATGAGATAAAAGTGCCCGGGGAAAATCCCATGGACAGGAGCCAGCAGTTCCTGAGGGATAGAGATCCCTCTTCTACATCTCTCTCTGTCCATGTACTTGCTTGTAAAATTGTTTATAAATGAGTTCCTGAATTGATGGAACTTCTCATGCACGGCACATAACTTATGTGTAGTTTGTGACACTATGATAGGATCAATCTCCTGTGCAGGTGGAGATGGAAGGTGAAGATCATTTCAAAAGGTGCTGCTCAAAGGCTTGAGCAGTTCAGACCCTTGTACAGAGCCAGGACAGATGATGCATGTGGAATTTGGTGCTCTGGGTGTTAAAGCACAACAGCATTGCTATGCTCAAGCAGGGCCTACTCTGGAAATGTGAGTCTTGCAATGACATTGCCTGACCCAAATGCATCAGATTTGAGACCCATATTTAGTTTTTCCCCAATCCCAAAGACAAGGGCACTTCTGCACAAGCTTCAAAGTTATGTGAATGAGAAAAGACCTCTACTCACCTTTCATATACATCTGTGTCATCTTTTTGCTGACTTCAGTTCACTGTCTTTCTTGTCCTGGAAGGGCATGCTCTTTAGGATGTGCCCAGCAGTGTGCTACACACTGGAGTCTATGAAACAAGGCACTTTGAATGCCAAGACCCTGCCTCTTCATCTATGGACATGTGATAACCCAAGTTATAGGGCTGATTGCCTCAGTCTTCCCACACCTTCACTCTCACCCCTTTGTGTGGAAGGCAAAGCCATGGTATCAGTTACACGCTGGGATAAGTTAGTCAGGAAGCAGCTGCTGTTGGGTGTCTCCCTGGGGTTTGGCATTCCATGGGGATGTGTGCTCTCCCACACCCATGGAGATGCCATGTACCGAGGGAGGAGCACCAAACAAGAGGAGTTTATAAAGTGTGGCATCACCCCAGAGGCCTCCCCCTCCAGCTGCAACCATCTCTGCCCTCCCACAGCTCCCACAGGATCCCCACTGGGGTCAGTTCTGCCCCATGTCAAATCACAGCACTCTCCCCTGGCACCTCTGTTCTCACCAAATGCACCCAGTGTGTAACCCACACTGGGGTTTATGGCACCTCTGAAATTTCTCTATGTCAAATGTATTTTATTTGTCATCTACTGTCTGTGGAGCAGTCAGAAGTGAAGGGGGGAGTCCACAACTCACTTCACAGTGTCAGCAAAGTCCGTTTGTCACAGGAGCAGCAGGAATAAAAAGCATTCCTGATCCCACTCCAGTGCTTTGCAGAGCCTCACCAGCCTTTGGTCAGCTCCTTCTTGCAGACGCAGAAGATGCCAAGAGATCAGGACCATCTCTCCCCTCCAAAGGCTGTGCAAGGTACTGGAGGGTCTCCCAGCTCTGGTGTGCTGTGCAGAGATTTGCACTCCTCTTCTAGAAGGACAAGACACATCCTGCCCTTGCTCCACAAGAGGAACTATATGACTGATCTCTCACTGTAGGCTAAGACCAGGCTGCCCTGGGAGCCTCGTGGTTAAAATTGTCACTTTCCTCAGCCACAAAGAACTAGATGCATGGAGGGAGGGAGATGACATGATCATATCCAATGTATCCATTCTCCTGTGCTGATCGGGACCTTAATCTTCACTGCTTTGTGTGACTTCACTTATTTGCTTTGCTAGTGTGACTTCACCTTCTGTCTGAGCAAATATCACAGAGAAATCTCTTGTAAACAGGGAGACATGCCATTTTCACAAGCAAGAGTTCAAGATGCATGCTTAGCTGTTTGCTTTGGAGTTTATAGGCAAACTAGACAAGCTGAACAAATGGTGTACTTGCCTTTGCCCCTGGAGGGAGCCATGCTCTGTACAGCCTGGCCCAGCGTGTGCTACACTGGCCCAGACCCTTCTGATTTTCAGTTAGGCCAGCACAGAGGAAATCACCCTGAGTTCTCCACACTTTGTTCCTAGAAGCCTCACAGCTCTGTGTCTGTGTGGAGCCTTCCTCCTGCAGATTTCCACCCAGTTGGGTTCCTCACTCTATTGTTGTTGGCTGGACTTCGCGAACGAAGATCTTGGGATAAGCCTGCGCAATGGATTTTTTAAGTGAGGCACAGTGTGTGTGGAACTGGCCCCACTCCCTTTACTCCTGAGGTTCATCTTGCCACGACCGAGCAGCTCGGACGGCGACAGCAAGTTCCTCGGGATTTGAACCGGCGTCCTCAGAGGAGGAGCCGGCTCCACAGGCGGAGACTTACACCANCAGGCCCCAAAAGGTGGCAACCTCACTCTATTGCAGACCCCTTGTGTGGATGAACCTCTGGTGTCACATAGCACTACATGGACTTCTTGTTACTTGATCAGTGTAGGAGGGTAATTCAAGCAGAAAAGATGCCTGACAACCTGGAGTCTTAGTTCCTTTCTCTGTCCAGTCAATGGGAGACATGTTACTGCTGTCACAATGCTTCCTTCTTGGAAGTACTGTGGGGCTGTAGTAAAAAATTATGCTTGTTGGATGTGGTTGGTCAAAGTGTAGTCAGAGCTCAGATAATGTTTCCCAGACAAGCATCAACCTTGCACCTCCTCTGGGAACACATTTGTAAGAGGAGCTGTTTCTACCAGCTGTAGCTTTTCAGGACACAGGTCGTGGTTTCACTGAGTCTCACTCATCCTGTCTTTGCTCCATCATGGGATTTAATGGTCAAATAATATTAAGGAGGCTTCAAAGATACTTTCATAGTGTGAATAATGATAGAGGGATTAGTGAGGAGCAGCAAGTAACACACTGAACCAGGACTGCTGAACCAACAAGCTGCTGTGTGATCTTGGACATCTTTCCACCACTCTCAGTCCTGGCTGCCTCAATTACCCTTCATTCATTTTCCCTTCTTAGTGGTGAACCAGAAGCTGTATATTCCTAGTGCAGTGACATACAAACTGTCAGTGGGGCCTCAAAGAATTTTTCAGTGTTATTGATGCTATTTGTTAGGCTTGTATGTAAACCATCCACAGCACTGGGTGTTTCTTGAGTGCTTATAGGACAAATAAACACCCTCGGCTCCACAGAGGAGCCTACCAGCCCAGCCCCTGCCATGCCTTCAGAGACCAAGTACCTTCAGCAGGGCTCACAGGAGGAGAAACCACTCCTTTGTCACCAATGTCATAACTCAGCACAGTTGATTTATTGCTTCCTGAGTCCCTCTCTGCAGTTGCAGAGCTCTTGAGGCTGATGGTTGTGTGTGCTCTCCTGCAGGGTGACTTAAACCAGGACCAGTTCCTGTCACCTACGTCAAAAGGAAGGCTGTTGGGCTTTATTAGAAACAGCATGTGGGCATTCTGAGCAAAGGCAGTGTTAGGAGTGAGGCTCTGCCCCTGCAGCCACACTGCCACTGGCTCTGGCCGAGCTGGCAGGACGCAGCTGCAGGGGCAGGCCAGGCTGGGCTTCAGCATCCTGAGTGAGTGGGCAAGGATGGGCAACCAAACATGGAATGGATCAAGCATTTTACCTTCGTGTTCCTGCAGTGGAAAAGAGACTTTTTTTTGCCTCTACCTGGAAATCCCCAGAGGCAACATTTTTTATTTTTTAACATTTCCCTTTAAAAGTATCTACTCTTCTCCCATAACTGAAAAGAAATTATTTTTTTTAGAAGTCGAAGTTAAAACAGAAAAATATTTTTTCTTGGGTAGAAAATCAAATTCCCAACAACCTCTAAACCATATACTTTATAAAGCCAAGTTTTTCCTCACAGTATGGAATACATAATGCATAATGTGTACCTGTGCAACAACACCAGTGTCTTTTTTTTTTTTTTCCTTTTTTTGGGAGATGTGATATTCAGTGCAAATGCAAGTAGAAAGCTCATCTCCAGCAGAAGAGCTGGCATCTTGATAAGTATTGATCTCTCTCACTAGGCTTTGTCTTTATATTTATTTCTTTTCTTGGAGCAGACAGGTTTTCCTGATTGAGTATGGAATGTGTATTTATTGGTCCCACTGCCCTAGGGATTTTCGTTTTGGCAAGGAAAGCAAAGATGATGCCAGTAGACAAGAGAGGCTCTGAAAACACTCCTGGTAGGTTTGAGGGATGAGCAGCCTAGTCAGCAGAGTTAAATGGTTTTATATGACACGGTTGTCTGCGATCACAGGGGACTAGACTGAACATGCAGACAATCTTTCCAGGTCTGGTTGCCAACTTGGGCATGTCAGTCAGGCTTGGCTGTAAGTGCAGCCCAGAGAGTCCCTCTCCACACTACTGTCTGCCACCAACCTGCTTGGGCAAGTCACTTCCTTGCTCAGAGATGCTTAAAGAGGAAATAACATTGGCTTCAGTTGAACTTTCTTCTTATAAACTAGTGTGAGCTGCTGCGTTGACAGCTCTGTTTGAGCCTGTTTTCAGTGTGGTGACCTGTTCTTTGGGGACATCCATGGAAGGGACTGTAAAGTGCTACCTTGGATTAGAGTGGTGATGGTGGAGACAAACTCTTCAAAGCCAAATCTTCCTCATCTAGATGCCATCAATTGTGTATGGGGCAACTCCCAGTGAGGCTTTGCCAGGCTTAGGCTTTCTCTTAACAGCTATTTTTAGGGTTGATGCTATAAATCCCAGGCTCTCCCTCTTGCTGCTGCTTCTTATCTCCTTAAATCATGCGTAGTAGCAGCTGTTTGGCTCTACCTCTGCCTTCTCCCTCCAAAGGGAAGGGAAACTATTTTGAAATATAATCCTTTTCCTCTTTTTTTGGCTGGGAAAGACCTGACCTGCAAAATGTAGGCCACTGAGTAACACCACCTCTCTTGGTATCTCCAAACTCCAGCCCTGCCATGGGGTCAGGGAGGGATGGTGAGGTGGGCTGCTCCTGGTAGGTCTCTGCAGAGTGCAGTCGGTGCAGCCTCATCTGGGCTGCTGGCCCTGGGCACGTGGTGCCAGGAGCAATGGCAGGAGGAGATACTCACCAGCTCCTCATATTTTCAGAAGGCAAACAGGCCCCTTAGCTGGGACATGCTGCCCCAAGACCTTGCACTAACTATCTGTCTGCACCCGGAGGGTTCACTGTGCTCCCCAGCCTTGATTCCCTCCCCTCTGCCCTGGGGCATCCCAGAGGCCGAGGAGCAGTGCAGGCTTTCAGCACTGGGACCGTCAGGCCAAGGCTGGGAAGGTCTGGGTTTGGTTGTTGAGGTTTGGAGGAGTTCTGGTGTTTCTGAGGATTCACGACACGTGTCAGATCTTGGCCTGTTGCGTCAAGCCCACTGCGTCACTCCGGATGCTGAGGCGGGTGCTCAGGTGTTGGGCCACCGTGGCTTGTTCCTTTTGGTGTCAAATTATTTATGATTCATGTGTTGCCATAACATTGCTTCCCATTAAAGACCTGGGATAGTGACCCAGCTTGTCTTCTGCCAAAGCACCTGGCAGAAGGCCCAGCTGCCTGTCTCGCTTTCACCAGCGACCTGCACACTGACAGTACAGCTTGTCACCAGCCCTGTCCTCGCAGTCCAAGGTCCTGATTCCGGGGCTAGGGGCTTGTCAAGGGTGGCTCATGTGGCTTAAAGTGCCTGATAGAGTGGGAGGAGAGACTAGGGCTGGGTGGGTCTCACAACATGTTCGGGAAGGGGCGTGTGTGCCTCATGTGAACACATGTGCAGGTTGGTGTACGGGCTCGCCAGGGTACGTCTGTGGGTGGGAGTGTAGGTGCGTTTTTGCAGCTCCCTCTGCTACTGTTTGTTCAGCTAACACAGTTGCTTTCTTTCAAGAGCTAAATCACAAGGGAATAATTTGCAAATAGCAACTGTATGTTAAATACTAATTTGTATGTACATGTTTGGGTTGCTTTCCAAAGTCCATTTATCATCTCGGTCCCCTGGCATCTGCTGCTGCAAAACTTTCTGCCAACACGGCAGAATGGGAACTCCAGCTAACCCTGCTCTCACTTGTCTTGTTCCCACCACCTCCAGATGAGAACTGAACATGGCTGGGTCTGCCATGAGATGAGGCATACTAGTGCTTGAAGCCAGTTAGGGTTTCTATCCAACAGGAAGTGCTAAACACGTAAAGTTTATCTGGGCTTGCTGGAGTCTGTACCCATCTCCTCTTGTCATTGTTCTATACTTGGAAAAACAGCCCAGCAAGAGTAGATGGTAAAAACCATGAATTTCTCAGAACCCCTGAACCTGGAGCAAATTCTGGATGCACAGAGAAGGCTGGTGTGAGAGCCTCAGTCTGTGTCAGGGCATCAGTTCTGTTTCTTTCCACTGGCGCTCCCACCAAAAAACACAACTCCATGTCATGCTCAGCACAAGCCCAGAGCCAGCCACTTGCCTGCAGAGCTGAGGTGCTAAATTATACCTGGACCAAAATCTAACCTGGGTAGGTCTAAAACTAACCATGAGAAACAACAGCCCTGCTATAAAACAGATGGAGGTGAATTTACTACTATTTCCTAAAAACCATTTAGGATCAAATCCAAGCAGTCTCTGCTGCCTGTGAGCATGCAGATGGTGCCATTGCCAGCACCACCAGTTGCACAAAGCAGATCAATGCAGCTGAGCCCAGAGCCCATTTTCTGGGGTGACTGGCATTGTATGTGAACTGGAATTTCCTGTAAACCCAGTGGCCCTGCAATAGAAAGAAACGTCCAGGAAACAGCTGCACACATGCAAAGCACTTTTACTACTTGCCTGATGTTTTCCTCAGCATCACATTTTCATAATTTTTTTTAAATGCTTAAATCCTGTGCAAACAACTTTTTTCTCACCAGCTTCCTGCATGACAGTAGCCAAGAGAAACAGCTTCATTTTGGGTGATCCATTTAAGCCACACACCAATTGTCTGGGAATATGGGGACCAGGGATTATTCAGTGTAGGCTGAAAAATGTTAATATTTTATCAGCCACAGAATAAACAGATAAAGCGGAAACCACTTTATATTTTTTTGAAATGTTAATAATGGGCTGATAATCTCCAAAGCCTGCATACTTCCTGTGATTCAAAAGGGGCTGCATGTACTCAACATTCATGGTGCAGACCTGGCACAAGAGACACACCCTCTTCAAGAAAGGATACTGTTGGTCTGGATGGGAACATGGCAAAGAAACCACAAAGCTGCTTTCTACAGTTTCTTTGTGGAAATTGGGGAGCCACAGAGAAAACCAGACAGAAGACCAGCAATCCCACATACCTGCCTGGAGCCTGACCCACACATCACCTCAGACCTGGCACCCAGCAGCACTAGTTTGAATCCTACAAGGACCTGGAAGTTGCTTGGCCCCTGTGTAAAGATTATCTTTAACTATCTTTAGTTGTTGAATTGTGGAAGGACTTTAAGATTTGGACCAACCCTGAGTTATTAGAATGAGATTCACAATGAGACCCATATAAAGGTCATCCCACCATGCATCTGCCACAGGACAGTTTTGAGTTTTCCTCCTTGGCCACTCCAGCCCCTGCACTGCTTTGCTGGAGCCAACAGCCCAGCAGTGATGGGGACTGGGGTCTGCTCCCTCACTTACCCAGGCAGGGAGGTCAGTCCCTGTCCATGTGGGAAGGCAGAAAATGCACAAATACCATCATATGGATCTGGAGAGCACAAGCGTGGGGAGGACAAAACTTCTGGTCGTGTCTTGCTTTGTACTTAATGACATTGGCCTCCAGTTCCAACAGTCTGTCTTCTGAGAGGTCAAATTAGCATTTTCCCAGATATCAGTGATTATAAGTCAATGTAGCTTTTAGATATAGCTCCTAAAGAGGCTTATGTGCTATAGGCTGATCTGAGTGCCAAAATGAAAGATGTGAATCTCTATACCAAGAATAATTTCCATTTTAGGTTATATCAAGTCTCTGCAAACTTATTCAGCTCTTATATCGGAGTGACTGTATTGAACTCAAAATCGAATTCTTGTATTTGGTGGAAATATATCACTTCTCCAGCTTTGTACATGGGAACCCTGATGCTTTTCTGGCAGAAGTTGGAAGTTTCTGCCACTTACAAACCCATGCAAAAACTGACAGGAATAAAATTCCTTTCTTTTGCCAACTTAATGCCATTTTTCTTTTGCAATCAAAGATCTAAACACACACACATTTTCTATAACTATTGCCAAAGCCTGGGGGGTGTTGCAGTCTCCCCCTTCTGCAGTGTTTCACTGAGACTTGGCATTTTCTGACAACAGTAATGTCATACTGAAAGACTAGAGCCTGAGCAGAACAAACCCTGCAGCCCTAACTGGCAGCACCAGATGACCTTCCTTTCAGGTTAGCCTTTTCCTCAGGTTTTTACACACACATCCCTGTATCTTTGTTCAGGATGTTCCCATTGCCAAGTGCAACAGATAATAACTAGTCTTCACTGTATTGATGGCACTTCCTCCAAATCACAGCTTGATATCCCTCTTCCATTCCCAAAACAGAAACAAAAGAGGCTCCACCTAAGTTGTTGATATATACGAAACAAATATTATTTGGAGATCATAGTCACCATATTTTCCTCTTTTTATGTTCAAATTGAATATAACTGAAATACAAAACTACAGAACTTTCCCATGTCCTCTCTTGTAACTAAAATCCAGTATTTTCCCCAATATAATTTTGGGTTTATTATGCAGCAGGTACATATTATCAGCAGCAATTTAAATGAAGTTTGAAAAATGCTGGTCAATTTGTTATATTACTTACCAAAACATCATTTGTAATCAGCATTTTGTAGGTCTTATCAAACAAAGTCTTATGAGTATCATCTTTTTGTTGTCACTGCTTTTTCAGTGCAAGTTGCATATGAATGGGAAGGTCAGGAGCCCCAGAGCTCCACTGCCTCTTTGCTGCTGCTGGATGGATGGATGGATGGATGGATGGATGGATGGATGGATGGATGGATGGATGGATGGATGGATGCTCTGTCTGTGGTCCTTGTTTGCCCACCTTCAGCTCCAATCCAGCCTGTCCAATGTCCTAGTGTCAGGAAGCGAACTCCCCCAAAAGGAGGTCAGGCTATGCCACAAGGTCTGAAGAGAAGAGGAGGTGGTTTTAAACACAACAGCTCTGTTGCAGCATTGACCCCAGACAGCAATTCCAGAGAGCAATGTACACACAGAGGATGCCTGATGGGATTCCCAGACGTTCTGGCTCCCACTTTTGCCCACAGTTTCAAGTAAACAGTTTGATACACTTCCCTTTTCGATTCCTGTTCCCCTTTGCAGGCACGTGGGCAACACAAACTCACATTCCTGAGTCAGAGGGGCAAAACGAGACAAATTGGTTGTGCCTTAAAATAATGTTTTCTATTCTTTCCCTCTTTTTATTTTGCTGTCCCTTTGCATGTGTGTTGCTGTTTCCACAGCAGTGACTAAATATTGACATGCAACATTCATCAAACAAGAAAAACGAGCACATGAATAAATATGAACTGAAACCCAGGGTTTTCCAGTGGCAGGGCTCGCTGGCCTGCTCCAAGCCAGATGGGAGCAAGACAGTGCCTGCTACCCACCACCCCTACTTGGGACAGTGGAACTTTCCAGGCTGCCATTCCACAGAATTCCAATCTGGCTGCTGGCAGCACTGTGAATTTGGTGCTGGGGATGCTCCTGGGATAAACTGCTCATCAGGGAGTGGCCTCTCCCCCTTCATCCCTGAGTATCTGTATGAATAGTGTGAATTTACAGTATTTGCAACAGTCTCCATCCATTCCCAAGCAGGTCTTTTTGTTGAGTTACTTTTTAGAAATAAATCTTAGCTGAGATGCAACATCTGTTTTTCAGCAAGATCTTGATTTTTTCCCAGTTCTACAGCTGGACTGGAGGCTGAGAGGGTTAAATGACTTGCTTGGGTTCAAAATGTTGGGCAGGGGCTTAGGTGGGATTAGAGCCCAGGATGCTTAGAGCTTAGTCCTTGCCTTCACTAACCACTTCTCAGCCACATGGGCTCTTTGGGTGCAAGAGCTTGTTCATGACATCAGGGTGTGTAATTCTGTAGCTGCACGCACCAGCAAGTGATTTGTCTAGAAAGAAATGTAATCAATCTCCAGTTAAAGTTCAGCTTAGTGTTACCCTTGGCATAGGATTCATTAAAGCTTAGGATAACTCTGATGAGAACTGCTCCAAGAGCAGGAGATCCATTTCATGAAAGATGTCGGGTTTTAAAATCTGGTTTCACTCCAAGCAAAAATGAACACAGAAGAAATTGCAGCTTTCCTCAAAGTCCCTTCTCAGCTTCTTCTCAATGAATTACATAGATTACGTTCCACAAGCCCTTTATTATCTGAGTAGTTTCCAAACCTTGTCTCATGTACATATAAATTTTTGAGTGCATCCCAATTTTTTTCACACTCTTTAGAAGGGTAGATCCAAGAGCAGGACAGAATACTCTTGAAGTGCTCTCACTGATTCTTCAGGTGAGGATAACGTCATTTTCATCTCCCCCGAGAGTCTCTTCTTTTGGAGTTCAAATGCTCTTAGCCACAGTTTTGTGCTGATACTTTTTGTGCTCCCCAGGTGCCTTCTAATGATTTTAGAACTTCACATCTTGGAAATGGGACCTCCAGTTTTCACACTGGCTGTTTTTTAATTTGGTCAGATTCAAGTGCATGTTGATCGAACAAGCCAGAACTCCACAGCCGTCCATGGAGCTGCTCTTCATCCTTGTTACCACATTCCTTTGTTGAGCCAGTCCCAGGGGCTGGGACTTAAATATTTAAGTATTTAAATACTTAAATTTACATTTGATCCCATATCCTTAAGAAAGAAGCTGGCTAGTGTTTGGTCAAGAGAAGGATGCCTCCAGAAGCAGCCCCATTTCATTGCAGTTTCTAATTTGCAACTACTTTGTGTTCTGTCAGTTCCCTAAGTGTATTCAACTGCAGAAAGGCTGCGCTGCTTTGTAGAGTACTTACTCTTTTCATCCGTGGTGTGCAGATAAACCTTACACCTTACAGAAAAGTCTCTGTATTGTACCAACAGAAACATTTTTTTATTAATGAAGCTTGTAATTTCATCAGAAAGAGCTGGTTTGGCAAAATCTATTTTCCACACAATGATGCTGACTGGAGCAAAATATGCTGCCTTTAAATTCTTCAGTGCTTGTATCCAGTATCAATCTTTTCACAGATGAACCCAGAATCAGTATCTGACTTAATACCACCTCGGGTTTTCCACCTACCCCTGTTCAGATGTAAGTACAATTTGCAATTCTCTTCAGTCTCAGGGAATTTCCCTCATGTTCCAAAATTTCCTTAAATCTAACAGTAGCAGGTCATACAGCCCTACTTGTGCTGATCTTTAAGCATCTGACTGCTTCCTATTGAAAGTTCTCTCTGGTTTCTGATGGACCCAAGAGGATGTCATTATCACTGAAAGAAAAAAATATGCCACTTTCCTTCTTTTCAGAATCAGACCAGAAAAGGTATCTGTGAGTGCTTCCTGAATGAGGGACTTCCCATACTTGGCTGTGATGGGGTTCATTACTTTTGGCTATGTTTCTTAGTTCTCCATTGCTATTCTCACTTGAAAAGCAATTCTTAGTTTCTCTCTCACCCAGGGTAAGAGTAGTTGTATTAATAATCCCAGTTAACTGCACTCTTACACTGGAGGGGCTTGATTTCCTTTAGTTTGTTCTTGAATAGGTTTAATTAAGCATATGTTTAAGTACTTAATTAATATTGGAACGACCTCTTAACTCCAAAGCAGTACAGCAGCAAGGGCTGAACTCTAATGCAGAGTAAGTGAGTCCTTTCTGCAGAGCTTAATATTCACTGTCTGTGCACAGCATGATGTTGTATTATCTGATCTCCCCTGGACTTCATGCTTCAATTGCCTTCATTGAAACAAATCTTGCTTTATATAGTAAATACTTACTTTGTATATGCCACTTTGCACTCTTCATTTCAGGTACAGACACTTGTGTATAAACAGTTTGTTTCACTGCCAGATCTGTGGGTTTAGACAAGTATGGGGAGATCTGAGTAGCATCTGGCTGACTCACAGGAACATGTATTTTCATCCAATAACCAACATGGAAACCCAGTATTCAAAGTTTGTTTCTGTTGAGTACAGAGAGTAGTTTTCTGTAACAGGAAGTTTTAGGTTTGACAAGCCAAGGAAGCTGTCTGAAGCTTATCTCATCTGTCTGATCATATTTTTCACTGAAAAAGGCATGATTGTCTTTTGTCAGCTCATGTCATGGCACAGAATCCACAGAGACTCTGAGAGATGCCCATCAAAATGAATGGTTCCCTGCAGCTTTGCATTGGTGTGGAACACTGCTACAGGTGGTGCCTGTTGAAAACTTACCCAGGCTTTGCAGAAGTGGGCAAGCCCTTTTTTCTTAATCTGTTCCTAAGCAAAGCCTCTGCCTCTCGCTGAAGTTACCCAGACAAATCTCTGACTGTGGGTTATTTACAGATGATAGTGTGTGATTTGCCACCTTAGGCCCACAAAGGTGTTTTGCTCTGCTTGGCCAGTGCCATTGTTTCAAAAGGGAGGATATCCAGAATTGTTTGCTAATAAAAGCCATCGATAATCATGTGTGTAAAGTTCATGAATTTCCTGACACTTGCCAGTGTTTTCACGTTAAGCCAGGGGCTGTCCAAATTCTTGTAAGTAATAAATCACATGCCTCACCCTCCACACAACAGCAGAGCCCAGTTTATTGAATAAAATATTCACACGGTGCCTATTCATCCCCTGTGGTCAGGGCCCATTCAGGTGAGCACAGGCACCCAGTGAGGAGCTGGCTCAGGTGTGGGCAGCCCGATGTTCCGCTCCGCATTCCCTCTGATGCCCAAGTGGCAACAGTCTCCTCCGTGCCTTTGAGAGTGGGTTTTGTACCGGGCAGAAAGAAGCCACCAACCTAAAGCTGCTTCCCATGGTGGATTTAGTCCATTCCTCTGCTGCAAAGGGACCATCACCAGGTTGTTCACCTCGGGCTGTAAGCCCTCTGGTCCTTTGTGTGACTGTAGTCAAACAAAGCAAGCTGCCTGCTGTGTCCCGTAAAGCAGGCTGTCGCAATAAAGATTTAACAGGACTATTATTGTCATTGGCTAGAGAGAAAGATGCTGTCTAAATGATTGTTTTCCTTGAGTATTTTAACAGAAGTTTTAGTTCAGCATGAAGAGCAGCTTTGCCTCCTTTTATAAGAATTGGCAGGAGGAGGTAATATTTTAGCTGACGCGTAATCTATCTTGACTCTATTGCTTTTTTATTGTTTGTCAGAAAGGCCCTGGGGGTAAACATTATTTCTTTGTCTGTTTGGGTTCTGGCTTTGTGCCATGGACACATTTCTCACACCAAGCATGTTTCTGCATACCAGTGGGGAATAGACTGGGTGAGGACAAATTACCAGCTCTGCACACAGGCCTCTCAGGTGCCATTTATGCATCTGTGGAGAGGTCATGGGAGTCAGAGAGTGTGAGAGGGAACAGGCTGCAGGGAGCTTCCCAAACTCCCCTGGAAGTTGTCAGCTGGTGATTTCAGTTCAGCATCTCACACCTTGCTCCCAACACTTGGGGCTGAGGGGTTGCAAACCACTCATCCAGCACTTTGGGAGGCCAGCGATCCAGACAGATGCTCTTGCTGTGTGTCTAGATGAGCCCAGGCAATGACTTAGCAATGATTTGCAGATTCAGGTGAAACAAATTTTCTCACTTGATCTCCTGCAGCATTCAATAAAGAAAAAGCTGACCTACATTTTCAGCAAAGCTCTTGAGCTTTACAGTTTGGAGAGTGTTTCCCTTGGTGCCAGCTCTGGATTCAGTGTTCCTGGAACACCAAACACACAGCAGTCGCCCAGCACATTTTTTATTATCCTCTCCTAATTAAAGCTTACAATTTTATGCCTTCCTTTGTTGCACCATCTCTCTGTCACCTCCTCTGTGAGTTGCTGAGATGTTAAGCCTCTGCTTTTCTGGCCTCTTTGGGGTTTATAAAGTTTGTCTGGGTTAGCAGTAGGGAGGGATTTCAGCTACAGCACTTCTGCAAAGGCATCCAGCAGCCCCAGCTGAGTCCTGCTGGGTGGGTAGGTGAGAGAAGGATGCTCTCTGCCCTTGCTGTTGTTCTGAGATGCACAGGATCTGTGTGTCCAAACAACTGAAAGAGTATTCCCTAAGAAAGGGGAAGAAAGAGCCCATCTGTCTGTATGACTGGTGTTTCTACACCACAAAACCCCATGTTCAAAACTGGCTGCTGAGTGTGCATTGCTAGAAGCACTGGGCACCTAACCTGGGATACTCTGCCAGCAGCTACAATGAAATATGTTGGTCCTAAGGGTGGATAGTGTTGATTGGCTTGCTTGGATGTAGAATTGATTTGTTTTGTCACATCACTTAACTTCTGAAATCCAACTACTCAAGATTGCTGAGGGGCAACATGTAAACAAGAACACCAAGCACCTTTGGAAATGACTCAATCTTTTTTTTCATCCAAAGAGTTGATGGCTCCTGTAGGTGGCATATAAGCTGAGCCTTCTTTCCAAACACAAGGACAGGAGGTTCTGGGATATATTCCATAAAATGTCATCACTTAAAAACTCTACATAAATTCACAAGAGTCTCAGTCAAATAAGACATTCCCAGCATCCTTTTATGTATTTAGTACCAAGAAGTGTCAGGGGACAAAAAAATTTTTCCGTTATTAGGAAGTTCACACCCCATTTATGAATATTCTTCATTATTTCTGTTCACTCAGATCTTTTTCAAATAAAGTAATTTAGGAAAATCCCTCTCTTTTCACAATAGAGATGACAACTGGCATTTTATTATCTTGAAGGTGAAGAAACAGGCAAGTCTACCATGCAGAATATAAACAGTCATCCTTCCTACCTGTGCTCAGTTCCTGGCTGTGCCACAGACTTCCTGGGTGAGTCACAAACTAACTCTGCCCTGTCCTTGTTTGTTATGTGTGGTGGCTCCTGGGTCCAGCAGATCTTTGAGGAACGGAGCTTACACAGCCAGAATCTATTAACATCTGCTTAGATGCATCTATAATCTGGTTAGAGGACTCTTATCTCCTGGCACTCTGTGCTTTACTACACCCTGTAGCAGTCTGGTAACCTCAGAGCAGCCCCACTTTCCAAGCTGGCAGTGCTCTGCCGAACAAGGGGTTACTCATTCCTCACTGAAAGCAGGCAGTGATGAGAGTGAGCAGGTCTTTAGATCAGGGGGTTTCCTTTCATTTCCTCTGCTGCATCCACTAAACTTGCTTCCCCCACATCTGGCATGTTGGGGCCTTCTAATCCTTAAATCAGCGATAATAGCAGTAGTGGAAAAGAAATTGGAGTTACAAAGGAGCATAAGCATGTAGGTTCTCCTTTTGTGGGGGTAAAAATACAGAAAGTGAAGCAGGAACAGACTGTAATATATTTGCTCTTTCAGGGATGGGTGCAAGTACTGGGCTGTTGTTTTTGTTGAAAGCTCTGGGCGCAAGGGGGTTTTTATCAAATGTTTTACAAGTCTCTGGATGACGGTTTGAAACTGCAGCAGGAAAGGTGATTCCTGGCTTAGCAGACAGGTTCTGCAAGTCAAGCCTTCTGTTTATTTTAATATTTCAGGGATCCTTCAGTGTGTGTCACATGGACAAAAAGAAAGGGGGAAACTCCTCCTCCTGCACGAACATGGCCACAGAATTGTCTTAAAGGTGCCAAGTTCCTGTGAGCCACATGCCAACACACACTGTCCACTCCCCAGTCCGACCCTCTCAGCAGGGAGTTCCTGCTGAGCCAGCTCAGATCCACCTGTACACCTGGCTGTGGACTTGTACTAACACCACGGGTATGCTCAAGCTAAATAATAACCTAAAACTAAAGGACATCCAGCTGATGGGTTCTCATCATCTTTCAAGAGAAGTGTCTGTGGTCAGCCCATGTTCTCTCATGAAGGTTTTCTAGAGATGCTTATGAAGTCTGTGACCGGAAGGCCACTACATGGTTGGCGGCATAAGGTAAACTGGACAAACTTTTGTTGTCCAGATCCTTTTTAACAACTGGGAAGGCTGTTGCTAGGGATTCCACCATTTTGGTTGTGATTTCTCCATATTTATAGGTAAGTGGTTAAATTAATCAGCTGCTTAGCTCCTTCTGAGATTCCTCTGACTTTAAAATGGCTTTCAGAAATATAAATGCCAACAGAGCAGCCAGCTGTTGAGTGTGTATTGTTTTCAGGGGTATAGTATTTCAAAATATATTTTCTGAGGAACTAGTTGATTTTTGTAAAGAAAGTTTTCACCAGATTTAAACTAAAGTGGCTCCTTGAGTTTATGCAGATTCCTGCAGAGCTCCATGTCTGTTTTGTGCCTATTCTTTCCTTCCATATCATGATATCCATTGCACTTCATGCTTCATCACTGAATTTTGAGCATATCCCTGCCAAAGTGGGGCTATCTGCTGGGATAGGTTATAGATTCTTTACAAACTAAAGGAAAGGATGTGATGGCAGATTGTGTGCTATAGCTGGTGACACCTGAAGTATAAACAAAGGGTAGGAAAGCCAAATATTGTTCTCAGAGAAAAAGGACAAAAAAATGAAACAGGGACCTCTTAGACAGAAAAGATGAGCCAATGAAATTATAATCTAGATTCCTTCACCTCAGCAAGTACATTTGCCATCTCTGACCATCCCATTGCATCCCTGTGGAAGAGGTTTTACTTTTGGGCCCTGAGCAGTGGAAGGTGCTGCAGTGACTCTAAAGGGAAGGAAGGTAGACCTGAGGCAAAGGCAGCACACGACAGTCCCCGTCGCGCAGCTGAGCCCATTCCTCTATGGCAGTGAGTGATTGAGCAGCTCTGTGATAAGGACAGAGGGAGCTGCAATGTTTTGAATAGTGAGAGGAAATGCCTTTAGCCTTGATTAATCTGATCGAGGTCCCAGTTCTGAAGGGAACTGGAGGGCAGACCTGGGAATTTCAGTCAAAGGAGGGAAAAAGGAATACTTGTTCCCAATAGGTAATTAATTTAATTTTGCAGGAATGTTGATACTTTGCACCTAGTGCAAAGTATCTAGTACAAGTGCTCCTTCATGGACCATAAAAACTTCCCCAGTGCACAGATGGTTTTCTGTTAGAAAAACAAGTGAAAATGTGGTCCTTTTGGTTAAAATAAGCCTCTCTGTTGGGGGAAACTATAGGACAATAGAGTAGAAATCTGTTAACCACATAACCACATAACCCATAATCACTGTAAAACAAAAGATAACAGAGCTCTTTGTTTGGTAATCTCTTTTCTATTGTGTGTCACACTTTCATGTATGAACATCCTTTCTAGAGGGAGCCTGGTGCCTTCTCTAGGTTTCCAGGTTTGGAGAGCATTTTCCCATGAAGTCTTTAGACATACCAATGTTTTCTGCACTGTTTTCATAGGGAATTTGGGTGGATTGACACAATACTGAACAGGAAGGATTCAGCTCTAATTTCTGAACATAGACATGTCTGACTGGGTTCCCCACAACTGAGGAGTGTGCAGCTCATCTAAAGCCTGGTGCAAATGCTGGGAGTCTGTTCTTTGCTGACTATGTTTCTTGGTGGATTTATGGGAGGACAAAGTTAACAGAAACTACTGCTGCAAGCTCCCCTCAACAGATTAAATGGTAGTGACAGCCGGGAAGATCACTAGGAAAGCTGGCACAAAGCAGCCACCCTGTGCCCAGGCCATTAAGACCATGAGAGACACAAATGAAGACATGAGAGAGCCTTGAGGTATTTTCTGGCTTAAACCATTGTCTTGCTCAGTCATAAATGGGCTTAAAACTTGAGAAAAGTCCCAGTAAACACAGCACTTTGTGAACATGAAAATATGAGCCTCCCATACGGCGGGATGTATTTGGGATGTGGCCGGAGTGCTCAGAGCACTGGCCTGTGAGCCAGACAAAGACAGGGCTGATAGAACAAACACCTGACAGATCCCAGAAAACAGCTGGGTGGAAAAAGAACAAGTGAGATGATCCTCTCTCACACCAACTTGGCAACAGTTCAAGTTCCCAGCATGATCTCAACCCGAGCACCTGCCAGAGTTGTGTGAGCCTCCAGCAATAGCCAGTCTGCAGCATCCCCTCTCCTCTGTGTGTGAAAGCAAGACTAACCACCAACCCATGGTCATGTGGTCTCTGGCTCTGGAAATTTAAAGGTATTTTCTGGGCAAGAAACAAATCCTCAGACAGTCAATGATGTCACCTCAGGACATGGACATTCAGCCAACAAAAATCCAGGCACCTGCAGATGGGTCACAAATCAAGGAATATTTTTACAAGAAAAATAGGGCCCAGTCAGGAAACAAGAGTGTTTTTAAGCACTGGAGCAACTGCAAAGTAACTGTTTTCAAACCTTTGTTCCTGCAGTAAGGAGCACCTGCTCCCCCTCCTCTTTTCTGCACCAGAAAAATATCCAGCAGTGCCAAGTCAGTAGCCAGGAAATTCCCAAACCAGTTACCAAAGGGCCTATCTGAGACCTGTAAGGACATGAGAGATCAATTATTTCCATTGGCAAAAGGAAAGGGAACATGATAAGAAGAAATCCCTTTTTGTTGTGGCACTTTGATCACAGTAATAATTCCTGAAATACATACTGAAGATCAGACTTCCATAGGATAATAAATGATCATTTTATATCAGTGATATTAATAATCATTATACGAACGTTTTCATTTATGAGAAAGATGGTTACATTTATTGAGGGCAAAGATAAGTAGACGGGATGGATGGATGGATGGATGGATGGATGGATGGATGGATGGATGGATGGATGGATGGATGGATGGATGCTAGAAACACTTGTGCCTCAAAGTTAACTCCTAATTGCCAAAAATGAGGGAATAATAGAAAAGCCTTGGTGAAAACTCCTCAAAAGGGCAAGACAATGAAGTCACTGGAATTTTTCTGCAGCTGTTTTGGGAACATCAGAGCCATGGGGACAAGTCAGAAAACTGCATTCTTGTGAAACTAGGGAGAAGAAAGGTCTGACAAGCCCCAGAACAGGGGGCAGGTTAGCCTGGTGTAGCCCATCTCTTTCACACTGAGGCCCCACAAGTTCATACGGAAGGTGTTGCGATCCAGCAAATCATCTGCAACTGCAAATGAGACAGTTTTGTGCATCAGCTTGTAGAAGGGACTGCCAAGAACAGCACTCTGGCTCTGGGATTTACATATATATCAAATCATTTGTAACACACCCCTGCACAGATTAATAGTCTGAGTGAATGGATGCCAGCAGAGCAGATACCACATCTGGTTCTCATGCCAAGGTTCTTCAGATGGCACTGTGAAGAATGGAAGGTATTTTAAGCCAAACTTGGGTATTCAAATAAGATCAAGAGAGGATATTTAAGGTCAGGAGAAAGCATGAGCCCACCTACGATACCAGATCAAACTCAGAGGCTCTACAGCCAGTCTGGGTTAGATCACCCCAAGTGCGGCTCCAGTCTGTGTCAGAACCTGAGCAGTCTCTGCATCCTTCGAGGGTCAGGAGTACACAAAACCGATCCCCACACTTTGTGCTCCAGCTGCCTCGGCTTTGCCGATCCAGGGGCTCTGAGCTGCGGGACCGAGACACAGGCTGTCTAGACTGCACGTGCAGGATCACAGGCTCTGATCTGGGAGTTGGATGACAGCATTTCATAGAGGCAATACTATATTGTCTATGTTGCTCAAGAGCAGCGGCTCCGTTTTGGGAGGACCCTTGTGGGGGCAGTGAATTCCTGCGGGGAAGCTGCCGAGCCGCTCCGGGGGATTCCCCGCGGTGTGTGGGAGCTCCGCAGGCTGCCCAGAGCCCGGGATCCTGCAACCACAGCCCGTCCGTCAGCACGTTGCCCCATGCGAGATTACAATGGTTTTCACCACCCTCACCCCTCTCCATCATGTGTTTATAATCACCACCATTACTCCAGAGCTACAGAGCAGAAGCATCCTATGCAAATCAGGGATGCCAGGGTCAGCTAATGAATTGGTTACACCCTTTCCTTCCAAGAAAACCTGAACCCTTGGAGGGATGCTGACAGTATACTGTAGGAAATGCAAATGAACTGGAACCACAGACAGTCTCTCTTCTTTTCATAGCACAGCTTTGCCCTAAACAGCTGAGTTTCAGATGTAGGAGCATCCTGGGTTGTAGTGGGATAATTTCAGGAAGTTTTCCTTGGCCTCACACTTCTGTCCCTCAAGTCTCACTCAAGAGATGCAGGCTGGTCTCCTGCTTCTGCCCAGACTGGCAGCACACCCACTGTGTCCTCTCACTTTGCCTTAAGATCCATAATCTTTAGTGATAGTACAACACCCTTTTCTCAGGGATAGGCAGGCCACCCTAAATGCAAATACAGAACCTAGTGCCAGTACAGTCCCAGCAATGCTATTGCAATTCAGCTGGAGGACAGGGGTTTTTTTCCTTGAAGTTTTAGGAAAGTCACTGCTTAAGAAACACCATTCCCATCTGCTTCCTCTCTTCCTTGTGTAGGAGAAGGATAACCAAGCATGACACGTGGCCCCTGGGATGGTATCAAGACATATTACTCATGCCAACCTGTGATTAGGAGCACTGAGCCTCAGGTGTTTCTTGGCTTCCCCATAGGGTTTGTAAGATTGTCCCCATTACCAGAACTCGCTGCTAAGGTCATACATGTGGTTTCTGTTGAGCTTTGCCATCACCCTCTTGTTGCTGCAGCCCTGGATGGGTGAGCTCATGTCCCAGATAACTGTGTGGTAAGGACTGGCTCATCCACCTGGAGACTGGTGAGAGCTGGGAGAATGGGAAGCCCTCCAGCAAAGAGAGCATGTCACTACCAGCAGTGACACGCAAGCCACTTCCTGAAGCGGCACACAAATGCCACCTGGGCATCTGAAGCCTTTCTGTGACATCTGCCCCTTACCATGGACCTCAAGCACATTGCTTTGGGGTCCAGCACCTGGACATCTCCATGTTCAGGGTGCCTGTCTTACTGCCCAGCCAAATCCCAGTGTGACAGTGTGTAGGCAAAGGTCACTCCAAGGGTAGAATAAGAGAGTCTGTGGTCCTGTCGCTGGTGCAGATAGAGCAAGTACCTGGGTGATGTGTTGTCTTACCAGGAAAGGTGGGAAACACTGCTCAGGACACACTAAATGCATGCTACAGTTAATTTATGTGACCTGGCACTCTGAAAACTAATAAAATGGGTTTATGCTTTAGCTTGTACATGATTAATGGCAAAGCTCTCCATCATATATCACAGACTGTGCCTTAGCTGGGACAAAAATATACAGATTATGGGAGAAATTAGGAGTTAACAAAACAGCTGTTAACTGAGCTAGAAATATTCTACCACAGATCCATTGTAAATCAGAAAATCATGCTGTGACCATTCTTCCTGGCTGTGTGTTGGGCTGTCCAAGGCAGGACAAGCAGACAAGAGCAAGAGGGTCCCTCTCTTCCAGGTCTCAGGCTGGTTCCTACTCAGTGTGAGGTGCTGGTTAAACCCATATTATCCATGGTATCCGTATCACTGTCCTCCAAGAGCTACTGACCACAGTAGGGAAAGACAATGGCACCAAGCTGGCGAATGTCTTTCCTGTCTTCACAGGGCAGGCTGGCTCTCCCTAGCTTGCAGTTTGGGGTGTAACTCCCAGAAGGCAATTCACTCTCAGTACTGTTTCATGTATTTCCAAGGATGGAAAGCTTTCTTTGGAAAAGCAGCTTCCCCTCTCAGCATAGGCAGGATGCAAAGTGCAAAAGTTAAATTAAAAGTGTTGTGCTAAAGGTCACTCCAGACAGATGCAGGTTTCCAAGAGGGAAGGGGTCAGCAGTTAGGACTCAGTGACCTGGAGTCATCCTGGACCCAAACAGCCAGACTGGAGTGCAGCCACTCTCACAGCACTTGTCACACAGTGCCCATCTTGCTGTGGACATTCAGCACAGGCGGCTCAATGAAAGTCTGCCTTCCTGCCCCTTTCCAAAGAGGCTTATTTCCTGACCCAGGCAACATCACTGGGGCAGCAAGGAAAAACACTGGCAAACAGGCACATCCTTTGCCTGATTCTCAGAGGGACAGAGGCAGACCTTGCCCAGCAGGATGTGGGGAGCCAGGGCTCTGCGGTTGGTCACCTGCCGCCAGCAGAAACAAAACAAAAAAGATGCTTCACAATGATGAAAAATAAAAGAGAGAGTAACAAGGGTATTTATGTCATTTCCTGATGGGCCATCATAGAGCATGATAACAGGATGGGGTGCACTGTCAGTTCCTGGATAGTTCAGGCTATTTCCCATAACCCCAGTGACTAAATAGTGCCATGAGGGAGTCTGAAGCTGTGGTGCATCCTGCATCCCCATGCAGACACCTGGTTCATGCAGGAAGTGTGGAACCATCCCAGGGGGGTCAGATCTGCCCTGGGAACCACAGGCTTTGAAAGACAGTCAAGAGCAAGTAAAAACAACCAGTTTGGGGAGTATTTACCCTTCAAAATAGCCTGGAGACCCTGGTTCCCACTCACTGCCTTGCTACTTAGGGCCTTGGCACGGTGCAGGGAGACAGCACTGAGCCCAACCACAGCTCCACCAAAGCCTGTCTCTTGCCTCCAACAGTGGCCAGTGCCTGGGGAAGAGCAGGGCAAGCTTGCACCATAAACACCCCAACTGCTCAATAATCTGTGGCTCACATCACTCTAAATTCCTGACCCAGGGGTTATCATTGTGTAAACTGCAGGTTTTCCACTTGAATTTATCTGAAGGACTGCTTAGACTTTTTGGGGTTGATGTGCCTGGGTAAGGTTTGCAGAAGGGAGCCCCACTTGCTGATCATGGGCAAAGGCAACTTTTTTGAGTCTGTAAACAATGAAAATGGCTACAGAGAAAGCTGGTCATTCACATCCACATCATCTTAGGAGAGAATGACAAGATTGTTGCCACGTTCCTGTCCAGAGATGATCCAAACAGCACAATTCAGGTGACAGGCAAGGTTTCAAATACCTGCCCATACAGAACACGGAACTTACAAGCCCTTCTTTTCCAGTCCAAGTGCCTTACCTATCTTTTTCCAGTAATCTGGTGGCAGGGAAGTGTTGGCGGCTCTGGCCCTGCAAAATGATTTCCATCTTTTTGAGAGACAGACATTTTTTGCCTTGTATATGATGTAAAATCAGTTTCATAATACAAGTAAAATCTATCATAATCTCTTCATGCTCGGTGCTTATTTCAGAGCCAGCTGCAGCTGTCACAGCCTAATACTCTCTGCTTAGAGTCCGTGTGTGCACAGCTGGCTGTGGCCTGAGCACCTGCCCCCAGCCCTCAGGAGTGAGCTGGGATCCCCCCATTGGGTCTGGACTCTGGTACTTGACTGCTGGTTTTATTTTAAAACACCTCCCCATTAAAAACGTGCTGAGGGGATGGTGCTCTGCTCAGACAGCCTGGTTGGATTATTTGGGCTTAGAAACCGAAGTGTCAGGTTTGTGTTTAATGAATATCTCCATCAATCATCTCAGCTGCCCATGGAATAATTACCTTGCAGTGCCCACAGTGGCAGGTAAAGCACTTGGCTCAGGACACACAGAGCAGGCTTTATTAGAAGCTTTGCTGTTATGCTCACTGTTTTTATTAATTGCCTTCAATTACATTCATGCTTGGTGCTTTCCAGTACGTGACTGTTTATTCCTCCTCAGGGCTTCCTCAGCAGGTACCTTACACTCCTGTGGGGTCACAGGCCAGGGCTGCTCACCCCAACCTTTGAGGCACATGAACAAAACTTGCCAGAGGTGTGAGTTGTCTCTGTAGGTGCCACTGTATTTGGTAGAATGCAAGCCAAAAGCACTTCATTTGTGTCCTGACTCAGCTGCACTGCCTTGGAGTCTTTGGTGCTCACATACCCACACAAGGATATAAGTAGCTCTGAGAGACTCTCAAGAGCTGCAGGGGAGACAAGACAGGCTAATTTTATAAAGGTATTGGTTAAACAAAACCGAGCTCATTCTCTGTGTAAGCTTCAGTGCCTGAAGTCATCTCAGCAATGAATTTGGCCCCTTTCACCTCTGCCCTTGCTGGCCTTTATCCCTAAGCATCAGTAGGATGAAATGCCCAAGCTATGGGCTTTAAAGGACTTTACAAGTTCGGTTTACAAGCTCCATAAAATTACAAATTCTCTCTCCCCACTGCCAAAGTACCTTGTAAAATGTCCTGTATTGTTTCAGTCTGACAGGTCAGGCTGCAAAAGCAAGGCAGCATCAATGGAGGGAATGTATCTGGTACTGAGAGGAGTCTCTGGCTGGGAGAGGAGAAAGAAGGAGGTGGACATGGTCAGCAGCAAGTAAAAATAATATTCTGCCTCTGCCTTGTGCTATGGGAAAGCCCAAGGGCTCATCTCACCATCTGTTTCTTCCCTCTTATTAAGCAATTATTTGCAAGGTACATTTTGTTCAGTTCCGGGGCTGTACCTGAGGCCATGTGGCTCGGTCCTTAGCTAAGCATCTGGCACTGGAGGAAACTGCAGTGACCCTCTGCAGCAAATGCCTGGCACTAACCTGACACCAGGGCAGTAATCCACAAAGTCTCTTGCCCCATCTCAGGTAGCTCCTGCTGCTGATTGTATGCCAGAGGTCTGCAGAGGTCACGTACTTCATCTTTGTGTTTCGGTTTGGGCTGCCTTGAATAGCACCAGAAAATGAGCAGCAGCTTCAGCAGATGCACACAGAAACCACTTTCAGTTCCTACACACACCTGCACCCAGAATTATTTGGTGTCAGGCTGAGCACAATACATAACTCATGTATTCACTGGAGCTGGAAAAAGTACTCCAAACTTGTTGCCAGTGTCAGTGCCATTGCTAATAGTTTTAACACCAAGGGAAACTGTTAGCTGAAGAAGAAAGCAAATAAGGTCCTCCCAACATCAGCTGAAAGACTGCCAGTAAAGGATGGAAAGAAAAATTCTGGGTTCTGCTGATGGCCTGTGCCAATCCATCACGTCCAGAAAAATACTCAAGAACCTGTCAGGATGGCTGTGCTGTGCCAGTACACAATGTCAGTCAGGGCTGGCAGGGATAAGTGAGGAGGCACTATGCCACCTGCAACAGCAGAAGTCAGTCAGCTGAGGTATCTTCAGAGGGAAAAGCCTGAGGGAGCAGATACAGCCCCTGGAAAAAGTTATGGTTCAATTTACTCAAGCGCACCCTGGGTGATTTACAAATGGGAGCTGTCACTGGGAAGTTTTAAAGATGTCTCTTAAAATACATTTGCTCCCAGAAATGATGACAGGTAACACAATCTGAGAACAAAAAGAGATAGAAAAAGCTTTGCCAGCTCAGATGGCAAGCAGATGCCCCCCAGCCCGATTGTGCCCAGTGCTGTGGCCCCCATGGTTCTTCCTAAGGGTGAGAAGCTCTGGCTGTCCTAGATTTGTGTCAGGGCCACACAGACTTGCAGAGTTCCCCTTTTACACCAGCTCAGGTGTCTCCAGGGATCACCATTGCAACAGCTTCACGCAATGGGACTGAGCTCTCACAGATGCCAATCCATTTCAGGTTGTGCAGGAAAGCAAAAACCTTTCAGAAACCCAGGAATCCCAGATGCAGTGATGACAAGATTGTATCCTTTCCCCCATTATAGTGCAGGGTGCTTATTGGTTGTTTGGTTTTTTTTTTTTGCAAATTTTCTTTTTTCAATACAAAACTCAGCTGGCTCTGAGCAAGGACTCCTGATGGAAAGGGCTACAGGGGGACCCCAGGGACTGTATCTTGGTTTCAAGGCTGGATAATGTGAAGAGTTAGGGGGTGTGGGCTGTCACAACTTGGGCTCAAGCCCAGCTTTATTCCACCCTGCAGCTACCCAGGCCTTTTGCAGAGGGACACCAGGTTTTCCAGAGTGCTTATCACTTGCAGCCTCCTCAGCACGTACTTGCCCTGCAGCTTCCCCGCTCCAACAGCTCTTATCAGCCTCTGCCTCCTTCCATCCCCAGAACACCTTCTTCTGCTGGGCTCCGCTTGAACGCAGGCTCTGAGATGAATTTCATTCCAAGCAGAGACAACATGTGCCTCCAGCAGGCAGGCACCTGCAGGACTGCATCCCACTGGACTGCATCCCACAGGACTGCATCCCACAGCCCTGCTCCAGCCTGGTTGTGTGTCTGCAGGCATGGGTGGCTCCCTGATGATTACTGGCCTTTTCAGCTGACTTCTTAAATCTGCAGTGGCAGTGCCAATGTAGCTACAATATTTGTTATATGCTCAAGAGGACAAAGTTGATCTGTGATTCCCCTGCTAAACATTCTGCTAGCTTTGGATGTAAACTGTTTACAAACAACCGTTGTAACATCCCTGAGGTCCAAAGGAAAATACCCTGATACAGAGAAAAAGATCTTAGCATGGACTGTGTCCAGGAATTTCAAGAACAGAGCCAGGAGCCTGTTCAGATGTTTCCCTTCTGGGCTCTGGCCTAACCAGGTCTGTGGAGATGAGAGGGTTTATCATTGGTAACAGCTGTGACTGCAGCAGGGGTGCAGCGTGGCCTGGCGTGGAGGACTGCCTGGAGAGAGGGTGGCCACTGGGGAGGACAGGACAGCCATCCAAGACTCCCACGGCAGCAGCAGAGCAGCACCCACCACCAACAGGGTGATTGCTCCTTGGCCAAGCCCCACAGGCTGCAGAGGCATCTCTGCTGCCACCATCAGAACCCGGGGCAGGCTCAGCTCATGGTCCCCAGGGTGGCACCAGGAGTTCTGTGACCAGGTCTGCTGGCAGTGAAATGGGGCTGGCCATACTGCAGAAGGGTGCAGCCCCCTTGGCCATCGGCTGTGCTGCACAAGCGTGGACTGTCAAGGGAGAGGGAGCTGCCCCCATGCTCCCAAACACCAAGACCCCCAGCAAGGGAAGAGATAGGTTGGCTCTCCCAAGGAGGATAGACCAGTGCAAAAACAATGTAATCTGGGACCATCAGCACTACCTCTGCCCAGCTGAGCCCTCACTGGGACTGGAGGGGCCATGCAGCGACCCTGCTCACCTCTGGGCACTGGGGTGCTGGGCAGAGGGTGAGTGTGGGTGCTGGTACCAGCCTGCTGCCTCCCTCCACCCGGTGTGCAGCACTCTCACTCCTCAGGCTGCCACACTGCAAGGGTGTCATTCCCATTGTATTTAAAAGACAAATCCTCTTGTTTTCTGGTCCCTTTATGCAGTAAATTTCCCCTCTCCTTGCCTCACTGCATTCCCTCTCCATCAGCAGGACTGGCGCGAGGAGCTGCTCTCATGTCCCACAGAAAACCATTGCTCAGCCACACAACAGGGGGAAAAAATAGGTTGTGAAAAAAAAAGGCAATCAGATCCCTCAAGCTAAGGTTCAATTTTTTTTAAAGAGTTCCCCCTTTCTGGAAGCAGTTTCCTGCTTTTCTAATTGGTGTTTCTGAAGGGAGAGAAAGAGGTCCCTGTTCCAGGGGTATTAAGCCCTTTAAAGATGCTTTAACTAACAAAGCAAAGATTAGAGAACACAGATCAGATGTTTTTCCTATCAAAGCCTTTTCTTTCTTTCCTTTTTTTTTCCCCACTGTGGATGTTTTGAGTCTCCTCTGAGCCGGGCTTCATTAAGGCTGTTAACTTCGTAGTGCTGATGTCTCTTTGCCCAGCTCACAGTTTGGGTGGCCTGAACTAAAATCTCCCAAAGGGCTTATTACAGGTGGTAGGCAGACAGGGCTGGAGCCTGGGCCACACCACATATCCCTGAGAGAAATGTGTTTCCCTGACCAAAAAAGCACAATATTATATTCTTAAAACATTCCAGCCCCGTCTGGGTGTTCTCTGCATGCATTCCTGTACGTGGGATTATTATTGTAGAGAATTTATAAAGTCATTCATTTCTCTGGAAGTGTATGACATGGGTTTTGGTTGAATGGGCCCAGTGCAAACTTAGAGCCATGTGGTGCTATAAAAACACAACAGTAAATAAATCAGCAGGGAGAATTTACACTTCAGCCTTCTGATTGTTTTTACATTCAGAGGCTCAGACTGAGAGCCAGAGTGTAAAATAAATACCTGTAGTCCCGAAAATGCAGCGTCACACTCGCCTGCTAGCAATCACACCAGCAAAGCCAAGATACGTGCAAAGCAGGGGTGTTTACAGCCAGCTTGCGGTGACCTTTTTTTCTTTGGTTGCTTCCTATTTTTCTTGGTGATGCCTCAGATCTTTATTATGGAATTGTTCATCCTAGTGCTCCTGTGAGTGAAGGTTGCGTCAGGCGTTCGAGGGTTTGAGTGCTTGATTTTTTTTTTCCTGGGGGTTATTTTTATCGCTGCTCTGTAGAGAAAAAAATGAAAGAAATCACTCCAGGATGAAACTTTGATATTACCAGGAGGAAACTGCATTTCATCTGTGAAAAACAGGAATAAAAGGAGGCAGAAGATGGACATCTGGGTCCTGCCATTGTGCAGGAGCTCAGGGTGGAAGAGCAAGGACCTAGGAAGAGCCAAGTCCTGGGGAGGAGCTGCATGGGTTGAGACCTCTCTCAAACCTGCCTTTGGTGGGAGCCAAAAGGGGATCTCCTCACCACACTGACAAGGTGATCCTGCAATTTAGCACTCCTTGAGCAGAGGAATTTCTGCTGCACTTGTCCCTGAATAATGTGAGAGTGTCACTCAGCTGTAGTTTCACCTGTGAAGAGACAAAGGGTGAAATCATCTTTGATGACATCAAATTGTGTTCGGAAAACCAAATCTATTTAGAGATGGGTGGAACTTTCCTATGCTGAAGTAAACCTTTTCCGGCCACAAAAATGGATCACAAATCCTGTGAGGCTGCAAAACAACCCCTGGGCTAACCTGCTCCCTGGGAGCCTCCCTGCATACCCCAGGTTGCTCCAGTTGAGTTGTCCTCTGCTGACCATTGCATAAAACCAGATTTTTGCTTTACTGCCAGAAAAGCACTGGGGTTATTTGCCACCTTAGAGCCTGGGCCATTGCCAGTTCTGATGGTCCATTTCTCATCAGCAATGAGGGTCTCTCTTTCCATCAATGTCTCCTCCAGGAGCTATCTGTATCAATGCACAATTTTACCTGTCAGGCTGGAATCACCTCTTCCCACACAAAACAGATGTGAGGGATACATGCCAGCATGGAGGTGACTCTGGGTGACCTTTGGCAGCTCAGTGCTTTTGTAAACCTGTGGCTGCCTCCATCCCACAGCAAGGGACTTGGGGGCAGCCCCACTTGGGAACAAGTGGCAGTGGCTCTGCTGAGCCTTTCTTGCTCCAAAAGCCTGCTGAGCTTTTTGCACACTAGACAAAATACTGCTGCTGGTAAAGGTATCTGAGAGCATAAGAGAATGTGGAATTTGGCTAGTTAAAGGAATATATTATTGGCATTTACATTTTCCATGTTTTCTTAGTAAAACAAATCTCTGATCTAATAAAAAGGATGAGAACTAAGATAGGTGGCTCCATGCCCTTGGTAAAAAGAGGTGGTTACTCACATGTACCCCTTGACTCCCTGCAAAGCTGAATGGGTCACCTGTTCAGGCAGGTTAAGACCTTGACAACTCCATTTTGAAGGCTGAGATCAGATTTAAGCTTGCAATTCAAATGCACACATGAAACCATGAACCTAAAACTTGTTTCCGAGAGAGCTTATCCCCACCATCATGCCAATATTGTGGCTTTTAGTCTCTCTGAAGGTATAGAAACTCAGAAAACTGGAAGCACATCAATCTCAATGAATGCATTATACAAACCAAGTTCCTGTTATCTTTAATAAGAGATTATTTTTGTTAGCCTGGCAGTAGAGTTATCGGGTAGAAAAATGGAAGTATTTTCCTCTGGCAGGTCCCAGAACACCACCCTCCAGGAACAGCTCCCCCCTCCTCCAAGCCCCATCCTCAAGATCGTCCTTGCTGTGCATACACTTTTCATGGGTGAGGAAGATTTTGTTGAGTTTTTGGGTAATGGATCCTCTATGCTCACTTGCTCTCTGTTTGGATTGTGAAGGAGCCTTTCTAGCAAAGCAGTATTCAGTGGTGGTCTCCAGGAAAAGGCATTTCTTCCATTAAAAACAATAAAAGGCCCAATGTTTTACAGACAGATGTCCATCAACAGCTGGCGCTGGAGTGGGAAGAGAACACCGGATCTTCTCCATCGTCACAGGGCTGGGGCCATGCATATCCACTTGTTTATTTAACAAGCTACATTATTAAACTGGACCTTGGGTTGTGAGTGGAAGCTCAACCCTCTGAAAAGCCACACAGACGCTTTGATCGTTTATGCCAGGCTGTGCTCTTAAGCAGAGCTGCAGGGGAGGGAAAGGGCCAGGTCTGCATTTCACCAGCTTATACTAAGCTGGACCATTGACTCTGCTTGTCATTGACTCAGGTGTCTTTGGACTTTGTCTTATTTTCAGACTAAGCCATATCAGAATCAGGTCCTTGTTGCAGCATGCTGTGCCAGGAGCACGGGCACCCAGACCGGTGTCACTGTCACTGCCCCAGACCAAGTGCACCACTGCAGGCAGGGCTGTGGGCAACGACGGCCCCTTACCCAGCCTCGCAGATCCCACTTGCACTCAGCTTTGAGCCCTTCTCTGTCCCTCCAATCCCTCACCAGCTGGGCACCAAAGCCCGGAAGGGCTCCCAGTGTGCCAGTAAACCCTCGGCAGCACTGCCTCCTGCCACCATGTACCTGGGCTTGGACATCTGCGTGCCACGAATACGTCAGTCCTCTCCACGCAGCAGCTGCCCACTAACTTTGTCACAGCAGCTGTTTCCCAGGACATGGCAACAGTTCCAGCTAGGAAGGGAACATTTTATCCAGCAGAAACTGGCCAGCAGTTTAAATGGGGAAATGTAATTACCCACACTTCAGCTGGCCTTGACATGGCATCTGATGTCTCTGTTTGTGGTGAGCACCCATCGTGGCCGTTGGAGGCAGTGCAAGCACTTGAGATGAAGAGTCCTATGTCCAAAGATGTCCTGTTAATGCCAGGCAGAAAAAATTAAACCAAGACTTTCAAAATACACTGATAATCTGTCATTGCCCCACATTGTACCTATTCTCCCATCATCTGCAGGAAGTGTCTTGTGGGGGAAGCTCTGTCAGGGCTGTGATGGAACCTGTCCTGGGACAGTGTCACCGCCTGCAAAAACAGCACAAGACCCCTCATTTGAGGCCCCTCATTACTCCCATGAAGTCTTGTTCTCTTCAGCCCCAGCCAGCATTGCTTTTGTTTGCACATTTATTCCCTGGATTTCCTTCTATTAAAAAAAGTCTCTGGTTAAAGCTGGGGTCAGCTGAGCAGCTCTTGGCCATGCCCTCCCTGCCAGACCCCTGCTTACAGGGGCACAGCTCATGGCAGTGGGGGCCAGGCAGGCCCGCCCCTCAAAACTACTAAGCTTTTTCTGCTGAATGCAACATTAAAACCAGAGCCCTTCCCTGATGCTTTCTACATGTTAGAGGTCAAATTTGTCTGGATCAGCCCCCCATGGACACTGTGAATACCAGCCAGATGCCTCCCGAACTCGCTAAGCCAAAAACCTGCTCTCAGTGACAGCAGCAGCCGACTCAGTCTGCCGCCCTCGCCAGAGCAAGCTATTCCCCCTGGAATCTGACACTTTGACTTGATAGCATCAGATTGGCCACCTGCTGAAACTCCACTCGCTCTACAAACTGGACAAGGCAGACTGATGCCCAGGCTGCTGTGGGGACCTGGAGGTGCTTTGTGGCAACCTCGTTCCTTGAACGAAAGATTTTGCAAGATTTTCAGTAAAGCAGCACAAAGCTGATTCAGTTGTCAGGCCAAAGGGGGGTTTGGACAGGTCTTTGGTCTCGGAGTAACTGTGGAGAAAAGCTGTCCTGTGCCAAGATCTCCCCTGCACGCAGCGAGAGAGAGAATGAACCCTGTACTGAGCTGAGTGTGTTTTCCTGCCTCCACTCGTCTGCAGAGCCTCTTGCCTCTTCTGGCACAGCACAGCTCTCAACTCAGAGCAGACAAAACTCTTGTACATTTGTCAGAGCATGAAATATGGTGGAAATTGCTAAACCTGGCATTGAAATAGGAGTGCTCTCAGCACAGCAATGCCAAGAAGGGGGCAGTTTCTGTGGATTATTTTGCAATGGCTGTCCACTCTGATTGTTTCAAAGAGATTTTACATTTAGTTTTTTTCTACTTACCCTATTTATTCTTTGCCTGTGCTTTCAAGAAGTCTAAAATCACTACAGCACAACCCAGCCACTGGGCTGAAAATGTGATATTCCCAAAGCTGTTATGTAGTCCTAGGTATTTTGGACTCTACTCCTGACACAAGTAACAAAAACAAACACTTGGAACACATACGTAATTTTAACTAGAAGTCAATATAAGTTTTAGGGCCATAAACAGCATAATCATTATTTATACTTCACTAACTTGTGTTTCAGTGAAACCTAAGACTTTCTGTTGTGTGTTCATGAAGGTTGTCATTCCATGTTGGCCACAAAATGCTTCTGCTAAAGAAAGGAAATGGAAAATAGGAACTTCAAACTTCTATAGTGCACTGAGGCAGAGTAATTCAGCATTGCATACAAAGCTTGTGTTAGCTCACTCTGAGCCCAAAGTTAATCGTCTTCCATTTATCGGCTGCTGTAGTGGAAAGGTTGTACTGGACAATTCGCTTTATTGGATTAACTGTGTGTGAAGAGCCACCAGCAAGTCCCATTCTTGGGAAATTCCAGTATTCGGCTCTAGACCTGCACTGCACTTCCTTGCAGTCCTATATTCATCTTTCTGTAGTTTTATTCTGATTAATAGCCCTCAGAATACATTTGGTCTGTTGAGCAGCAGCCACTTGGCACTGTTTCAGCACTCATAGGTTCCTTCTGCTGGTGGCAGGGACTTGGAGAGCTGCTCAAAGTGACGGGACTGTTCCCAAGGTGTGCTGCACCACCAGGCAGGACAGCCCTGGGGGAAAAGGAGATCCCAGCAGCAAAAGGCTGAGAATGGAATGGGATCTGACACCATCAGCAAGTCACCTCCCATCAGCTGAGCTGCTGGACTGTCTTTTCACAGTTCTACCTGCATCTGAAGTTAATGCACTTCAGCTGGACACAAGAAATGCAGCTTCTTGGCTGGTGTTTCCAGGACAGACTTAACAGCATAAATCCCACCAAGAGTCAGGGAGAAATGCACTTTCAGTACATTTTCAAGATAGTGCAAGCATTTTGGCAGCCTGCATCGCATCCAGAAGTGTGTAAGCATTCCTATTAAATGCAGACAGTGCCTAGTGAAACTTAAAAAACCGTGTAGAGGTCAGGATTACTATCATTCTGATTTATTCATCTTTACTGGTCTTTGTTTTCTCTCTGTCACTGACTGGTGTTGGGATACCTTCAGATGGTAAACCTGTGAATACTCATCAAACATGAACTTCAATACTTTTTCACCTTTGAAAATGGGACTCCACCTCCTAAATCCCCACAATCCTGTTGGGAAGTAACTCATCATGTCTCATAAGCAGAGACCCTGTGTCTGCATGGAAATGAGTGCAGCTTCACTGCCTCCTGACAGCTTCAGCACCTCCATCAGCTGCCCCACATCATAAGCAATTTAATTATCATCACTTCTTCTGTAAAGCATTTAATGCCACAGCCAGACACATGGATCTTTGTGAGTTTATCACTGCATGCTCTCTGTTTTCTCTCTGGTTTCAAAAGACCTTGCTGTATCTCTAAGGTACTGCACCTCAGAGAGCCCGCCATGCCCATCCCTGCTGGGAGGTGGGTTTGTGGCTTTCCCTGGAGGCTGAGCCGTTAATGGGGAAATGGTTTGGGCTTGGCCTCCTGGCAGACTCACATTTCCATCAGCAGACACAGGCTGCTGCAAACTCCTCAAAGCTTCAGGCAGATTTTCCATGTGCTGCTCGACTCTCACATAGCAGAGTGATGCCACACAGGGGTGCTAAAACTTCTTCTATAAAACATCTTCCAAACCTTATTGTTGAGCTGTGGGAACTTACCCTTCTGTCTGGAGGGCAAAGCCAGCAAAGCCACTCTGGGGAGGCTGTCCCTGACCACCCAGGGACCTGCCTTAGCCCCAGATCTGCAAAATGATCTGATACCTTTCAGACCACAAAAGTAGAAATAAGATGATTAGTGGGGAAAGGGGTCTTAAAAGGGATGGAAGGAGATTTGCTTTTCTCATGAAGCTGTGGTTACCCAAAGAGTTAGAGATCTCTTTGGATAAAAGAAAAATTTAATCTGTCAAACCACTTGTGAATAAATGCAAGTCTTGTGTAGTTTTTTTGGAGGACAAACACAAACCAGACAGAGGATTTCCCTATTTTAGGGCACTAATAATCCAACAGCAAGTGCTGTCTGCCTGTGAATAAGCCAATTTACAGTATTGCATATACAATATCTAGAACAACTTTCACTATCCTATGGCTCAGGGATCTATTACCTGGATCCCTTACAATGTAAGGCTGTGTACTTCATCACCTAAAAGGGTGAATTCACCTCCTCATGGCTGTCACCAGCTGAGGGTCTGTGTCACCCACCATCACACTCATACTTGCTGCCATGGAAGGATCAATATGTTTTTCCAGCAGCGAGGAGAGACACTATGAGCACTGCAGCCCCAGGATCCCAGCCTCTGGCTGTGCTGGGAGACAGGCTGGCCCTGGAGGCCGCTCTGCAGCTGACCACTGCCCGAGCAGTAACGTGAGCCCTGGCCATGGCTACACTCATAGACAAATGGTAATAAATAAGCAGCAAAGCACTGTGGCTTGACAAGCTTTGAGCATCCCCAGGGATTTGTAATGGGATATGGAGGTTTTCACCTCCTGGTCTCTGGTTCACATTTCAAATCCAGCCCTGCTCCAAAGTGACCAAAGGTCATTGCCAGGCTCAGTCGCCCGTGTGAAGACATAAATGGCCTCATTTCTCTAATTCCTGAAGCGAGGCTGGGGGGAGGACTGGATTTGTTTGGGTTTATGATCCTGGTGGAACAGCCCAACAGCAAAGGCTATCAGGGAGCCTCTCTGCCCAGTCCCCATCCTGGCTGTGTCTGGTGCCTGGACACCTACCCAGCAGCTGCTGGGCACTGCACCTGGCCCCAGCCCACGGAGCACAGAGGGCCTGGCCTTGCTCTAACTCCTCATTTTACTTTTTCCAACTATAAAGCTAAGCAGGAGTGTGCACTTTTGGTGTGTCCTCTGTACAGGGCCTGGGAGATTTGCAGAGATTTCTGCTGGTGTGAAACTTCAGTATTAACACACAGATCCTCGGTCCTGTCTGCAGAGCTTGGTCTTGGTCCCTGTGGCAAAGATGTCACAGGAGGGTGACAAATGGGTTCTTCTAACCCAACTCTGCATGAAAGGCAATTGCAATGGTGCAGCCCTCCTTGCCAGCTGCATCCTTACGCCGTGGATAGTCCTGGAGAGCCTGGGCATGGACCACATTGGCTTTGATTTTCTTAGTGACATCTCTCTTCCCATCAGCTGGGAACTGGGGAAGAGCATCTAAGATTCCTGCTCTGTCCTTGTTTCACTCTGCTGTCAGGGAGGTGGCTGGGCCTAGGCTGTCCCTGCCCCTGTGCCCTTGCAGGACCACAGTGCTGGTGCTCACGTCCTGCCCTGGACCTTTGCAGTGGCCCCCCCAGCCCATGCATTTCTCATACCATTCAGTGTGTGATGGGGTTCCTTTTCCCTTTGTGGCAATCACCAGAGCAGCTCAGGGCCGACACACAGACCTGCATAGGTTTGCAGATTGCCCTGGATTCCCAGGCACGGGGGTGTTTTATAAATATCCCTTATTATTACGGTGCTCTATTAATAACCACCTTGGGGAACAATGGGAGCACGCAACAGCTTTGGTCACCCGATGCCAACCAGCCAAGCCTCCTCAGGGCCATGGGACATTCTCAGAAAAGCATCTATTTGGGGAAGCATTAGCATTTGCACACAAGCCCGGGGATGCACAAGGCCCTGGAGGAGGCCAGGCCATGGTCTCTGCTCATAGCGATGTTCTGTCTGAGGGCATGGATGCTCCTCACCATCCTGGTCCCTCTTCATGCCAAACATGGGGATGTAGCAGGGCCTGGCTATAGACCTCTCCTCACCCCATGGAGAGGGGTGCACTGGGGCTGCAACCCTGGGAATCTGGTTCTGCCCGTCCTCTTCCCCCATCTGTGCCAGATGGGCAGGGCAGGAAGGGAAGGATCATGGCTTGTGGTAAATTTGGTTCTGCCTAGACACTTTTGTGGTTGCAACTCTTGCAAAATTTGATGAATGTTTCCAGGGACATATCCTGGATGTTGTCACAGTCTGCATTGACGTTAGTGGTTCAGGATGAGACAGCTTTTGGGCAGCCTTGATGCTCAATCAAAAGGCATTTGAGAGAGGGAGATGGAAATTAAAGAGGCTGATAGAGTGACCATCATGTTCTTTCTGCAATCCACTGCTTCCCACTTGGGCCAGAGACAAGGGGCTCACTGGGGACCCTCTTCCAGCCCTTGATGCTGCCTGTGCACCCAACACATCCAGGCAGAGGGAGACATCCCTTCTCTTCATACTGAGAACAGGACAACAGGGCTCCACAAAGGATGAGGAGGAAAACTAAATAAAGGAGCCCAACATTTGTTTCTCCAGGAGAGGCATGAGGGACCCTTGCTCCTGCTGGTTGTTATGGCCCTGCTTGGGATCCTGCCAGGTTCACCAGGGAAAATGGTGCTGGGTTTTTTTCACATTGTTCCTGATGGCTGGGCACTTCCTGAGTGTTTCCAGTGAGGTGGGGAAGGAGAACGAGAGGAAAACGGAACCCTTTTTTATTTTCCTTCCTTTCGCAGTATCTCTGTGATCACAAAAAGCCATATTGCAGCTGATTTTCCTGCCTCCGTTCACACGGGCATTTTGCAAGGGCACAGGAATTCCTCTATGAGGGACGTGGGCTCTTCTGATGCCCCGCTGCTGGCACAGGGCCTCCCCACACCCCCGAGCTGCCAACTTCCCAGCTTCCTGCTCCCAGGAGCTTGGGATGCAGCGTTGGGCCCCACATCCCACCTGTTGCCCTGGCCTGTGTTGGCAAAGGCAGGGAGCAGAAGCAGAAGAAAGCACAGGGTCTGCAGCCCCGGGGTCTTTGCGGAGGCAGAGGTGGGAATGCAGAGAGGCAGCGGAGAGGCTGCACTGCAGAGCCCGGAGCATCAGGAAGGGCTGCTGTCCCTGTGGGGTCAGGGAACAGGATAGTGCTGAGAACCAGCATAACTCAGCAAGCACCACTTGCAGCTGCTGTAGCTGCAGATCTCCTGTTTTCATAAACCCTGCGCTGAGCTACACAGCCAAGGAAAGAGGTGTAAAAATGCGAAGAGAAGTAAAGGCTGCAGGGTTTTGTGCTCCCTATTCATGACTGAGTCACTCAGCAGCTGTATAAAGAAGTTGCAGAGCTCAGCAGGTGCCCAAGAGGACTTCTGTGCGATATGAAGATGAAAAATCTCTCACTTCATCACTTCTGGAAAAACAGACATTTTGCTTAACCTGAATATTTCCAGGGCCTCAGCAGGAGTGCAGCCCTAGCCTTGGTGCACAGGATGCAGTTTGAATGGTCTTGCTCACAGGATAGTGTGTGTGACCACTTTGGTTCCCTCTTGCCATGTTGCAGTTTACCAGCAAAGGAAAGCCAGTGATCCCTAGGGGATTTCAACAGGTCTGGGCTGGGAACAGGCCTTCTTCTTGCTCCAAACATGATCAGTGCTCAGAGCTAAGCAAGTGGACCCAGGTCCAAGCATCCACCACCCCTTAATTCCTCTCTGGTTCAGCTTTCACTTGCTTTCCCTTAGTAAGGACATTCTTTTTCTTTACCAACTGCAAAGCTGGGGAAACCTAATGCCAGTATTAAGAAAAATACTTTTCAAATTATCCTTTAGTTCCAACAGCTTAATGTCCTTACACATGCTTAGTGTGGAGTTTCAGCCTCATCTGTCTGCAGCAGGACAGCCCGCCCTGGTTGGGAGCAGCAGGACCCCTTTCATGTCGGTGTGTCAGTCCCCCAGCCAGCTGCAGGGAGGAGAGGCCACGTGGAGCAACAGGCCCTCCCAGGAGAAGTCTCCTCAGAAGGGCTGAGCACAATAGTTGGTTAGGTTTTTGAGGTTGTGTCTCCCTGTACTGGATCAGATGCAATGGGTAGAGTGGTCCTTCTTTACCCAGGGGTGGTGCTGAGGTTCTCTGCAGCCCCTGTGCTCCGGTGTTGGCTCTGAGGACCTGGTGCCCATGGCTTCAGCATGGGCATGGCCGTGCTCTGTGCTCTGGGTGTGCACAGCATCAAGTGCAGGACTGGACTCACCCATGGCATGAGCCTGGGCATTTCTTGCTTGCCCAGATGGAGGCTCTACTATTTTCCCCCTGGGGTGGCAATGTGACAAGCCAAAGGAGCCCATGGAAAGCAGAGTGGCTGACACAATGAGATCTCGGGGGTTGTGCAGAAACAGACAGTCCTTTCAGAGAGTAACAGGACAGGCAGGAGCAAGGCTGTAAGAGGTTCTGCTGCTGAGCCCTTCCTACCTACCCATGCCACTGGAGCCTAGATGAAAGCAGCTGTAAGTCCATGGGGATAACTGGCAGCTTGTCAGGTGCCTTTCCCATGGCAGTGGTTAAAACCTGCACCCTCACACCCACCCCACCTCTGCAGCTCCTTGGCATCACCTGGCCATCCCACCTGCCTTAGCCAGCGTTTTCTGTGTGAAGAAATGTGTCACCCCAAAGAGAGGCTGCCCTCCACCCCCTCTCCGTTCCCCCTCCTGCCCCCTCTTGCTCCACAAATAAACAGGCAGGTGCTGACAGCTGCCAGGTTTGGCCAGAACACTTTTGACAGAAAATTGAAGCCCCCACTGTGAGGAGGACAAGCTGGGGGGGCTGTGTGCTGCAGGGAGGCCAGGAGAGTGGCCAGGCTGATGAGGTTCCATTTTTAAAGCAAATTCAAATACCAGTCAGATGCTAACCTGAACAGGCAGAACTGGGAAAGCCCATCCCAATATTAAATTTCCTTTTCTCTTCTGGTTTTTTCCCCCTTAAGTAACTCATACGTAACATCTGGCATTCATCTTTTCTTTCTTTCACGTGCACGGCAGAAACCCTGGTGTGAGTCATGTCCATTTAAATATGGAAGCACATCATAAAACCTAATGGAGAGTCCAAGAGGTGAGCTTTTATGTGGTTAAAACTCATAGAGAGGTCAAGATTGTTTGGTTTAAACATGGGGGGTCATTCTGCACATGAAGGTGGTCCTCTAAACCTTTGGAAAGCCTTGTTTGCTCAGCATGAGAGCTCAGCGCAGTGTCCTGTGGTTTTACTGTCTGACTCTGACGGCACTGACTCAATGGAGGGGCTGCAACCCACAACCATGAGGAGTCCACAGCCTTGGGGAGGGGTGCCTAGCCAGCAACAGGAGTGGGACTTGGGGCTGTACTGCCGAGGGAGTTTTGGGGTTGTCACTCTGCTCATGGCAAAAGGCAGTGATGGGTCCCACTGCATGTCCCACAAGGCCAGGGGAGCTTGGCATTCCCCCATCACCTGTAAAACCCAACATGTTTTATGTGACAGGGAAGAAGAGGAGTGTTAACAAGTCGTTTGTCCTTGTTAAACTCCTTTTTTGTTTTATGGACTCTGAAATAATTTTTGGTGACCATTTATTACTACTTTATTGTCTGGTTTATTGTGACTAAGAGCACAATAAAGCAAACCTTCTGCTCAGGACTGGCATAAAGATGCTATTTGATCTCTGAATTCTTTTGCCTGGTGTACTTTTGCTTGAGCCAAAACCAGGCATCTGCAGCCCGTCTTGGGTCAGACAACCCCTGCCTGTTCCTGGGACAGGGTCTTGTCCCAGTGACTATCCCAGCCATGGGCATGAGTGAGTCCCATCCTGGGAAAGCAACAGTAGGATCTGCCCCTCTGCTGCTGGAATAGACCAGCTCAGTTTCCAGCTCCTCCTTGCAGATCGCATGGGCAGGGATGATTTTTGACTGTAAGGAAACAAGTCATTCAGGGTTATGACCCTTGGATTATATAAATGTGGATGCTCAGTATAGCCAGTATGACATCCAGCTCTCTCTTCAGCTCAGTCTTTGCTGTGGTAGGCACCGGAGCTGATCCATCCCATGTCCTCAAACACCTGCTCCTACCAGTGGCTGCATATTCAGGATGCAATTAAAATAATGACAGCCAGGGGCAAAGTCCCTGACAACTTAAAGGCATTAAACACTTAGGGTCTGCTCTGTGGTCCCCCCACCCCTGTCTTGTTTCCATTACCATAACAACATCTCTATTTACTGCTGATGTCCCTGGTCATCTAATGCTAGCGTGCCGACTGTCTTGACTAATATAAACCCCTTCCTCAGCTGTCTTTTGAGTTTTCCACTATTTAATCCCCAGTTGTCAAGTTGGCACGAGATTGGATGATGGAGCCTGCACAGTCACCTCTGAGAGTGAAGAGGAGATGATGGTCCCTGCTCAATGCTCTCCCTCTGTCCCAGTACTGTATGGCCATGGGGGTCAGTGCAGACAGGGTGTGGTGTGGAACCAGCCTTTTAATAGAATCAAGGAGCAATGGTTGGTACCTAAGCAACCAATCAGCATATCCTGCTCCTGAGCCCAAAGCATGGGATCAGCAGAGGCTGGACACTTCCCCTTGCTCCAGGGTTCCTGAGGATGCTCTTCACACCTCCTACTCCCTTCCTACAAACCCAAGGGATGAACAATATCCACATCTTACGCCAGCCTGCTCTGTGTTTGCTGTGCTGGTGTTTCTCCATCACCTGCCAGGCTGCCCCAAGTAGAGCAAAGCAGAGCTGAGTTTCTCTGCTCTGGCTAATCTGTGGTTTCTCCTCTGCTGAAGACACTTAAGTGCTTGGGAGAAGGTGCAATTTCATTTAACATTTTTCTCTCCTGTCTCTTGCTGCTTACTGCCAAGAAACTGTCAGTTCCAGCCAAGCTTCCCGTTCACTTGTTCTTTGCCATACCATGAAGTCTGGGCTCAGTTTGTAGCTCCTAAAACTGCAGGAATACAATTCCACCCTGCCCTCACATCCCAGGGCTGTGCCTGAACTTTCCAGGGCCCTGTGTTTGCTCCTCCACTATTCCTTCTGTGCCATCCTTGCCCCTACTTGCTGCCAAAAGGCAGAGAAATGGGATCTCTTGCTAATAAGCAATCCAGTTCAAGGTCTTGTTTGAGCACAATCAAAAATGGCCCCTGTCCAACCTGACTTGCAGCATTTTGCCTTGCTAAATCCAAGAGAGGTAGAAAAGAGTCTGTTGAACCAGAATCCTTTTAGACCCAGACTTGTGCAGCAAGGAGACAGGCAGAAGGACACTGACACCAAATCCCCATTGCTCTTCTCAGAAGGGCATTTATCTTGTTCCCTCAGCCCTGTCTCTTCTGCTCTTTTTTCATTTTCAGGTACAAGCTCTGCTAGTCCTTCCAAGTGGTTTCCGTGCAGGTCTGGCAGAGACGCTGCCATATGTTTTTCATTTTGATAACTCCCCTATGGTGTCTGTTATCACCCAAGCCTCTATTAAGATTTATTCCTGTTATTGTAGCAGTCATTTTCCCCAGTACATGTGCATTGTATTTGGAGAGAGTCATAACCACTTTCCACATCCAACAGATGCTGTAGTCAGAGCGACTCCTGCTTCCATTTACCAGACCTTTCTACTAATATGGGATTTCACCAATAACCACAAGTGCTGTTCACTCCCCAAGATTTCTACACTGTCATTTCTTGACTGTGTTAGTGGCAAAACACCACCCAGAGCTGCAGTCCCTCATGAAGCAAAAGTTTTGCTTGGTTTTGCTTTTCACCCACTTTCCTGTTCAAAACAGTGAAAGACTCCTCACATTGGGTGAAAGGCTGAGTAGGAATGAGGGCACACAGGTCTGGAATGGGCAATGGCTATTGTGAGAGGGAAAAATGGCTGGTTCTCACTCATAGGATTTGATGAGGACAGGCTGGTGAAGGGGATGGGATTTGTTGGACATGGTATATGGATTTAAGGAGAGGCCAAGGTGCCTTTCATGAGGATGGATGCCGTCAGGAGCTGTCAGGCTTCACTGGCATCACTTTGGTGGTGCCCACCTCAGCTCTGCCTCTTGGCAGGAGGTTAGGAAAGATATGTCCCTCCTCCCCTGGGGCTGACAGTAACCATGGCCCCAAGGCTTTTTTGCTCTCATCCTTATCACAGAAAGCAGCACCACTTGGGCTCCCTAAGCGAGGCAGTCTGCCTGCAGCATCCACAGACCCTTCCAATATGCCCCTCTTTCATCCCATAGCAGTTTGTTCAGCTCATACGGAAGAAAGGAGCTCCAAATGCTTTCCGGGCCTAATAATATCCATCAAAGCATTTCCAGGGCTGAGGCGAGGATATACACTGCAGCAGGCAGAGCAGGAAATGGGCTCGGGTTTTCCAAAGCTGCCTCTTCCAACCAGAGCAAACCACAAGATCACGGGAGGACAAGAGCGCTGCTCTCGTGGCTTTGTTTGCCCCAGAAGGAGTTGATTTGATGAGAAAGGAAATTAGCTTTCTTTAATCTGTCCTTGTGCTAATTCCGCAGAGGAAGGCATGAGCATTGGCGGTTCCTGAAACTGAACCGCCCCTCAGTGCCAGTCGGTCTGTGCTATTTGTGGGGATGGGGGTGTTTTCCAGGCCATGGCCCGTGGGAAGTGCCCGAGGACTGCAGTGAGCTCTGCTTGGTGGACGTGGAGAGCCCTCATCCCCGAGGCCAGTGGCCCCACAGGGACATTCACCAGCACAGCTCAGGCCCGTGGTGTGTCACCTTACACATGCCTTTCTCAGGTGACAGGGGTGCCACCACTGGTTTCACCAGGGCCATATTTTCTGCAGAAAAAGCTCTGAGGAAAGAAACATCTGTGTTGCTTCTCACCTCTGGGGAACCTGACTGTGTGCCTTCACACCTCTTTTCCAAATCTTGTCTCTGAGTCCAGCAGGACAAGAAGGAGGATGTTCCTTGTGCCTCAGCCACATGTGTGAGAACAGATTAGACTTGAACAGCCTTTTCCATTAAAAATATTATCTTATAAGATCACAAGAAATGTAAAAAATCATTGGGAATGTGGATTCCTGAATGGTTCCAGGCTGGCACTTAAGCTGAAAATGGGGAAATGAAATTAATGAGTAGGAAGAACAAATGCTAACTACAATATCATCAGAGAAGAGCTAGAAATGGTGCAGTGTTACTTTATACAACAAAGCCTAAAAATACAATAAATAAGTTATACAAAACATAAACCAAGATTATCCTGGATCCTTTTCAATGCCAAGCAGCTCTCTGAAGGTGACTAAACATCATCACTGTTGTTCACTTGGAAGGACACTGAGACGCAACCGGCAAAGGGACTTAGATGTGCCAAGCAATCCTGGGCATCCCATGTTGTACTTGTTTGAGGCATCACAGAGGCAGGATTGGGAACTCTGAGTCTTACTCCACTCTGCTTCTTCGTGCTCATTTAGTAACACATCATTGCCCTTTGAAGGGCATGTACAAGGATCACAAAGCCTATTATAAGGGCTTCCTGGCAGCTGGTCAGGTCCCTATTCCTTACTTTCCATGAGATGCCTGTTAAGGGATGCCAGGTCTCCAGCCAGGATTCTACAGGCAGGAGCACAAAGTGTGCAGGGCACATCATGCCTGCAGGCAGGGCTGGTCTCCTGTCCAGCTGGTCTCTGTGCCTGCCAGGCCTGACTGCAGTGCCTGCCTGCTCCAGCAGCCTTGGGGTCCAGCAGAGACAACCTGCCTGTCCCCAGCACCCTCAGCAGGATGTCTGCCTGGACTGATGTGATGAACAGAGCAGGAGTCAGAGCAGCGGCCTGAAATCCTCAAAACCCTTCTGCTTGGGGAGGGGGATGTGGTGTCAGTCATACTGGTGTGCCTCTGCAGGCAGGCAAAAAGGAACACCACTCCTGCCTCATTTGCCCCACCACAACACTCTGAAAAGGGGTGAGGTGTCTCCTACAGCACAAGGAGATAGCAGATGTAGCTGAAATCAGCTCACAGGTCACAAAGTCCCCTGAGAACAGGCACATCCACAAGTGGGTAAAGTGACAAGAAACAGAAGGAGAAGGGAGAAGACAATGGGTTGGAGCAGGCTGGCAGAAACACCACTGCTTTTTTTCAGACAAACATGGGCTCCAGGAAGGGTCCTGGGCTTATCTTCAGGTCTAGTCTCGGCTCTCACAAAGAGCACTCCCCCATATGACTTCAACATGTGTGAGCTGCCCTCAGTGACAATGCAGAACCTGCTGCCTCTCAGCTGGACACATTCCAAAGGATCCAGCTCCAGCACTGACGCAGGATGAAAAATCTCCGTGATGTGGCCAGTTTTTATGCTGGATTGGATTTGAAGAAGCAGCTGACATTGACTGAAGCATCCATTCCTTATGGCACTTGGGTTGCTTCAACATGTCCAGTGGAACACCCAGCAAGGCAGGGAGAAGATTTGTGCCAGTGGGAGCCCAGTAGTTTGTACAGCCTCCCATTTGCACGGTGAGCTCTGCGGTTTGTTGTTTGTGTTCATTTGTTTGTGCTAACGTACTGTGTTGTGTTAGTGATTAATATATATCCTCATCTGCCACACCAAACCCCATGAAAACATCTGAGCTCAACAACAAGTGATGTTAATCTGTTCTGTTCTTTGCTGTGACAGGAGACAAGGCAGAACAACAAGGAATGTCTGGGGTATTTTACTGGCCTAACAGAAAAGGGGAAAAGTTCTCGCAAGATAAAAAATCCATACAGGACAATGCAGCAACTGCAGACAGGGAACTATGGGGGACACCACATCCCCTGACAGTGACTGAGCTCCATAATGACCCTCCATGCAAGAGTGGTGCTTGTCTGCCTGCAACCTCGTGCTGGGTGGAACTATCTGGGCTCCCCTATGTGGAAGTGAACCCTCACACAGACAACCTGCATAGCCACAGGGTGCCTGTGAGGGTCAGGCCTCAGTGACTGCATCCAAACGAGAATCAGGCTGCCTTAAGACAAAATAAATGTCTGCACAGGATGCTGCTGTGTCACTGAAGGAATATAAACCTTTGGTGCAAGAAGCACAACTGAATCATGGAGAAATGCCTGACTTTCCCTCTAGCAATGCTGCTGCAAGTGGATGACTTGAAATCAACTCTAACTCCACAGAAAGGATCTAGCAAGATGCAATGAGGCAGATGCTTTCCCTTCAGATGAAGCACAGCAGCAGTGTCCTCCCATGCACTGCAAGACTTCTTCCCCCTCTTCCCCAAATTTGTGTTGTGATAAGGAAATACCCTTCAACTAACCCATTTTTGGTACCTCAGTACTCGGGAGGTGGAGGGCATTCTTCTTTCAAACTAAAAGCACCTCATTCCCCAACAGCTGCAGCTGCATTTCCCTGTACTCAGGGAGCACACACAGTCGAGCAAGAGCTTCCCCCTTCACCCTGGGATTCAAGTGAGGAACGGGTCAGGCAGGAGGGGATGGGCACTTATTCACTCATACATTAGTGGTAGTTTGTGTGTCAGCCCCAGGCAGAAGAACAGTACCGTTGTACAGAGCTTTTTGACAACATTAATGAACATTAATGAGGACAGGGAGTGACAGAGTGACTGGTTTTAGAGGTAACTCCTGGTTCACTCAAAACCAGATGAGCTGGGGTGGGCTCCTCAAGGAGCCCCAGGCAATGACCCCAGTAGTCAGGTTTCCTTGCCCAGGCCACCCTGGAGCTCCCAAGGGAGCTCTGAGTTCTGGGGGTGGGCAAGGGTCCCGAAAACTTTACAGCCCCAAATCTATGGGCTACACAGAGCAGCTGTATTGCAGGAGAGCGTGGATATCTCACTGGAGAAGAACGAGCAGTTGTCAGGGTGGGGGCCAGGGGGCGGGGCAGGGGGAAGTAAAAGTAAAAGAAGGGGGGAAAGGGAGAAACCCCGCCGGCTGTGTGCTGGGGGAGAGTGGCTGACAGTTTTATTTCTGAGAATTTCCCTGTGCGTGATCTCTGCATTGGGATCTGCAGGCAAGTGCCCCATAAAAGCAGCCCGAAATCCCCATGGCAAATAACACGGAGCCAAGGCTGGCAAGCAGGAGCCAGTGAGAGGTGTGGGGAGTGCGAGGGGTACGGGAGCTCAGCCCCATTCCCCCGGGCCCTTTGGAGCCCCTCCGGCTCCCCACCGTGCCCGTCTGCAGGGTCAGGCAGCCGGCAGAGACTCGCAAGCCCCAACTTTCCCTGACACATCACTGTCTATTAGCAAGAAAACTACGGTTGTTCATGAGGATTGAGTTGGTTACAAAACAATTATTTCTTACTGGATTCTTTCTTCCTCGGAGTGTTTATCACCCTTCTCTTTCTTTCATTCGTTCTTTCTTTCATTCTCATTCTCTCTTTTGCTCTCTCTCTTTCTCTTCTCTTCCTCTTCTCTTCCTCTTCTCTTCTCTT
>VXAU01000197.1:623604-638653 GCA_013399695.1 Formicarius rufipectus
GAGCCGCGCACCTGCCGCGCTGCCGCCGCCCTGGCCGGACCGGGCCTGCTGGAATTCCCGCTCGGCACCCGGCGGTCCAGGGAAGCCAGCGAGCTGCACCGGGGCACTGTTCCCCGGCGAGGGCCGGCGGACCCCGCGGCGCCCTGCGCAGGGACGGCGCCTGGCACCGTGCCGTGGTGCCCGTGCCCGCGACCCGAACCGCTCCGGGTGCGGCAGAGCGGGTGGGCAAAGCGGCTGCGGCGGAGCGCGCGTTCGTCCTGCCTGGCTTTTCGTTCGGCTGTCCTTATGGGTTTTGCCGTCTCTTTTTCTTTTCCTTTTCTGTTTTCTTTTCTATTTCCTTTTTTTTTTCCTTTCACTTTCCCATCTTTCTTTCTTTCTTTCTTTCTTTCTTTCTTTCTTTCTTTCTTTCTTTCTTTCTTTCTTTCTTTCTTTCTTTCTTTCTTTCTTTCTTTCTTTCTTTCTTTCTTTCTTTCTTTCTTTCTTTCTTTCTTTCTTTCTTTCTTTCTTTCTTTCTTTTTTTCCTTTTATTTCCTTTTATTTCCTTTTTTCCTTTCTTCTTCTTTTCTTTCTCTCCTTTTATTTCTTTCCTTTTCTTTCTCTCCTTCTTTCCTTCCTTATTTCCTTCTTTCTCTTTCTTTCGTCTGTCTTACCCTAGTTTCTATTTTACTATATATCTTTCTCGAGACTCGGTTCACACACAAATTTGATTGTTAAATTCGTTAGATTCGTTAATTTCGCTTCAAGCATCAGTTGCAAAATAATGCTGATAGTCGCCGTAGTCGGAGTAATAACGAGGATGACTGTAATTATAAAACAGTAGTCATCGATAACGGGTTCAAATTAAAGGCCAGGAAATTCCTGTTTTCACCGAGACCCGCGGGAACTTCAGGCTTTTTCACCTGCCGAGATCTCCCCTCTTTCCTCTTTATTTCCAGCCTAGCAACGAATCCATAAAGGTCCGCGGCTCCCGTTAGTTGAACCCCTACGAAACATCGTTGTGCAGCAGCATCTCCACCAGCGAGACAGCGCCAGCCTTTCTCGTGCTGCACGGGCAGTGCTGCCGCGGCGGAGCCGCGGGGTTCCTCCTCCCGGGCCGCCCGTGGGAGTCCACGGGGAGCTCCGCCGCTGGGCTGTTCATGCGGGGAGCGTGCGGGAACAACGCATGTAAGGCTCTGTGCCCCGATCCCGGATCGCTGCCGTTTTCACCCCGATAGTTATTTGCTTCCCCACGACCCAGCGGGGAGCCCGGGCTGCCGTGCCAGGGCCGAGACGGGCCGAGCGGGGCCGCCCCCACCTCCCCTGCAGAGTTTGCGCCCACCCCTCGCCGCAGCCCGGGATCGCCGGGGTACAGAGGTTGGGGGGCGGGAGGGACGGCGGGGCCGGGCAAGGGCCGGGGAAACGGGCAGAAAGGAGGGATCGCGGGAGGGACGAGAGGAGAGATGCTGGCGGAGTGGTGAGTGCGAAGGGCGAACGGAGGGAAAGCGGAGGGCAGTGAGGCTGTGTCCCAGTCGATCCCTGGGGCGCAGAGAGAGCCCCCGCCGGACCGCGTCGCACCTGCAGGGCAGTCTGGGCTCGGGGTGTGCGGGGCAGCCCGTGCCGGGGAACGCAGGCACCTCTGCAGCAACAGGGCCGTGGGTCGGTGTGAGCACGGTGCAAGCACTGGTGTGCGGAGCGCGAGTGTCCGTGTCCGAGTACATCTGGCCCGGCCTGTGGGAAGCGGTGCCGGCGTGGAGACCCCGGCGAGGAAGGACGAAGGTAGCAGCAGCTGTGTCCACCCCTCCCTCGCCTTAAAGGTCTGGGAGATTGAAGAATGTGAGGCCGAAAAGGGGAAGGGGCTGCGGCGGATATCTGCTGCGGGGGGAAGTCTGGCCGGGGCCGGGGAAGGTGGTGGAGCGGCGGGGACTCGGCAGTGCTCGAGTCCGATGGCCGCCCCGGGACTTGGGAGCTGTCATATGGGGGAACGGGCGAGTCGCTGCCACGCGTTAATTTACTCGTTGCCTTCACGGCCTTTTGCGCGAGAGTTTGGAGGCGAAGGAGATGTGTATCCGCGGAGGATGAGGGGAAAGGGAGAGAGGTGTCCCTGCCCTTTTTCCCCGTCGAGCTCTCGACGTTTTCGCACGGCGGAGCTGTTCCCTGCAGGAGGCGGCGGGACGACCCCGTCCTCTTCTCCCACCTGCTCGGGCCAGATGTGAGCTGCGAGGAGCAGAAACTCCGGGCTCGATCCAACACACACTCCCGGCACCTGGACAAGAGCAGCGCCAGGGGCAGAGCAGTGTTGCTAACAGCGGGGTTAAGCAACCCCTCGTTGAGACAGGATGAGCTTTGCGGCGCTCCGGTGATGCGGAGTGGCCAGGGGAATGGGACAGGCGTCGGCGGCGCTGGGCGAGACGCTTGTCAAACGTGGCCTTTGGGTTTAGACCCTTTTGGGGATGCAGGAAAGGGGACGATCCTGCTTGCTCCACTGCGCCGTGCCACCCACTCCTTCGGGTGGGTTCTGTCGCTGCGGGGTTCCCGTCGCGGGACAGCTGGGACTGGTTTCCCCCTCTATCGTCTCAGCTCCGCCCGGCGACGCTTACGCGTGTGCGAACCCCGCGCGGCCTGCGAGGCCGGGCACGGGATGTTGGGATCGGGGCGGCGAGGTCTTCTCTCAGGGATTTGGGGTTTCGAGGCGGCAGCCCCCCTGTTTGGCGGGGACCCGTTCCGCTGCCGCACAGGGATTAACGATTCCCAGGGGGTCCCCTATTCCCGGTACACATCGCTCAACCCCGATCCGCCCGGCCAGGTGGAGAGGCCGAGGGGCCGGTCCGCGCCCAGGCTGTCCCCGTCGTGGCGCCGCTTACAGCTGGAGCTTTACGTAAGGAGCAGGGAATGAGAAAGGGATAAACCTGGGAAACAGTGCGGAAAGTGAAGGCACGGATAGCAACCTCGAGCTCTCCAACTCTGCTGGGTCATAGGATTAGGGTCTTTTCTTAAATTTCCAGGGGGAAATATTTTCTTTTCTCCTGGGGCAGAGGCTGTCTAGAGCCGGGAACGCCTCGGGGAAGGGTCTGGTTCCCCGCGTCCCGCTCGCATCAGTCCTTGAGTTCCCGAAGGCGGCTTGGAGTTCCCACCCGTGGCTCCTCGCTTTCCTCCTGTATTACCCCGAGGTGCCCAAACGAAATTCCTTCCCCAGCTCCTTGTATTGCCGCCAGGTGAGCAGCACGGGGCAGTACCGGGACACTCTTCTCCGTGGCGTGTCCCTGAGCTCGTGACAGAAGCTACCCCGGCCGGGAGCAGCGCTGCCAGCAGCAGCAAAGAAACAAAACACCGATCGTGTCACGCTTTGCCCTTATGCCGTTAGCTGCAGGAACATATGCTCAAATATGTAAGAGTAGTCTAGATTTTTCTCTGCAAATATTTTTACCACATCCAAAGATAATATTTCAACAGAAGAATCAAGCCCCGCAGGCTACAGACAGGGCAGCTATATATAACCCGCTTGCTCACTCCGGCTCTCCGCGCATCGCTCGGGTTATGCAACCCCCATCGCGGTGGTAGCCACCGGCGCGCCCCACGGCTCCGCCCGCCCCGTCGAGGCATTTCCCCGGGACATCGGTGCAGCCACCCGCCCGGACGGACCCGGCACCGGGGCTCGAACCGGGACTGGTACTGGTACCGGAGCCGGGCCAGGCCCGGAGGGGCGGGCACGTCGCCTTGCCCCGCGCCGATGCGGAGGAAGGGCCCGGGGAACTCCGCGGCGCTCCGAGGGGCCGGTACCGAGCGGTGAGTAGCGCCTCGTCCTCGCCGGGGCAGGGACGGGGACCGGGGCAGGCCTCGGCCAAGACAGGCCGTGCAGGTGCTGCCGACGGAGCGGGGTCTCACGACGGGCTGGCCAGGAGCTCGCCTGCCGCCACGCTCGTTGCTTTCCGTTTTCTCCGCTTTCTTTTTGGGTCGAACGCCGACGAGTGCTTTGAGGGTTTGGTGGCCAGGAGCTGGGGGGATCTTATCCTACTCCTGCGAAGCTGCCGGCAGTACCACCTGTGCCCTCAGCGCGCCCCGACGTGCCCAGACCCCTCCTGCCGCGGCGGCTTGGACTGCGAGTCACCGCGTCCACCGAGCCGCCGCGGCCGCCCGCAACCCCGAGGTGGATGCGAGCTGGAAGAAGGGAGCAATCCCTTCTCTCGCTGCCGGACATCCGCAGCGTGACGCCGGGCTCAGCTCGGCTCGGCTCGGCTCGGCTCTTCCCTTCCCGTCGGCCGGCTCCGGGAGCCGTGATTGACACCGCCGGCCCCTCCGCCCGCCCCGCAGCACATCCCATCCCTCCCCGGCGGCCGCTTGCCGTGCCCGGGAGGCGGGGAAGGGCCTCCCCAGCCCTTTGACACCGTCTCGGCAGGAGTTTCACTTCGCTTTCGCCGCCGCCGCCGCCACTTCTGCAGGCAAACACCCCCGGCTTCCATGTGACGCCTCCCAGCCACTGAATGGGGGAAAGCGCCTATAAGGGAGACACTTTCCCTACGTGCAGGATAAAAGGAGGGGACGAGGGAGCAGAGAAAGGAGTTGTGGGGGGGGAAGGAAAGAGAGAAAATAAATTAATAAATCGCAGGGAACGAACTTGGTGGGAGAGAAATTAGGACCTCGGGGAAGAAATTCGGGGAATTATATATTTGTTTCCCCCCGGTCCCCTCTCGCCGATAGAGCCCGGTCCGCCGTTGCGGTGCTCGGCGCAGGCTACAAAGAGCTCTAGGGAAGTTTCTTGCTCCCCAACGCCCTTCCCGTGGGGGACAGAGGGTTTAGGTTGTTTTGCTGTTGGATTTTTTTTTTTAAGTTTCCCTTCCCCCGCGTCTGGAAGGAGGGGGGTCTCATTCGCACCTCCCTGGATGGTGCCGTAGAAAGGAGGGGAGTGAGGAGGGTGGGAGGGGGGGCTCGTGGTGGGAGGCTGCCGCGGCTGCTGTTCCTGCATTGGTGTCTCCCCTATGGACGAAAACAGCCCTCTGTCTCCCAAGGCAAATGCTTTCAGTATCGCCTCTCTGATTTCAGTCGCCGCCGCCGCCGAGCAAGCAGGGAAGGGAGCGCTGGAGGAGCGCCGCGGCGGCCGCAGCGCGCCCGCCCGCCCCGGCTGCCGCCCGCAGAAGATGCACTTCAGCACCGTCACCAGGGACATGGAAGGTGAGCGTCGCGCTCGACACCGCAGGGCTGCGGGGACGGGACCATCGGTCACCGCGTATCGGAGGGTTTTCGGGCGGCCCGGGTCGGCAGCCGTGCCCGGGGCAGCGCACAGAACGCGGCCTTGCCCGAGGGACCTCTCAGAGGGCTCTTTGCCGTCCCCCCCGGTGCACCTGGGCTCCTGTAGGCCTCTTTGGAGAGTTAGACTCTGGCCGTGGCCCGGTGGCAGCTTTCGACGGCTCCGCCGCTGCGACCCGCGTTTTCTCGGAGGTGCTGGAGCATCCTCCGACAGCGCTGGTCGTGCCCGGGGCAGCGGCAGGCCGGGACTCGGCTCCCGACGGCTCTGCAGCCCCTGGGCGACCTGGGGACTGCGTCGGAAATAATGTAAGAGACCCCCGCGACCTCGAGGAACCTTTCAGCATAGAAGGGGATCCTAAGGAACCGGCCGTTCCCCGGGGCGGCCTGTCAAGCGCCGCAGGGCCCGCTCGGGTCGAGGGCTGTGCGGCCGGGGCCGTCCCGGCGAGGGCCCGGAGCTTTGCTCTGGTCTCGGTCTGTTCCCCCTCTCTCGCCCGGGTATGGAAGGAATGGGGGATTGCCAAATCAAATCCGCCTTCCCATGTCAGTCGGGGCTCCGCGGCCCCAGAGCTCGGGACGTTACCTGCAGCAGAGTAGCTACACGGAAATAAGAACCGGTTTCTTTCTTTGAGTTCCCCCTTTTTTTAACAACTGTTTTTGTTGTGTTGTGGTTTTTTTTCCTTTGTTTTTGTTGTTTTTGTTTTGTTTTGTTTTGTTTTGTTTTTTTTTTGTGGAAGGGAGGTGACAGAGGGAGGTTGCTTTGTCCCAAATGGTGTGCGGCGAGGGAGGCCTGTAGAGATAGATAGCACGGGCTTTGCACCGCCGCGACTCTTGGCAGATCTCTCGGATTTGCAAAGAAAAAAATAGAAAGAAAAAAAAAGGAGGGAAAAAAAAAAAAAAAAAAAAACACAGCAAGATACCACATGACTGCAGAAAGCCTTTCCTACAAATAATTAAATTAACAGTATTGCTTTGCTCTCATGATGAAAAAAACCTAATTTCTTTNGCAAAGCGGAAAGGGGGAGGCGCCCCGCTGGGCTGGGCGCGGGGCAGGAGAGGAGGCGGAGGGCACCCCGCGGAGCCGGCGCGGAGGCGGGGGCCGCGCGGAGCGGCGCGGAGTTTGGGGGAAAGCGGGAGCCGGAGCGGAGCCCTGATCGCCTGTTTTTGGAATGATTTCAGCTATCTCCAGCCCCTGGCTCACCCAGCTGTCCCATTTTTGCGATGTTGCAGCTTTCACGGCCAACAGCCTGAGCAGCCTGAACGCCTCTGGGGGGTACCACCTCTCCNCCGCGGCCAAGGCGCCGGTGAAGAAGAACCCGAAGGTGGCCAACGTGAGCGTCCAGCTCGAGATGAAGGCGCTATGGGACGAGTTCAACCAACTGGGCACCGAGATGATCGTCACCAAGGCAGGCAGGTCAGTGCGGAGCTCGCGAGCGGTCCCGGCTCTCCAGGCGCTCCCTCCGGCCCCGGGTGCTCAGGCCGGCCGGGGCGGGAGAGTCCGGCCGAGGGCGGTTGAATTCGCAGTCTGGGGGAAAACTGAGGCTGCCAAGGGGCGAGTCGCGGAGCAGCCCGGCCCAGCGGTGGCAGTCATTTGATCCTAGCGCTTCTCTCGGGGCGAAATCTGCGAGCTCTTGCGGCCCGAAGGCCTCGGGTTGCTGCGGGAAAAATGCGCGGCTCCTGGGGTCTGCCGGCGAAGGCGTGCGGAGGACGGCGGGCAGGGCACTGGGTTTCACTCCCGCCGGAAAAGGTGCTGTGCTCCTCCGGGCGCCTTCGGCTGCCGGTGGCCTCACACGGGACTTCTATCCGTGTTTGCGGAGGACAGTGTGTGCTCCCGGGGCGGCCAGCAGCGGAACGGGGGAAAGAAAAACCGAGCACACAAACTGTGTAATACCTGTTACATTAACTTTTTAGCACGGGCAGATCTTTTCCTTCCGCCGGGGACACAGACAGACCTTAATTCTGCACCCTGAAGCGTATTGCAGGGCTGTTGCCTTTCCCGATTATCGAGTAACGAGCCCAGCACCAATCGGCCCTGCTCCGACCGCCGCGGCGCGGTTCCGGGGCCAGGACCCAGCTCCCGGCCAAAGAACAAAGGAAGGGAGTGATGCGATCGCGTTAGAAACGAGCAAAACATTTGGGGGAAAGAGAAGTCCCAATTACGGCTGTTAATTACTGCATTTAAGGGAGACCCCCGCGTAGCAGCGGCGGCTCGGACAGAGCTGTGAAGCTTTCCCCGCCAGGCTCCGGGTAGAGCTGCCTTCGGGGGGAGCAAGCGTATTGTCCAGGCTCTGACTCTTCCCTTGGTTTAAAACGATCCGGCGTGGGGGGGGAGAGAAGAAAAACAAACAAATTAAGGAATCCCCCGGTGCTTGCTCTCAGTTGGCCCCGGGACTGGCTGCGGTGGGACGGGCGAGGGAGCGGCTCGGACTCGGCAAGAGCGGTGACCGCGACCGTGCGCTGCCACTCTCCCGCCAGCGGTTTTGCGGGTCCCGAAAGTGGAAAAAATGAAACATATTTACATAGACGCAGATGTGTGGGTGTTTGTGGGAGTTTTTTTTAATTAGTAATTGTCCAAAACAAAACAATCACTGCGCTGCCCGGTGCAAAAGCAGCCGGTGCTGCGCTGCGGGACCCCGGGCGGGATTTCCCGCAGACGGTGCCTGCCCCGGCGCCGGGTCGCGCAACTCGCTGTCTCCGGCCGCGGCCTCTGAGCCCGGCGCCGGGCTCGGCGTTGCTTTCCTTAGCGGAAAAGGTCGCTCAGATTCCAGGAGGAGGCTCTGCAAACAGGAGCTCTTCGATCTGGCTTTCTTCGCTCTTCCAAAACAGCGGAAGGATTGCAAATACCCTACTTCAAAAGGGTTTGGAAATTAACCAACTCGATTTGAATCAGGGAGTTTTCCCCCACTTTTCTTCACTTTTTATTTTATGGGACCGTCGAATCTCCAGACAGGCGAGTAAAAACAGGACAAAACTGAGAAAACTAGCAGGAAAAGGCTCAGGGAAGGCGCTGCAAAGACTATTCTCTCCCAGCTTCTCCGGACTGACCCTGCTGTTTGTCTAGATCGGTCTTATCATCTCAGGTTGTTTGTTTTAAAACTAAGTTTTAAAACAAGAAACACCGGAACTGGAGCTAATGGGGGCTTTTACACGTTTAAAAATAATAATAACAGAGGGAGCGACTGGAAACGTCCTCCAGAGTTTGCTAAAGCGCTACCGAGAGGGAGACGCAGCGGCCCGATCGTGATGCAGCCCAGCAGTGCCAGGCCCGGACTGGAAGAGCTGCCGAGACTGAGGCGCGCTACCCCCTCGCCCTGTCAGGCGGCTTTTCCTCCACGGGGAGCAGTGGAACACAACCAAAAAAAAAACGGGAAAACGCACAGCAGGTCCGGCCGTACGTCCCCCGAGCGAGCCTGGGGGGACACTCTATTGTCCGGGTTTGATCGGGTTGTTTGTTCACGGGTTGTTGGGAATTTGGTTTATCAACGGCTGCAAACCCCCTTTCCGAAATACTGCCTGCTGTCGCTCGCTTGGTTTCCTACTCTGTAGAACAAAACCGAAGCCATAACGAGCCCCGACTCCAGAGCACATCTTCGGCGTGTCTCGCCGGGGAGCCGCGGGCCGGGCCCTTTTCCCGGTGTGTGCAGATGGAAGAAGGAGGGATGGGCTCTTCCCTCAGCCCACCTCCGATTGCATTTGTTCCACAGCCCTTCGAAGGAATCGTGCCCTCCCTGACCGTGGGATCCACGTCCCATCTTAGCCTGGGGTCCCCGGGGTCCTGCGCAGAGCCGAACGGAGAGGAGCAGCCCCGGGGGCCGACCTGCCCTGCCCGGGAGCCCTGGGCTGCTTTCCGTTCTCATTTCGCCCCGCAAAGGTGCGGGTCACGGGAGCCCGACCGGGCTCTCGCAACGAAGTGGAGCTGGGACGGGGTTTTCTGAGAGATCCTAGTGACCCTCTAGTCCTTGCCTGCCGGAGGTCGAGCGATCTCCCCTCCGGGCTACTGGAGGTCTCCCACTTGCCCCGTGGGCCACGCTGCTGCTATAATCACTGCTTTCAAATGGGTACAATTTGGAGGGTACAGAAGCTGCAGAAATGGGAACTCGGTCACCTCGTGCCATTCGCAGGAGTTTCTAGATGTGTTCACCACGGGCTGCCGGAACTCCCGACTCAGGTGTGGGTCTGTAGCCAGGGTAATGCTTTGCATGTGCCTCCAGTCAAGTCAGCTGAAAGGATGGGGAAGCCATGGGCAAGAAATTCTTTTCATTTGGATCTCCCTATAGCAAAGGTGAAGGAGGCGCTTATTGCCTCCGGCCTCTGCGTTCCACCTCGGTAGGCGATTTCGGAGTGTCCGACATGAACAGTCCCGGAGCTGGCGGGAGAGGCAGGACCCTTTGGGATGGTACCGAGGGCTGGGGAACAGGGGAGCCCCTCTCCTCACGCTGCCCGGACCCATCTCCCTCTTCCTCCATCCAGCAGTTCCTGTGAAGGGACCTGTCATAGCAACCGGGCGAGCATCGGAGTGGCTCGAGGGGAAGGGTACCTGCACCAGCCCCTCAGGGCTTCCCGCTGCACGTCAACTTAACACTTCTTTCTCTCTTCTCTGTGCCAGGCGCATGTTCCCCACCTTCCAGGTGAAGATATTCGGCATGGACCCTATGGCTGACTACATGCTCCTCATGGACTTCGTCCCCGTAGATGACAAGCGATACCGGCAAGTAACACCCAGCCCGTCCCGCAGTTCTCGGCGCTATGGGGCTGGTGGGTCGCTGCTCGGGGATGTACCTCTGGACGTGACACGTGTCGGTGTGAGACGAGGAGGAGACGCGGGATGTGACTGCCCTGGGGTCTCCTTCACACCCTTGCAACGAGTCTGAGGCCCGGAATGTCTGTGCAAAGCCCCAGAGTCCTCCCTGACTCTTCACCCAAGTCCTGCAAGCGGCCGGGGCCAGACCAGCATAGGCAGAAGGGCAGGTTTCCGCAGGGTGCAGGGCAGGAGCTGCCTTGACCTGCCTAGAAAAACTCTCCTTGTCCCGCTGCTACACGTCTCCACGCGGCAAACACCCATTACCCCTTAACAAAACCCCCCCTGGTGCTCCTTGAGCGCTCTCAGCGGGTGTCCCAGGGCTCTGCCATGCCCACTTGGGAGCCCACTGGGTACTTGGGTGAAGAGAGCGGGTTTTGTGCTCCAGAAAGACACTGGCCACCCGAGACACAAAACCGTGCTCCTATTTTCAGCGGCAGTGTAGGAAGGCCTTGGAAAGAGGCGACTCACAAGGCAGCAATGCGGTCTGGTTTGGAACCCCTTTAATTTTAAGACAGTGAAAGGCACATTATGTATTTAGCTTCAGATCAGGACGCCGAGCAGGCAGCCCGCATAGGAATCGCAGGGTCCGATATATAAATATTTAGACAGATATCCAAATTCTCAGGGCGTCCTAGAAATGTTTGCTTGTCAAGGGAAGTGGGATATATAACATCCAATTGAGTACATCTTTAAAAAGTAATGTTTCTGCTCAAGTCCAATGGTGTCTAATTCCCCCTGTGCAAACACTGGCTTTTAAAGTAAACACATGTATAGAAGATTGGTTTCTCTGTTTTAAATGTTACTGTTGAATATGTACTTTGAAAGAATGAAACAAGACTGCTAAATTCTGGAACTGCTAATCTACACACAACTTTCCACTCTTCCCTTAAAGCCGGAACATTACTGTATAGAGGGCTTTCTTTCACCCTTTATTTAGAGAAAGGGGGAGCTTTCGTGGCTTCTCTCCCAAATCTACACGAGTAGCTATAAATTTCCTCAATCCTGCAGATTTCTCTCACGTCAGTTCCATCGGCGACCTGATAAAATATTATATCTCCCCCGCAGCGAGTCTGGCTGCGAAGACGTGGTTCCTCCCGTGGCCGTAGGAAGCGGGAGTGATGGGAAGGCGGCGCTTCCCCCTCGCTGGCCGTGGGGACCGTCCTGGGCCGGATCCTGCGGGGCCGCGAGTGCTGTGCCCTGCAGGCAGCGCTGTAGGGGCGCGGGCGGGAGCCCCCCGGACGGCGGCTGAAGGTGCCTTCCCCTCCCGCAGGTACGCCTTCCACAGCTCGTCCTGGCTGGTGGCCGGCAAAGCCGACCCCGCCACTCCCGGCAGGGTCCATTACCACCCAGACTCCCCGGCCAAAGGGGCGCAGTGGATGAAGCAGATCGTTTCCTTCGATAAGCTCAAACTGACCAACAATTTGCTGGACGACAATGGGCATGTAAGTGTTCCCGGGAGAAGGGGCTGCACCGAGGGGAACTCCCCGCGCCGCGATTCCCGTGCCGTGCCCCTGTGCCCGCGCGCCTCAGCAGGGGCTCGGCACCCCGATCCTGACCCAGCTCCGCGGCTGCCCCGGGCAGGGGAGCCGGCAGGGCCGGGGCTGCGCTTTCCTCTCTCCATGCTCCGCCTGGATCAGTTATTGTCTCCTTGCTCGTTTTATCATTCAGATCATTTTGAACTCCATGCACAGATACCAGCCGCGTTTTCACGTGGTCTACGTGGACCCCCGGAAAGACAGCGAGAAATACGCGGAGGAGAACTTCAAAACCTTCGTCTTCGAGGAGACGCGCTTCACAGCCGTGACAGCCTACCAGAACCACCGGGTGAGGCAGTAGCGGAGCCCGGGGCAACAGAAAGAGGGGATTGGGATCGCCCCGGAGGTACTACGGGTGCGGGTGCGCCCGACGCTGGAGGCCGGGCTGAGGGTGTCCGGCGGCGGCGAGCGTGTTTGGGGGTACTCCCGCCTCCTCCTCCCCATCTGCTAAACCCATTCGGGGGCAGCGCAAGGAACCCGATAGCCGGGGAGCTGCGCAGAGCTGCATCACTGCACGCTCAGGAAGCAACGTGGGCTCCAGCCCCATCGCTAGCTTCCCCCTGACCGGGGGAACCTCATTACCTACGTAAACCCGAGACTGGGGCTAGTGGGGGAACTACAGGCTTCCCGCTGCGAAGTGTCACTCACAATTTGTTTGGATAAATTTGCGATTTTACTGCTCTAAGCTCGTAGCTGTCTGTTCCCCTCCATAATACAATTCTATGTTAAAAATGAAACAAAACGAAACAAAACACCCCTGTCCCAATCTGATGCGGATTTCTGGGCAGCAGTTAATCCAATTGCTCCTTTAAATCGCATTAGTGTGATGTAAAGAGTAGGAATCCTAGCGGAGAGTGCAAATACTATTTCATAGCGGGAGCTTTTCAGCGCTGCACCAGCCGCCTCGCTCCGCGCCGATGCTGCCTCTCGGGCCGGGGCTGCGTCCCGGAAGCTGTCCCTGAGCAGCCGGCGGCAGTGCCACCCTCTGCAGTGGCTCCGAGCAAACCGACCCAAGGTCTCCCCGGGATGCTGCGGTCGGGCCGCACCTCGCCCAGGAATGGCCAGAGCAAGGCTGTGCCTTTAAGGAGCTGCGGAGTCCCCCCCCCGGCTGGCATTTGCCTGATGGCTCCGGACAGCTGCTCTTTCTCTCCTGCTTTCTATCAGTTTGACCTCTAAGGCTGAAACTGTCACTGAGGGGCTTAAAGTTTGTTTTTCAACCCATTCCGGAAACTCACAATCACATACTTTATCCATGGATTTGCTTAAATATAGAAAATGTCCTGCCTTCTCCCTGGCGAATTAAATAAATACATAAGTATGATTTATCCAGTGATTTGTCTTAGCTGCTCCAGTGGTGACCCATATAATGTGGCATTTTCTTACAAGTGCATTTACTCAGCTTTTGCAGCCGACTCAGGCTGCCTCTCCCTTCACCTTGAACTCATATTAGGTAGCATTTTAGCCTGCATTTTCTAACAGAGAGAAGGCACATGTTTGTGCTCTGTGGCAGAGCATGTCCTGGCTTAGCCAGCCACCTGGACCCTCTCTGTTACAGCAGGCACTGCTGAGTCCCCAAGTCTGCTCAGAGACATGCTCTCTGTCTGACTGTGGAGCCCTGTGTGCCACTTTAAGACATTTTTCCATTTCTCCTTGCAGATCACACAGCTGAAGATTGCCAGCAACCCTTTTGCCAAGGGATTCAGAGACTGTGACCCTGAAGACTGGTAAGGCTGTGCCTTTATTGACTGTGACTACACCCCACTCTCACCCCATTTCACATGCACCTGCCTAGCTCACATTTGCACAAGGCCTGCATGAAGTTTTGGGCCCCATTTGCCAGCTGCACCTCATAGCATCAACGCTCCAAGTGCTGATTCTATTGGACCAGTGACTTTTTATCACTTCTCTTTTTCTTCCAGGCCCAGGAATCACAGACCAGGGGCTCTTCCTCTCATGAGTGCTTTTGCCAGATCCCGGAATCCAGTCTCTTCCCCAGCCCACCAGAATGGGACAGAGAAAGGTGAGAGCCCCCACTGGCCAGGCCAGCCCATCACCCAGGCCCTGCTGGCCTGCACAACCCATGCATGCATGTTTGGGGCCACCCTTGTTCACCACGCTGGTGCACAGCACCATTGCTAACCAACTTTGTGCTACCACCTATTTTTTAAACAAAAATAGCCACCTTCATAGTCTAATTCATTTTTCTTAGGACTACAACACTCACTGTTGTTTTTCTTAAGCAACTTTGCTGCTTTAAAAGACACCACTCTTTGCTTTTAGTGTCCCCTTTTAGGCAACAAGCTCAGTTTTTCAGGCAGGGATGCAGTGCTGGCTATGGGCTCCTCCTTGCATTGCCCTTTTAATGTGCCTCGGCAGCACGTTCAGGGCCGACCCGCTCCATTCAGGAGCTGCAGTCAAGTCGAACAGCAGCTCTGCCCATTGACTGCTTTTCCATTACCCAGAGCAAACAACTGCAAAGACAACCGAATGCCTTTCTTCCAACACACTCCGGGCCTGCAAAATAAAGGGAAGTCTGTATTTGTTTAGTGTTACACAATTGCAAAAATGTCAGGCGTGTACCAGCTTGTCAGTCAATCCAGCTCCATTTATCGCAGTCAGAAGGTCCCGTCCCGCCAGCCCCGTTCCCGCTGCTGCCGCAGGCCCCGCTCGCAGCCCCGCTCTTCCCTCTGCGCGTCTCTCTCGCGTGTCGGGATGCGCGTCCCGTACTGATTCTGTGTCCCGCACTGACGCTGTGCCCCGCACTGATTCTGTCTCCCCCGCTCTGTGCCCCGTACTGCCGCTGTATGTCCCGTACTGATTCTGTGTTCCGCACTGACTCTGCGTGCCCCGCACTGACTCTGTGTGCCCCGCACTGACTCTGTGTGTCCCGTACTGCCACTATGTGCCCCGCACTGCGCTATGTGTCCTTCACTGTTGCTATGTGCCCCGCACTGACTCCGTGTGCCCCGCACTGCCGCTGTGTGCCCCGCACTGCCGCTGTGTGCCCCGCACTGCCGCTGTGTGCCCCGCACTGACTCTATGTGCTCCGCACTGCTGCTGTGTGTCCCGCACTGCCGCTCTGTGCCCCGCACTGCCGCTGTGTACCCCGCACTGACTCCGTGTCCCCCGCAGATGCTGCCGACAGCCGGCGGGAGTTCGAGCGGGAGGCGGCGGGCGGGACGGCGCTGCACCAGGCGGAGGCGGCGCACCAGCAGCTCATGTCCCGTGTGCTCAGCCCCGCGCTGCCGGGCGGCGGCGGTGGGCTGGTACCGCTGGCCGGGGCGGGGGGCGGCCGNATGAACGCGGCGGCCGCGGCGGCTGCAGCCGCCAACATGTACTCTCCGGCCGGGGCGCCCGCCGGCTACGACTACGGGCCCCGGTAACGCGGCCCCGGCACCGCGGCGGACACCGGCCCGCCCTTCCCGCCTCCGCCTCGCCGCCCGCCTCTCCAGTGACCTGATAGGCCAGCGCTGCCTGATGGACAGCTGCGCGGCCC
>VXAU01000197.1:638697-745883 GCA_013399695.1 Formicarius rufipectus
TCCCGCCCCGCGGCCCCGCCCCCCGGTGACCGTGAGGGCGGCGGTGCCGGGGCAGCAACCGCGGAGCGAAGCGCTGCACTTTGACAGATGAAGCCATATGTCCTCGTCTCCCCGCCCGCCCGGCACCGAGCGCGGCTGGGAGGCGAGGGGAGGACGGGGAGGCGGCAGCGGGGAAGTGACCCCTGGCTCGCCCGCCGGGTGTTTGTGAGCTCGGTTCGGTGCTGCTGGCGGTGTGTCCCGGGCGGTGGGCCCGTGTGGGTGGGTGTCAGGCGCTCCCACCTCCCGGACTCCGAGGCCTCGCTCACAGGTGGCCTTCGAGGAGGCTCTTGGGGGAAGCAGAGTTTAGCTTAAGGGAACGCTTTGAATCCTCACTGCCAGAACAAATTTCCCACTTCTCCTCCGGCCCTCACCTACTCGTGAGTTTTGGGGTTCGCTGTGGTGCCTCAACCACGACAGCATTTTCTGGAGCTGTAGAGAAGGGCCCGTGGCCAAGAGCGCAGTGTACGGCTGTGTTTGTGTCTTGTTTTCACACCAATAGATGCAAAGGTTTCAAAACCAGCCTGGGAGTAGGGGAATACCCGCAGAGTTGAGGCTATTTGTGCTCACCTGCTCCCCAGGTAGCCTCACACCCGCCTTCCTGCATCCTTTCCCGAGCTCTTGATGCTCTCCCGTGGAGGTGCCTTTTTAGAGGGACTTCAGGGTTTTTTCTCAGTTTGGCTCGCCCCTTAAATCTGGCTGATCCAAACTGCAGTAGTCACAAAGCACCTATTCTGCACCTACCCGCTTGCTGCATCTTAAATGCTGGTAAGTACTTTTTTCTTCTTTAACATCTTCCTTCAGTAGTCGTTCCTTTTTGCTGAAAGGATGGCCCTGTTCATCACAGTTTCTCCCCTGATGTGTTCTGAATAGCAGGCTTGTGTTTTTGTCGGATGCTCACAGAAGGCAATCCCTTTGTGTTCAGAGAAGGTATTGAGCAGCAACTCAGCTGTGTTGGTATACAGTATTATGAACACTTTCTGATTCTTCCACATGACTCTATGAAAAGAAGGGTTTTTTTTTTTTTTTAAAGTCCTCTGTTCATCCATGTTTGTTCATTTTCATTACAAACCCTTTAAAACGTGTTCTTTCCCTTGTGCAGGTGGCAGTGTTAATAGCAATGTTTATTTTGACTCTTGGCGGCGGGCTTTGGGGTTCCAAAATTTTTTGAAGGGTTTAAGAAGGGATACAGGCTACCATGAATATTTTATGTAACTTTTTTTTCTGTTAAAAAAATATATCTGGATCCATGAGAAAGACTTGTGCAAGAAATATGTATTTTATTTGACATTTGCAGTGAATTGTGACATTCTTAGTGTCTGACTAAACCATAATTATGTTCTCAGAAAGGTTGATGTAAAATAGCCTTGTGCTTATTATTAGTCAGTGGGAAATGGCTCTCGGATGTGCTCTGTTGCTTTGCCGCTGTTATTTCAGAGTTTTCAGTATGATTTGTTATCTGTAAACTGATTAGTGCCAAAGCTTTGGTCAAATGTTTAATGAAGTTGTTATATTTATTATTTCTTTCAAAGATTATACAAACACTTTTTTTTTTTCTCAATAGTTGGAACATAGGGAAAAAAGTGAAGACAACCAAAGAAATCATATCTGCAAACAGTGTAGATACATGTAGATATTTGTAGATATATGTAGATAATCTTATTTCATTTAAATTGAAAAGACATTGGACAGTGACATTTATAAATATTTTTCCTCTTCTTTCTTTCCTTCATTTCTTGTTTGATTATTTGTGTATATTTGTCAGTTTGTCTTCTCTGAAGTACAAACATCCCCTACAAAATGAGGTCATTAAATAAGGAGGGATTTCAGTCTAAGCCAGCACTGACTGTCTGTAGGTGATGACTCCCTCTGTTCCGTCCCTGGCTGCCCGAGCTGCCCATGGTTGTGGTGACCTGTCACTGTAAGAGTTTGCAAGGTTGGCGTTCCCTCGTGGAAAGGGATCTGTTTGGTTTGCTTGGTATCCATTTTCTTTAAACACATAAAACAACCCAAGATGCCAGGACCCGACTATGCTTGTACCAATAGTGGCTCAATGGTCCTTGTCTTGACTGTAGGAATTTTCATTTTCTCTTTATTAGAAGAGAAAATCACAGAACTACAACCTATGGATATGGGCAGTGGGCCCTCAGGATCACTAGTCTGTCCTCTGTGCTAAAGGACCACTGTTAAAGGGCTGAGACTGAATGGGAAGGAGGGATGGGGTAGCTGTGTCAAGGCTACAGTCTGGACTGTGGAAATGGTACTTCTAACCTTGCTTTTAGGCCATCAGCATGCAAGGTGTTCATATGTATTAGCGTGAAGCATGCTAGTAGTTCATTTCATGTCATGTTTTAATCCTTAAATCATGATTCCCTGGGGCTTTGACCAGTGTCCCTTCTTCCATTGCTGTGTCCATCTCAAGGATAGGAGTGTTACAGATATAGAAATCGAAAAGGGTTATTTTTCTGTCACAACAAAAAATCCACTTCAAACAAACAAGAACCCCATAACACTCGCATTGACTAGTAGAAGCCCTTTGAAAATCACAGAAAATATGTAAAATTTTAATTCAGATTACCTGTCAGCCAGTTAGTCAAGATCTATCATGTATAGGTCATGCCTTTTCTATGTATTGCAGATTCATTTGACAAATGACTTTGTATGATTTGATTACATGTCTGGTTACACTTCACTCGGTACCTGCTGTCACCAAGGCCCAGAGCACATACTCGGAGACAAGGCAGCAGTATTTGCAGACAATGCTTCCACTTGTGGTCACCTCAAGTCACACGGAACGCTGTATTTGAAAGCTGCTGGTAAAACAGGCCCAAGCATGGAGGGTACAAGCACCCTTTGTCTCTTCCAAACAGGGCTAGAGAATAAATTAGCCATGTAGTGGTATTTTCCAGAGCTACAGGCTGAGTTTACTGATTGCTCCTGAGATCTGAAAACCACGTCACTTAGCTCAGTGGGTAAATACAGGATTAGACAGGTGAAACAAGGGCAGCTTTGGCTCCATCGCTTACCCCAAACACTGGGGATAGCTCCAGTTTTCAGAACCGTCTTTTTCTGTTGTTAATTTAAGTTTTCCCTTGCTAATGGATCTAACTAAATTCAGTGTAGGATAGGAGCATGGGGATGAGCCTTCTGTGTGCATGTGGTGTTCATGCACACTGTTTACACACTTCATGGTTATTCACTTTCGTCTTTCCTCCTCTTCAGGGAAACCCCAGAACTGCTTTGCCTAGAACTGTGAAGGTAATGTCCAGCAGATACCTCTCAGCATCCTGGGGTGTTGTATTGGCATCTCTTGAGTCAATCTCAAGCACATGTACACATGGCTGTGGATAGGGGAGTAACTACTTTGGCTTCCTTAATGTGACTGTGTGTGCAGCTGTTTCTTGCTGCGTGGAGAACGACCCAAGGACTGTAGTAAGAAGAAAATGGTATTCTGCAGTCACCAGGCTGCTCGGGGACAGTGTGGGTCTGCCATGAGCTAGGGGCTTCCAGTGCATCCCTACAAAGGAGCCATGGCTCAGGTCCACCTCGTCTGGAGCACTGTCCTTCCCTCAAACAGACCCCCTTCTCTCTAGCAAGTGGATTTCAGCCTGTGGTGCTGGATCCCTCACCAAGGGGCAGTGGCACCTTGATCTGAACTGTAAGGAATAAGAAAATCATGTTCACTGGTGCTGCGTAATGTTCTGTCAGTGTAAAGGGATCCCTTCAGCCACTGGAAACAAGTTAGGCACCCACAGGTTAGGTTTGGGGGGGTGGAAGATGAACCCTGCTGCCCGAAGGAGTGTGGAAGCGCAAACCTGCAGAGCAGGTTTCTGCACCATCGACCACGGAGCTCAAAAACTTCTGTGAGCCTGTTGAACACGGCTGGGCTGGCAGGCGGGAGAAGAGCGTGTGCGTGCACATGGATGTGCCGGTTCTTGGTGCTTTGCCTTCTGTTGTTCGGTTCCCTGATGAGTCGCAAGCAGAGGCGGTTTCGCTGCAGCTCGTTGGGGCCGCGGGTGCTTTGGCCCTACCCACGGTTTGTGCGGAACTGCCTGTGTAGGTCGGGCTGCCCCCAGTGTGCCCGAGGTCACCCCGGCTGTCCCCGCGGGTACCGCTGCGCAGGAGGAGGAGGAGGAAAAAGAGGAGGAGAGGAGGAGGGTGCTGCGCTTATTCCGACCGGCCCTGCCTGAAGATCCGGCTCCCTCCAGAGGGAAGAGCCGGGCATGGCACGCGGTGGATCTGGCACGCGCAGAAAACGAATGCTTGGAGAACTTTGCCAGAGCTTGGAAATACGCAAGCTGAGAGGAAAATGTATAGATTTGTTTTATAAAGCAAATATTTGAACTTTGAGACACATAAGGAGGGGCAGTAGGCTGTGAGTTAGGCTCAGCCAGCAATGGTTCAGCTGTTGCTATAAGATGGTGTTCTGAAGAGTCCAGTTTGCTCATGTACAGGCCAGTACATGCGTATGAATGCAAAATTTTTCTAAATGTATGTATTTTATTTAATTATTCTAATTAAATTGATCATGAGATATTTAATTTACCCAGGTGTTTGAACAACTGGAAGAAAGTGACCATACCCAAATATTTCTGTTACTGCCATTTGCGGTGAGCAGAGCACATGCACGTAAGACATGCTGATTCAGTGGGACACCCATTGCCTGTAGGAATCTAGTTAGTGTGTCAGAGGTTTACAAAGCTCCGATAGTATTTCATGCTTTTTTTTCCTGCCCAGTATGTTGCACACACAAGCAATGCAAAGAGGTGAAGATACACATTAGTTTTGAAAAACAGACATATCATATATACACTCTGTATGTACATGTACACATCTGTTCTCCAAAGGCCCACCATCTATGTAAAGTACTGTGTGTGTTGCATATGCCAGAAAAAATGCACTCATTCCCCTCCATTAACAGAAATGACCTATTATAAATTTACCAAAGATACCATAGTTTTATAAATTGGCCACATATGTCTGTGTAATATATTTATTATATCACATTTCATAGCATTTCTGTTTTATGAAATTCAGCCTTGAATTTGTCACATATGTTTTGCATATATGTGCAATAGTTGGCCAAGTATATCCAAGTAAAGTATGATAAATGTCTTCTTTCCATATGGGAAATTAAATGTTTTTCCAGATTTTATAAAAAGTTTATTAAGAGCAGCCTATACAAAATAATTACAATAAATCACTCACTTCTATTTATGTTAAAATTATAAATTTGAACTAGTAACAAAGTGATTAAGAACAAAAGCCAGAAAAGTCTCATTTAGGACCTCATTCTGTAAGGAGACAGAGCAGCACAGCATCATCTCCTCCCCAAAGCTCATCTTGGGAACTGACCCAGCGGGTGCTCCTGTGGCCAGGCCAGGACACCTTGGGGGCCACTGCTGTGCTTGGTGCCTGCTGCAACAGGGGTGACTGCACAGGTGCCCAGGGACTGGTATCATTGGGATGTAAATTGCAAAAACAGACGTTAAAACCAGAAAAAACAACATGTAAAACTGACAGAAATACCTTTGTGTGAGGTGTTTACAGTGTCAGTGTTGTCAGTGTTTTCAGCTTGGCTGCTGAATGGGGACTCTGCATTTATTTGATTTTTCATCCACTGGCTTCATGCTCCCATTTTCCCTCATTCCAGGGTGCAGATGGTTCTCCTTCTCGCTCAGTTTTCAGCCTGGCTGGGGTGTGAGCTCCAGCCATGGGCAGCGAGAGCAGCACTGGGAGTGCAGGAGCTGCAGGCAAAGCTGTCCCGTTCCAATCATCCAAGAAAGGCAGAGGAGGGGTGGTGAGAGCAGCCCCTTACTGAGCACTGTCTTGCACATTTCTTTTATTTCAGCAAACATAAAGCAAGTCTTTCATTCTATTCCCTTTCCTGCTTGTTGTCAACTGCTTCAAACCAGATGGGCTCAAGAGATAAAACTATAAAGACTCAATGTCTCTATTTAGCGGGATGCCAGGTCTGCATGCCATCAAAATATCTGAGGCAAAGAAATCTGAACAGACAATACTTACTGTAAGTGTTCTATTAGAAACAGCTCAGATGCTTTTCCCAGAGATAATGGATCCAGGAATCACTGGGATTTCCTATCAGCAGTTTTTTGAATTACCATCAGTACAAATGCCATGGCCATGTTCTCTGCCATGTTTAAAGTTATTACTTAGGCACAGCCCACCCTCTTACCTGTGTCAGAATGTGTTTATTGCAAGCGGTGGCTACCTGGAAAATGTACTTTTGCTTACATGGCATGCCAGAGCTATGGAGCAGAGTAACAGCTCAGCATTTTAACGTCCTCCCTAGATTCTCTGATCTGGACATAATCAGGATCAATCAACCCTTCTGCTGGTAGGAAAGAGAGATCAATGCTGTCCAGAAAGTGCTAAAGGATTTCTATAGCTTTTTGATGCCCTCATTTATGTATCCTGGGAATAAAAACTAGGAGGAAACATCATTTAGCTGTAATCTCAATGTAATGTAACATCTATCTTTGTTATTTTTAATTATTAGAACTTCAAATTGCAACAGAATTATTAGAATTATTTTTTAACTCTGCCATGTCACTATTCAGTAAGGAGATAGTTAATACTGCTCTGGGATGGCTCTGCAGTGCTTGTGGCTGTGTAAGGACCTCAGTCCCTCCCATTGCTCTCCCCTGTGGCATTGCAGCTTCTGGTATTATGACTCTTCATAGCAGAGAAAGAAGTGCACTCTCCCCTGGGTGAACACAGCCTTGGAGGTGCAGACTGTGCTTTACAGGATTTCCTAGTGTTCCAACACCTTTAAAAAGGATGCTGGGCAAGTAAAAGCAAATCCTTCTGAAACTGAAATAAGTTGGTGTATGAGTTTAAGAAGACAGACCTATCACCATATGGTTCTGCAAGGTACTCTTTCTGCCATCCTTGTCTTTTTCCCAGAAGGAATTTGGCCACTGCTGGAGGTGGTTTGCTTCAAGGCCCTTTATGCTTTCCAGAATCTTCATATCCCCTAACTCTGAGGAGCAAGTAGCTTCTTTGTTTTGATTTACATCCTCATTCCCCTTTTTCCTAACACCGAACTGCAAATTGAATTCCTCTGAGGTAAATCAGAATAAAGCAGTGCCCAGCACTGCTGGTAGGACATACGGGTATAGTTCATACCACTAATCAGGTAAGCAAAACGTTCACAACTGAGAAATTATGTTTTCATTTAATTTGATACTGTGACATCCTTAAATGAATTGCCCCCCCCCGAAGTATGATCTTAATTTTGGATAGTTATCTTCACATTGTAAAAGAAACCTGCAGCATGCCCCAGAAGAGTAGGACATGGATAAACACAGCCAAGTAGGGGGACCCAGGCTGGAATTTCAGAATACCATGGAGCAACAGAAACCCCCATGCCTTCTTCCTTAGTCATCATTGTCACTTCCTTGGTAGCACACTGGTAGTGCTTCAACATCAAGCTTTGTGTCTCAGCATTGCTGTAACACTGTCTAGTATTAATCCAAGCAGTCATGTGCCATATTTTGTGTAATGATCCATACTTTCACACCACAGACACACAGCCAGAAAAGGAAACACATTGATTTAGTGCTCAGTAATCCTTGTTTAATCCCCAGTCCTTTGGTTTATATCACTAACATGGCTCCTACAGTAGTCAGTGTTCTATCTTTGTTCTTGGCAGAGTGAATTAAAGGAAAGATTTATTAATTTGTAAGTTGGCTTTGTAGATGCATCTTAAATGTGCTAAAAACAAAAAGCAGTCCAGAAAGCAGTATTGACTTAACTGCAAAAATCTGCCCTTTTAGACTCAAACCTTTGCAACAATCCAAGCCAAGCTCCAAAGAGTAATTTATTGGCTTGCTGAAGTATTTGCATTGTATAGGGCTAAATTTAACAACTGTCTCATTGCAGGCCCCCAGCCTACTTCCTTTTCCACTCATTACTAGAAACACAATTAATCTCCTCTTCTCTTGCTCATCTGCACTTAGGACTGCAATGCTTTATGGCTCATGTACTGATAAGAGAAAGGGGTTGTAACTAATGGGTTCATTTGCAAATAATGTTAGAGGGTCAGAGATCACCATTCATTCCAGTGATGATAAATATTCCATGTAATTGCTGCACAAATGCTAGTGTTTGGGATTTATTTCTGTTAGTTTACTAATGCTGGTTGCTTTTTTCCCTCTCACAGTGCCAAAGACAGTGATTCTTGGGAGGAAGCCTTTTGTAATAGTTTTGCTGTCATCACCTTCACTCCTGAACCCTTTATAGACCAGGTACAGGCTAGCCCTGTTCCTTACTGGCAAGTCAGATTCCAGAACTGACTCCAGCAGCTTAAGGTGGCTCTTCACTCACAATCTTCCTGCTAAGGAGGTCAGCTGAAATTTGAGTGATAACCATGCTCATGGCACAATTGTAAGAGCTTTAAATTATTTTTTTAATTAAAATTTGTTTCCTAGATGCAATCAGACAACTGCATTTTACAGTTATAATCAGACAACTGTGTTTTAAAATCTATACAATATAGACTGTCCTTCCTGTTGGAAATCATTCTTTTTTGGGCAAGTCCAGATTAGTTCCTTAGGCAAATAAACTTTTAGAAAACTGTAATTCACAATCCAACTATGGCATTTAGGGTCAGCTCTATATCAAATTAATGTAGTCTGGTTGCTCATTTCAAGGAAACTATAATTTGAAAGAAAAATCTGTTTATTGGGTGTTTAAATAAAAGCAGTATTGATGTAAAGTGTTAATGAATTAACTGTAATGTGCAAAAAAGTATGACATGGATAGTGCTTTGGTAATGGGAAGTATAGGATGGGTCTGTTCTTGCAAGCAGCTCTGCAACTTGTTTCCTTCCTCCTGCAGCTGATGAAATTCTTTACCTCTGTGTCTGCCTGCTAGTGAGATGCAGTTCATGTCCTCATTTTCAATTTGTACTTGCATGACTAAGTTTATTTGTAACTCTACCTAATCAACCAAACATAAATATGTAACTCCCAGCAAAAGGCACTAAGATGTGAGCACACACTCATCTTTAGAGTATCTTCTAAAGGATTTGTAAATCTAAACATCCCTTATGAGTCTCCATAATTACTTTAGACACAGATGTTGACAGTAAATGGCATTTTTCAGGGAAAATACTATCCTCAGGAATGCGTAACTTTCAGGCTCGGATCTAATAGTGCTCAAATTAAGGCATGGGGTATTAATCCTTTCTCCCCAGGGGGCTGCCACTGTGCCAATGCCAGGGTATTTGCATCAGAAGTTATTTCCTAAGTGGCTGTCAGATGCAGAGATGTCTGGGACAGAAGCATCTTTTGTGCTGCTCTGGGACCCAAGGGCTGGAGCTGCATGGAGGTGGCTGTGAGCCAGTCATGCCAGGAGCAGGAGCCAAGCTCATCCATGCCTGGGCACCTCACAGTGTCCCTGAAGCAGCAGGTGCTCATAACTGGCATTCAGAACAAGGGCTGTGCTGAGTGTGGAGCTGCCCTGAAGTGCTGGAGATTTGCATCTTGGTACTCGCTTCAGTCAGTCTCCCAGCTGGCTTATCACGGCTCACACCATGCTCTGGAGGCACAGCTGCCCTTTGCCGTCTAAAGGATGAAAGCAGAGAGCAGTTACTTCTCTACGAGGACCAGGCTTGGCCCTTCTTATTTCCTACAGTAGCCATTTGCCCCTGGATATCCTTTCCTGCTGGAGAAGCATTAAACCTACACCAGTCCTGTGGCAGCTGCCGAGCAGCACAGGCTGAAGAGCAACACTCGCAGTCCCCAGGCCGGGTGTGGTGTGGTACCAGGCAGGACAGCCAAGTGGGAATCTCTTTGCAGACTCCCTAGGACAGGTCCCTGGACCACACACAACAATGCTTTCTCTATTTATTTATGTCAATTCTGACCTATGATAAGAAAAAGAACAAAAGAAAAGGTTTCTTTCAGCAGCAGGTTTGTGGAGACAGACCCTCATTCCATAAGGCTGTGGCTGGAGCTGCTCGTACAATGTGAGCAGCTCCTCCTCTGTGTGGGAGGTGGATGATGGGGGGAGATGGAGCATTTACTCTGTGCAGCTCTGTCTGGTAGATGTAATGAACACCGTCACCTCCCCTTGACTCGGGATCACTCAAAATTAGGCTTTAACTTCCAACTGCAACGTGATCCTCCATGCAGCTACTGAATAGTAAAGAAATAATCAAAGAAATGCATTATTTAAAGTGTCATTACACTCAAAATGTGTAAGGCCACGTTTTATTTAGAAAAGCTTGGCAACAGTATCCTGATTCTGTGTTTGAATGGAAGAACATAAGGCTGGGTGGTTAAGGCTTTCAGTTTAGCAGTATCTCTGCTTGCAAAGCACAGATGGATAACAGACCCAGACCGTATTTTGCATGTGTGTTTTTCCTGAAGTAATTTCTAAAGTCTTTGATGTTGCTGTTCACTACACTTTTGGTGCCTTTTTCACAGATTTCCCGCTTTTTACAGTGCATAAACAATTATTTCCAGTAAAGTATCAACAGTGCCCAGCCTGGACACAGTTGTCACTGCAGCTTTGTGGCCAAACCCACCAGTACGATGGCTCTGAACACGCTGGGGTGTGTATAATGTGCTTTAGAAGAATGCAAATGCTGTTTCATGATTCAAACAAACAAAACCTTCATGAATGAATTCCAGCTTCCACAACTGTAGAGATGACAAGTTAATGGAGCCATTTGCACTGTGTGGACAAGGATTTACCCATGCAATTCCCCTAAATGTTAATGAGAGTTGTGTAGCTGAATCCCAGACTTGCCATGCTGAAACTTACCCCTAACTCTCCAAGGAGAAGGGCGCTAATTGGATTGCTGAGTTTAAATCCTTCAGCTCCTCAGTCTGTGGAAAGGATTTAGCACTGCTCTGTAAAAGGCTTTACATAGCTTTGCTGTGCAGTGCAGGGGAAGACTTTTTCCCTTCCTTTCTTGTGATTAATTGTGAGGCTTGAGGTGACAGGAGACATAATGAAATTCATAAATGCCAAAGGCCGTCCCTAGTCACATTCCTGGCTGTTGGTTTAAGTTAGAAACTTGACAGAAGTGTGAACAAATCAAGGTTGGTCTGATAGCCTTTCAGTTACAGGGAAGAAAAAGTAACTGACAATGAGAAACCACTGGAGGTGGTTTAATGGGCATAAATTTTCAAGAAAGAGTGATATTTTACACTGATTCAGCTTCTTGGATACATAAATGACTTACAAAGAGACATGTTCTGCCCCCACCACAGTTTGAAGAATTCCAGTCCTTTTGCACAAAAGATATTCGCGCAAGTTATTTCAGCAACCTGCCAAAGAAAAGCTGTTGCAAAACCTGTAGCAGAACCCAAAGTGACTTGTTCTGTGTGTTTGCTTGTGGCTGGCCTTTTCCTGCTTGTTACAAATTTTAAAAATCTACTTCCCATTCTGGGAAACAAAACTTGCAGCTTAAACAAGCAGCATTAAGAATTAACCTGGGACTCTCACTTCAACCTGGAGAGAGATTCTACTCATTCTCCGTATTCAAGTTTGAATTAAGAGCATTAGGAATTGCTTCACCAATCCTGTTTTCCCAGTCCATGATGGTGCAGAAGGTGTCACGTCTCATTATATATTGACCAGACACTGATGCGATGATCTTTTGAGCCAGCTGCCAGCAGTCTCTGACGGGGGTTTCTGTGATCTGAGAAGGACACACAGTGGACAGTTGCTGTGTGATAGTCCAGCACTGCTAAGGGCTTCAGTTTTTTCCAGCCAAAGATCCTGATGCGATGATCCCACCCTGCTGTTGCTAAGATCTTTTTGTCTGGACGGATGGTGATATCAGACACACCAGCGTTGACAAGTTCGTGTGTTCTGTGTACCTGTGGGAAAAAGTTACAGATGAGTTCTAATTGTTAAAAACAATAGAAAAAGGAACCTTTTGGGACCTTAGGTGGGTGTAGGTGCCCACCCATATACACCAGTGTAACACGGAGTGTGGAGCTTTTCACCACATCATGGGTGGTGCTCAGTGCGAACTACAGACAGAGATGGAAAAGACCTTAACTTGAGCCTTCTCATCTCCAGCACCATTCTCTAAAAATAAACCCATTCCTTGTATGTTTTTAGTTTATTTAGCATTTAAAGCTCTAAGCAAGTAAAGCTCTAAGTCAAGGTTTTGAGCACCAGACTACAGAGCTTTGCCCTTTTCTTCTTGCTATTCTTGCATGAGCTGCAACGTTCAGAGCTAAGGCCATATATTTTCCCTGCTCCTGCAATATTCCCAGGGTGAGATGTGGAGCTGATGTTTAAACTACCTGCTACTCATTTCTATTACTGTGGCCTCCCACAAGACCCCCAATAAGTGGCTGTAAGTATCTACCTCAGTCTTGAGAAAGGAATGCTTCCAGGAATTGGGTTACAGTGTCAGGAAATCTGTATTTCTAGTACTCCTTCCCAAAAGACTTTTATTTACACCAAATTCCAAAAGGAGATTATGACCAAGTTATTGATTTCAATCTTGGAAGCCTCTTGTTACTTTTTGGAAACTACTGGGGAACAAGTTTCTGAGGAGCACAATTACATTGGAAGACATTTGGCTTCCTTCAGGAGCCACTGGGGCTGCACGGCACTCAGCCCTTGGAAAGAAAAGGTTTCACTTCATTTGACAGAGTTTCTCTTTAAGCACACAAAAAAAAAGCTTAATATAATACACTTTTGCTGTTCTCACCTTAGGTAACTTGTGAGCAGCCCGGCTCTTGAGACACGCAGTGTGTGTATTGGAACTGCCTGGGTTTTGTCACAGCGCTGAAAACACCTTTGGCGTGAATGCTGCCCCTGAACTGCTGTTATTTATAAGCACAATTGGAAACGATGTGTTAATGTCACTGTCTACTTTAGTCCGAGCCTGGCCTGTCTTGTAGTAAAGCTTAGTATCATCCAGGGCCCGTTTTAACACACTGTGTGGTGTTTGCTGTTTGTCTGAGGCAGGAAGGGATCAACAAGCAGGTTACATCTGAGCAGCTTTCCTCCTTGAAGGACATTCCTTGAGGCACAGTTAGTACAGGATTACAAAAAACATTAATTGCAGACAATTTTAACCTTTACACTGGACCTAGAAAACTTGAGAAATGTTGGTCAAAGTTGGTTTCAGATGCAGTTGAACACTTGTTGGAATCTTACAGGCACAAAGCCATAAGCAATTGTTTTTCAGCTGACCAGCTGCATACTCTAACAGCAAGACCAGTGCAGTTTGATGAGAAAAAAGGCTAAATGAAACTTGACATGCTTCTTACATGCTCCATACTTTCCTCTTTTAAAGAGGACCTGAACCATGTGTCTACAAGCCAATTCAGAAGAGAGTACAGTAAGTTTGGCTCAAGCCTTGAGCAGTGGGAAGCTGTATGGGGGCCTTTTTGTGGGGCTGCTACTGTAAAACCTGTCCTTTTTGTTAGTACAAGTGTTCCAAACTCCCCAGGTTAGGCTACTGCAGCATGGCCTCAGTGGAATTTTTGTTGGCATTAGTGTCCTGGCAAGGGAGGATTTATTACTTACATCACCAGCCTGGCAATGTAAGATGGGCCTTGCTCTGTAACTGGGATTATTAGCTAATGGCTATAACCAATCCTGGGCGTGGTGCTCCCGTCATTACTGTCAATTACGTGAGCAAGATCCATACAGCAACATCAGGGAGACTGGGAGAAATGGCGTGTCATCAGCAAGCCACAACTTGAAAATGAAGCCTATAATGGTGATGCCTTTTGGCTATGGAACATGAGGGAACAGTGGGCATTTGTGCACAATCTGCAAATACAGGAGAGAGAAAAGCAAAACAAAGAACAACCTGTTTGAGGTATATGCAGCCAGGTGAAATCCCAGTGCCAGGATTTGTGCCATCCAGGGACTTCCTACAGTAAGTCACTAACTGCAGTAGTCAAATGCATACCAACATAATTTCCTAACCAGAAAACCAGCTTGTAATGAAGAAAACAAAGACGTAAAAACAGGTGAGCAGCCTTCAGCCAGTCATGACCAAGGACACTTGCTTCTACCCCTATCTTTAAGCCCTCTGCTTATTAGAAAAATAGCAAAATATCAGCAGCCTAAGCTTCAACATTTGGGGGAAAAAGCCTCAGCAACCAAACTAACAAAACTTACATTGCATCTTACAGAGTTCTTTCTCTTGCCATATATAAAGAAGCTTCTGTGGTTATCAGGTATCTTGGTCCTGCTTTGTTTATTCACCTGCAGACGCTGTTTACCTCCTACACTCTACCACAAACATCATCACATAATTACACTATCTCATCCAAATCAGAAGGCTCATAACCAATCCCACCATTTGCTGACAGTGATGATTTCAGCAACTTTCTTGTAGAAGACAATGTACCAAACTTTCCCCATAGCAATAAACTGTGCAGTTACCTTCATCATCTATTCATTGACACACTGGAACACTGCCACTTAAAACAGAGCTGAAGTGCCATCATTGCATCATTATTTCTCCACCAGTAGATAGCAATGCACCACATTTGCTTATTAAAACCTTTTAGAATAAAAATAATGTGCCAGTGAGTGGCTTTCCAACGTCTACCATTACCTCAGGTACCTGGAATGTCAGGAAAAAAAATCCCCATCTGGTTTATATTATTAATGCAATAGTGGAAAAAAACTGAATCTGTGTCCTTGACAATCTCTAGCACTCATATGAAAGATGCATTTTATTAGGGCACTCATACTCGCATGAAGCACAGCAGCATTGCTTGTAGCTTGTAATACTTGGTATTTAAATTTCTTCTGAGAAAAGCTACTATCTCAGTGTGGGGGGCTGAGAGTGTAGCTAATCCTACTTCTGGGAATGTGAATACCTTTTGAAAAACAATACCTGGAATATTTCAGGTCAGCAACTGTTTTTCCCACGAGTTGTACCTGTAGCCCTGCATTAGGGTTAACTCATAACTGAAACGTACTGTGAAGAACAGTATTTTCCTTGAATTTAGGAAAAAGTTATGCTATAATTAATATGAAGGAACAACTTCCTCTCCACCACTGGAGTATCTGAAGTTTTAAGAAGCCTGTGATGGTGTCAGATTTCTGACACCTTGGCCTTAGAGAACGAGTCTCAGTACCAGGTTTCTTGCTGGGACTGCTCACCTTCCTTCCACTTCCCTAAGCTAAGGACAGCGAGTGCAGATGGTGCCAGGAGTGATAGAAAGGCTGGGCAAAGGAGGACAAACAAACCCAAACCATGACAACCGTGTATCATTCTTGTGGCTCACAACACCTTCACTCCTTGTTCACAGTCTGGAGTGCCTCTTTCACTTTTTATTAAAGTGTTTATTAAAGTGTTTAATTATCACTTCTCTGTTTACTGTAGTCAGTGCTGTGTCCCCCAAGCTGCATTTCAGTCTTGCACCACAGGCACTCAGTGCCCTGCCAGCCCATCAGTGCTGGTTCTGGGGTGATGCCTTGCAGATTCACACCTTTATAGCGCCCCCCAGGGGATGAGTCAACACTGGATGTCCCAGCACATGCCTTTCTTCCTGTAGCACCATTCAGAAAACAACATTAACTTGCCATGTTACCAAAAAAAATCTCAATAAAAGCTGCAAGCTGAAACAGTCATCATTATTCTCCCATGAAATGGTGAATCCACGGGTCTCTTCTCAAGGATAGTATCGGGCACACAAGGGCCTGGTTCAGGTCCTTTCCATTGTTCATGAAACAACTGCCACTTCAAAAAAGCTAATGCATTCAGCAGTGGAGGCGATGTATGGGCCACTTTAATGTCCATGAGCCTTTATTTATGCGCTTCATTTCCACACCTAGTTAAATCCTCCTTAACCCTTGGCACTGTTGGAACACTTGCTAAGGTTGTCTAAATAAAAGCAGTATTTATTGCCATCCACTAGCATGGCCTGAACTGGTGATTATGCAACTCCTTCTAAACCAGCTGCTCCAGGTACTGTAGCTCAGACACAAACTGGTACAGCCAATTGCCTCATTTTCTCTGTCCCTGACTGGGCTCTGCTGGTGCCAAAGGAAGCTGGCTGCCTAAACCTCTTGTCTTCTTGGTGCTAGTTGGCTACTCCTTTTTGTTTGTTAAGTATTTCATGGAATACTTCTGTCTCTCTCACAGTGAAAAGAAAGCTCTAGCCATCCAAGCAGAACCTTTTGAAAAGCAATCCTTTGTTTCTTATTTTTATAACTCATTTATAATGTTTAGGACATTCCAAGAGCTGGATACTACTAACGTGATAAATGAAGATACAGAGGCAATGGCTTGAGTAATGCTAGGCCTGTGTGCCTGTTGCAACTTTGGTAAAACCAGAAACACGTGAGAGAGGGTTTTTTTGCTTTTTTTTTAAATCCTCACCATCTTTTGCTAAGTCTAGTCACATAGCACAGACATTCTAACCAGTCTGTGATTAATTAGCTAGAGATCTGCAACAACTCCTCTTCATGACTAAATATTTTTTTAGTCTATCAAACTGTTAGTGCAAAGTGGGATAAATGACACTAGAGGGCCTGTGATCCTGACCTGGAGGTTCTGTTGCTCATTGAGGCTCCAGATGCGAAGCACCTTTTCAGATGAGCCTGAGATCCCCTTGGCCTTCTCCGAGTCAAAGTCAAGGCTCATCACCGGCTCCTGGTGGCAAACAAGTTGGCTCAATGCTTTTCCCATTGTCACATTCCAGAGGACCACTGATCCATCTTCATAGCCAGCCAGAAGCAATGGTTGTGAACCACAGTTGAGCTGATCAAGAGAAAAATAAAATTGTTTGAGAAGTAAATAGTCTGTGAGGAAAATTACCATCCCCAGGTAGGTTTCAGTCCAAGGACCAAGGAAATAAATGAAAATGCTGACTGGCATAGAAGTGAAAAAGTGTTTAGAATTGTGAATGTCAAATCTTGATAATCCATCCACTTACAGAAAGCATTGCTAGGTAAAATGCACTTATGTGGTTTATATCTACATATCATTCTAAATTTTATATATATAATACATATCTAACATACACAGACATGCACACATATTTATATACAGATATAGAACATTCTTCTCTGAAAATCCAAACTATTGCCCTCCAAACACCTGAAAAGAGGCTGCCTGAAGTTTTCAGGAGCTTTACTTCATGGTCTGAACTTTGTGCTTAATTTACACAGAGCAACTGAGTTAGTATCAAGCCATCCAATCCCTTATGGGCACTGACAGAAGTGCCATGCTTAAGGATTCCAGTTCCACACTGCCAAGTGTAGGGTTACACAGAGGGATCCTGTACCCAAGTGCACCCCTGTGCTTGAAGGTGGACACAGCCTCCCATCAGGAACCTCTGGGTGAGTCACCAAGGGGTTAACGGGCGCCCGAGTCCCACTGTAACCAATTGAAAGCTATTTTGATTAATGATGTCACAGGCCAAAGGGCACGGCACCCTGGGCAGACACCTAATTTATTTAAGCCCCTGAAATAACTCAAAGAAGGGAACATTACTGGATTACATGTCACACTTAGGAAAATATTCATCATTGCTCCAGCCAAAAGACTAATGATCCCGTAAGAGGTAACTGGGTACAAGAGTGAAGATGCAAATCCCTAATGAAAATCCCTAAAAAAGAGGCATCTGTTAATGCCAGTTATTCCTTTAATAGGAGAAGAAACATGAAAACACACATTGGCTTCTCTGACTACCTCATGTAGGCATATCTAAGAAATGTATCCAACAGGCCATTCAGATCTTCCCAAACACTGCTCCTACAGGATTTGTTTCCTTGGTGTAGAATAAAGGTAAAGAACATAAAGAATGAATTTTTACTGGTATCACATTACTGAATGAGGTCAAACTCACTGGCTGTCAATGCCTGTCAATGCCATGTTACAAACCTGCAGTGACCAAAGGCTCTCTGCCTCTATTAATGGTGCAGGCTGTTCTCCCACTGGCTATTATTTGTTCTGTGGGGAGTTAAACTAACATGGGATGGGTGGTCTAGGTAGCACAACTGCAGAGTAACAGCCCCATGTGCTTCCTCGGCCTTAGCCAGCCTAGAGAAGTACTTGAATGAGGAAAGGATGTCGCTGAAAGGGAAGAACATTGCCCCTTAAAAGAAGGAAATCATGGGGAAATCCTTGGAAATGTAGGAAATTGTTCTTCACCTTCCTTCCTTTAAGATCCCTTTTCCTTTCAAAAGGTAGGGAAAGCTCTGGCTAGGAAGGCCCACAAAGCAGGTCTCTAATAGTGCCCAGAACTGTGAATCAAATTTTTCTGTCACAATTTTTATGTGCTAAAATAATATAACATCAGAGCAATGAATATATGTCAAATACATGTGAATTTATGTTAACTCATCAGGTATTTTGGATGAAGAGTATCTGCTTTTTGATACCAGGGAAAAGTTAAAAAAAAAAAATCTGAATTAAATGAACATTACAGATTTCAATCGTATTTAATAAAGAGCAAAACCTTCAAGGCATTTTAAGTTTTAAAAAAACCCCCAGTTTAAGCATAAACCCCGCCACACCATTATTTGTGCTGCTCTTCTGTGAGCATGAGACTCCCTTAGAGAGGGTTTCATAGAAGGTGTAGCTGTCATTAGCCAGTGAGACGTGGCGTGGGTGAGCAGGGGAGGCTCCTCTCCCTACTCCAGATAGCTTTCACAGGAGCTCATAACCCTCATGCACATGGGAGAGACAGGTGAGTGCTCAGGTTTTGGGAAACGCCATGAAAACCTGGGGTTTTCTGTGCTGTGGGTATCTCAGATTTGAAAACCAGTCATTTGCAAGTCAGATCTAAGACTGGTCTATTTTAAAAACCAAATACTGTTCCCTATGAAATGAAGGTCTCCCACACTATTTCTTCCTGACTTTCCTAACCATATGAAGTGTACTATTTCAATGAGAACATGAACTTCAACAAAAAGAGCTAATGGAAGATCAGGGGAGTTCTCAAGCAGTGCTTCACAACAGCCTACTTATTTCAGTCTCTAATAACAGACACTGCTGTAGAGAAGTGTCACGATTCATGTTCTGTTTCAGTAGAAAAATTAAATTATAAATCATTGCTCTTCCTAAGCAGAACATTTGGATAACTGTCAAGGAAGGAAGAAAAGGTGATCTGCTGTCAACTCAATGGGAATAATTGCCATAGTTTATATAAAGTAATAACTCGGCATTTCCAGTTTCGACATGTATTATTCTTGTTGAATTATTTTGTTTGCACCATTACGCAACACGATGCCTTCCCCAAGGAGTGCAAAAAATGTAAGGGAAGACTATCCTCACTCCTGCAAATCCTACTCCACCCAATTAGTAATAGCAGGAAGGTGTGAAACTGAAGGGACAATGTATTTAAGAACATAAATCTTCACAAGAAAAAAATTTGAATGATCTAATATGTTGAAGGGAAGACCTAAAAAAACAAGGGGGGAAAGCACTCAAAAATAACAATAAACAGCTGCAAGCATTTTACTGCTTAGGAGAAGCCAGTGAAGCTTAATCTACAAGTCTAACCTAAGCCTCAGTTGCTTTCTGCTCTGTAGTAAAGTTTGTCATGCATGCTGCTGCTGGTGGGGTCTGCTGTGTCCCTGAGCCACAGATGTTTGTTTATTGGCACACAGAAAACACGATGGTCCCTGGCTGCAGACCCCCAGCTCCTGTTGGACAACAACCCTGAGCATAACTCCTTCAGACCATTCTCTCCCTGTCAGCTTCTGTTTCAACTTGTTAATTTACTGTGCCATAACCAACCTCAAATAGCTCTTAGGCAACCCGTTGCCCATGAGCGCTGGGTTGGGAGTGCTCATCTCCTGGGTTTGTCTGTGTTGCCCAACATGGGCATGTACAGTGAAATCCTGGATGGCCTCTGTTCAGGAAGGGGTGCAGCTGGGGTAGCTCATGTTCTCCTGTTTTATGGTTACAGGCTTACTCAGCCACTTCCAGTGCAACCACAAAACAGAATGCAGAGCATCACTTTGGTACACCACATGTAATTATTTGCCCTTAAGGGTATCCTCCTCCCCATGCTTTTAAACCAAGTTGCACACATTTGTAAAAGAGCAAAAACAGCTGTGAGACTGTAAGGGATTATCTGTACATGCCTGGTGCAGTCTAGGAAGTTATGGTGAGTTCTCAAAGTCAGAATCTGCATGGAATAATTCACCTCTCCCAGTTCCCAGTTCTCTGCTTTATCCCCACTGGCAACAAAATTAAAAACTACATGAAATTAAGACTCTGCACCTGCTTTGCTTCCTAGAGGAATAGCAATATTAATGCATGTAGAAAATATGGCAAGACAGAGGACTTCTTATACAGGCAACAAAATTTTCAACACTGAACATTTCCTCAGTTATCTCTATGTTATTAAAAAATGTCCAGGAGACAGAAAGCCCCATTCATTTCATCAAGCACTGAACACTGATTGCATTTTTAGGAGAAACTTTGTTTAATAAAAGCCTAATCAGCCTATTTGATTTTCCTTCTATTTTTTTCCTAGTCTTTAATTACAGCATGGGACTTGAACTGTGGCCTCTCCTACTTTTGTCTGAAGTCAGCAACTGAATTCCTCTAGACTTCAGTCGGTTCAAGACCTTGGGTGAAGACACTAAGGCCTCAAACTCTGATTGATAATGTTTTCAACTGAAACCAGCACAAATTTTCAGATGAGCCTGTAGAATTACACACTTGGCATCAGCTCAGAGGGTCCTGTAGACCTGTAACAGCATGTGGCCAGGGGGTTAAATGGGAATCAGCTTTGCCACTAATTCTTTGGAAATTTTGAGCCAACCACCTAAACTGCTTCCTCCCTCTACTGCCACCTTTTTGTATTACTTGTCATTCACTGTTGCCAGCCCATAAACATTATTTGCCAAGTATTCTACAAATGAAGTTTTCTTTTTTTCACTAACTGCTTTTATTTATCTTTTTATCCAAAGTCAGTACCACTATAAATATTTTGTTCCTATTGTATGTCTGGAATAGGAATGTTCAGAGTGCTTCCTCGTCCTGAGGGCATTGAAGTGAATGTAGCCTGCCATTAAAATCACTGTTTTTAAGCAACCCAATCATTTCTCATCATTCTTAATGCAGTGAGAAACCATATCAAACAAATGGCTTTGGTAAGGCATTCATTTTCCTCTTGATTGATGCAAAAAGTGTATCTATCCTAAGGATACAAAGCTTTCCCTGAGCATTTGCAAATCTTCCATTAAAGCTTGGAAAGCTCTGAAAGTTACATTAAGGATGTTCACAAATCTTTCTCCCCTTTAATAGTATAATTACTTGATTGGTTTGATAATAAATCAAAATCCAAGTGAAGAAAGATTCATGTGCTTCATATAAAATGAATCACAGGGAAAACATTTCACAATTAGCAGGCGCTCTTGCCTTACCTGCCATAACTTCAGACACATGGGCATGCCCAGCTTGGCACCCACCTCTGGCTTCAAGGTACAGACTGATGTCTTGGATGGCAGCTCCAAAACCTGAACCTGACATCAGGAAAACAAGAGGAGTTGGTCAGGCTCCAGGTCAAAATTCTGCTGTTAAAAACAAGTCTTTTAAGGTGATTAAGGTTAGTAAAAGCTCTTCCAGTGAAAACTGTCTGGAGGAAACTGAGGAATGCATGCAAAGTTGGAGCTGTAGGGGAATCAACAACTCTCTAAAGAAGTACATTGTTTTAGGAAAGGCAGACAAGACTGCTCGAGTGAACATATCCTCTTCTGCACTCTTCCATTTAATCTGTATTACAGTCTTCAAACAGTAGATGACATTGTGCACACAAGAGATAATACTGCAGACTGCTTAGTCTGAAAACACTTCCCTGTTTCTTTTCCTCTTTTTCCATCTCTGTTGCTAATTTTTTGGCTGTGATCACCTCTGGACACTTGCATTCTCTTCTCTGCTGTTATGGTAATACAGAGCTTGCACGGAAATATAAGCAGTGTATATATCCAAGGAGGATTTTTTATTTACTGCTGACTGCACTAACAAATTGTAACCCCAGAATGAGTGGCTGTCATAGGCTGGAGCAGCATCAGCACACAGGTATTTTCCACACAGTGTTGTCTGACCCTGTTCAAAGCAGGGTGAGAGAATGCTGTGTTATACACCTGCTCTCTCTACAGAGCAGCTTCCACCGTTGCTTGCACTGATGGTAATGAATTACAGATCTGCTTTAGGGTTTTCTTTCTGAATTTTATAAAAACATTGGGCAAGTCATTCCTCTGCCAAGGAAGTAGCTCATTTCCACCTCTGGATGATGGCAGGCAAGATCAGGGGAGTCTGCCATTTCAGTTTGGCACTGGAAGGTTTTGAGTCTCTTGATTGACATGGCAGTGCCTCAGCTCTGGGCTGGTTCTCAAGCCTGGAACTATGGAGAAATAGAAGTTGCTGGGTATCAAGAGCTTGCTGCCAGCAATATGGCTGTTTCTCAAATACGCACCTAATCACCAAGGTGATCTTTTCATTTAATTAAGTAAACAATGGTCTGCATTATGTTGTAAAATTAAACGACTTGAAACATTTGATAAATCCTACATCACCAGCCATTCTGGGCTCTTTCAGAAAGTGCAAGAGCCCAACAGCGCTGTTGGATGGTCCTAGTTGTGTGAATTTCCTTAAGCATCTGAGATGAGGTATTACACAAATATGGCTCCTCTGGGAGCCATCAATCAAGACCACGGCAGCTGCGATGGCTTTCCAATCCCATACCTTTAGTTCAAAGCTTGCCAGAACATCTTCCTATTTCTAGAGGCTGTCAGCCAGCCTGCCAAAAGCCAGCTGCACTCTAGGACTGCGAGTACAATGCACTGCACACAATATACAGAACACTTTCTAAAGCCACTGAGCAATAGGGCAGGAAACTGTTCTCCAGATTTGAGGAGCAGTGACTACAGCCAAGAGCCATCCAGTCTGCAGACCAAACCTGGGAACAGACCAAAGTTTGATCATCTGGGAATTCTGGTTCTTTGGAGCTACACTCTTAACAAAAGATGCTTTTCTCTTGGCAATTTTCTTGCTATCAACATAATGACCAAGTTAGCTGTGGCAGGAAATGGGCTATAAATATGAAGATGACCTGCCCCCATCTTGCATCTTTCATCACTGTCTCTCCAAAGGGCATTGCCTCCTAGGCAAGACCGAAACTGCAACTTTTACGTAATAAGGAAGGGTAAGTGTGCTGTGATAAATACACTTCTGCAGGTTAAAAGGGAAAACACAAACCGTCTTCGCTTTACCTTGACTGAAAACAGATGAAAAAGGGCCACAGTTGGGCTTGCAAAGGCCAAAGAAAGACAATGAGAAAAGCATTGTGCAGAAGGCAGGCATGAGCTGCTGCCTGTGCTGGACTGACAGTTCCAGAGACTGTCTGCATTAAAAGTAACTGAGCCTTAGAAATAAATACTATTTCATATATTTTGACAACTGTAACCTAAAACTTGAAGTTCTGTGTTTATATTGGTTTTGCTTAATAGAAGAAAGATTTGCCTTTGCCTGAGGTTAATAGTGTTCCTGGGTGGCTAAAACTGGCCACAAGGAAACACACCCTTTTTCTTTTTCACATTAATAAAGCTTTTAACATGTTTCTGGCAAATTGGCAAGAAAAGTGCATGTAACTCATAATTGGTGATTTAAATGCAATCATGAACAAATAAATGCCTGTTCAGATCTCATTATTTATGGACTGAACCTGCTTTAAGACAAAATTACTCTTTTTTTGGGCACCAGCCAAGCATAAACACTTATTAAGTCTTAATTTTAATCATAAGCTGCAAATGTACTGTGTCTCACACAGTGCTGCCTATTTGGAAGCACTGTGTGTTATGGGAGCTTATGTGAATTTATTGTAACGTGACACAGTTCTAATGCAAAGGTTCACACACAGAAAGGAACTCTTCTACTCCAGGACACAGCAAATCATCCTCCCTTGCAGGGCCCAAGTAAACAAATGAGAATAAACCAGAGATGGATTGTGACACTGGGGTAAATGTCTTCTATTTGGGTCAGTTGATTATTTAGTTCTTTATTACCATGGTTTCTCTGGCTGACTCAATAATGCATTTTTCAATTTCATTAACATACATTATTGAGCACTGCTGTAAAATGGAGGGAGTTCTTTGATCAGAACAAGGTATGGTACTTAGAGTGGTTGTATTTACTGGTGCAGTGGTTGTGTCTGCACGCTTAGTTCTGTAAAAGGTTGAACATTCTGGCTGTGAGCCAACAAAGTACTTAAATATATGCTTAACTTCTGAATAAGACGAAGTTCACATTTGCTTGCAGTACAGGTACTTACTACTTCATGTGTATAAAATATTCAACTTTCAGTTTCAAGATACAGACCAGAAAAGCATGTGAACTTTTATGCTTATCAACAATCTGCAGTGAGCTACAATATTTTTCATATTTATGCCACTTTTTAATATTTTCATAATTTTGCTATTTTGATACCAAACATTTAAAATACTTTGTGTGATATCTTCAAACAGTCCCTTGTCCGAAAAAAGGCTATGATTTCTACAAAGCAGAAGAGGAAATTGCCAACAAAGCTGTAAGTCAGTGAGTGCAGTGATAGAGGCATTAGATGTGGACTTATCCAGTAGGAACTGAAATGGACCCTGCAATTATCTCACACAGAGAAAACCTCTGGCCACTAATAGTAATTCAACTATTTCCAGCCCCCGTTCCAGTTAAGGAATTAGCCTGGGGTGACAGACCACGTATCCCATTACAGATCACCTGCACCTCCCCTGCTCTGCCCAACCCGACTCAGTTCTGAGGGAAGATGAGCACCTCCATCCAGTGACAGACCTGCTGACCATCATTTCCCCAGAAGGACTCTTGTTCCCAGTGTTCAGCAGCACCAGAAGAATTTTCAAAATTATGTGAAGATCAGCAGCAGCAGCTGCAAATACTTAAATGTCAGACAAATATCGGGCTGGTATCCTGGTGTTTAGAGTGTAAGTTATAGAATTCAGTCATCTTTGTGGCAGTACACAATTACTGAGAAGAATCCCCAAAGTTTCTTGTGCTGCCCTCTCCTGAGCAGAGAATTTGAGAGCAATCCTGAACTATCTCATTTCAGTAACCAAAGCAACTTCCCAAGCACCAGAGAAAGAGACATTTCCTACCTCCTCCAGGCCTTTGGCTGCCATGGCCATTAGCCAGCGTCCCTGTGCCACCTTTAACAGAGAGCATCTGCAGAATCCCACATGCTCCATGAAGACAGAGTCCGTCACTGAAGTCCGTCCCTCTGCTAAATCCCACAAGCAGATCGTCTGGTCGCGCCCCTGACTGTTACAGGAAAACAAATTCTCCATGAGCTGCAGGTCTGAGGAAGCCCAGGCTGCCTACAGGGCAGTAATTCAGACTGTGGCAGACAGAGCTTAGTACAGCTTCTGTGGGGGCATTGATCGGGTCTGTCATTAAACGTGGGGGGACCCAGTGCCCCCCAGACCACCACCCTTCTGCCAACTGTGAAACTGCCCAAGAGGTTCAAACGTTTCTGGGAGGAGGGAGGGCCTGAGATCAGTCAGACACTGCAGTCCCAGTTTGCTGTTTCCACGTGGAGAGAGACATGATTGAGCCCAGTTATGCTATTTATGTGTATGCATATATTTATAAAGTCTCATGAGCATTTGAACATATTCACAATAAAAATACTAACATTTTGCCATTGACTAAATCTAATTTAAAAGGAAACAAAAGTACCCAGAGAGTCACACGTATAACACTCATTCACCCAAGCAATGAAGTGGAAATGTCATGTGTTGACAGCTGAAAGAAACAGCAAGACAACAAAGACAGAATGGGAGATAAATAAAAAGCTACAGTTACTGGGTGGGCACCTTCCCACAGCCACAGGGAGGGCACAGAGGGCTGTCAGGGCTGTGCATGTGTGGAGACAACTGGAGAGGGACTGGCAGCAATGAAACAACCAAACACTGCCTAAAACACCCGAGCCCCATTGGTTGCATTGCCGAGGTGCAAGTGCAGCTCACTCAGACTCCTCGGGCACAGCCCTCCATCCCACAGGGGCTGCTCCCAGACTGCAACATCAAGGAGGCCACAGCATGAATTGTTGCAGATTTACATGATCCCACTGGCTCTTGAGCAAAGTACTACTGTGGAGAAGCTTCCAGTCCATAAACTAACAGTAACACAGGGTGAATGTCCTCATGTTACCACCTGGGCCAAGAAGTCATCAAAAATCCCTTATCCATGTCTTACTTTAATTAGCAGTATCACCTGATGGAAGTATGAAACCAAAACAAAGGAGATGTAAATCTGCAGACTACTGGGACTTCTTCAACATCAATGCACTTCCACCTACTGTTCAGTTGAGTGACAAACTGACACAACATTTACAGCAGTGGGTATACAAACAATGCAAGAAATTATTGTGATTTAGCTTTAGAAGAGAGAAATATAAAATACAGGTAACTGCTGTCCTAAAATTGCACTGCTATGTGAACTGTTATACAGCAGAAATACACAAACAGTGCTCATTCAATATGATTTTATGGGGAAGAGTGTTGATAATTGTACTTAAGCAGATAAGAAATACAAGTGCTAATCAGTTCCACTGTATATTATGAGATGTCGTCTCTAGATAAACATGTCAGAACACCTCCTAATCATACAGACACTTTGGCATGTATTCTAGATCACCTGTCTAATCCAAAGTACACAAATCTTCCCAACCTTCCCTTACTAAACAAGAACAGAAGATATTTTGCAACAAAGCAAAGGCATGAAACTCAGCATTCTTGCTCACTGTCAGTCTTCCACTCGCCATCTCTTACTCTTCTTTCCTTACCTTTCCTCCCTCCCCTCTATACATCAATCTACCCTGAGAGCCAGTTGTGAAAGATTTGTCAACTTCAAGTGTATTTCCTTTATCCAAAGACCTCATGTGATCTCAGTGCAGTAACAGACACTATGGATCCCAAGTTGTTGCAATGTCATAACAAACACATCATCAAGAAATTAATTGTATCCTTTTTTTTCCCACTTCTTATTCTAGTTTTACTGTATTTTTGTACTTCAGTACATTTCCATATGTGTTGAAGAGACTTACAGTGATTCCAAAATTATGACTTTTTTTTCCCCCTTCAATCATGTACATCACAGAGACACGAATATTTTCACTGTTTTTTATCTGCTTTGCTAACCTGAGGAGCCTGTCTTTACCACCCATTGTCTCCACGCAGTAGACAGATTTTCGTCCATGGCCATCCAGTGCTGTGTCCACTCTGTGTGTTTTCAGGTTCCAGACATGGATAAACCCAGACTCAGACCTGGCAGTAGGAACAGATGCTTTTAGCATGACCACTGCATTCAGGTGATCAGTCTGATGCTTTTCCTCTTTCCCCCTCCCACCAAAACTAAAGCTGTATGCACAGACAACACCCTCATCATTCACAAGCATGCACAATGCTGTTTTCTCCAGATACACTTTGTCAAAATAATACACTCTGTTTTAAACGGAAATGACATATGGTGCTCAGTGCAGCCAGAAATCCTGGTTTACTTACCCAGAGAAAAGCACAGGGATATCAGGTTCTTGGCCTGCACAGGAGAAGTGCAGAGTGTGGACTGCAGCACTGGTACCTCTGAGCACAAACTGTGGATCTGGAGGCGGCAGAGCCATCCCAGCAACGAACTAGGGGGGTCAGAAGAAGACACAGATATCACAAAGATTAAGATAAAATGTAAGGTAAAGTGAACCAACAACTTTAAATATATTCTGAGCAGGATAGTTGCTTTTCCTAGTCATCTTCCTCTTTGAATTATCATTATTGAATCATCATTATCAGTATTTCTGTTTGCCACACGGTCCAGGGTAAAGGATTTCCTTCTATCCTCAGCTGATGAAGCAGTGTCCAACTGCTCTTTGCTGCCTTCCTCTTCCAGCAGGCCATGCGCACACACCTCTCGCACACTCATAAATACAAAATGGGTCAGCTGGTCTCCCTGCTGCAAAAGGGAAGAGCCAGAGAATACAAGAAACTGGATACCTGTAATTTCAGTGGGCAAACAATTCATCATTCCACTTAGCCCCTTGGCTAAGTCTTTCCACTTCCTCCCCATAAAAATATTACTGTGCTTTTCCCTCACAACCATTTCCCAAAAAGCATTGCAGTGAACATATCAGCTGAAAAGACTTTCAGATGAGATTGGAGTTATGGTCAACACAAGAATTCCATTACTCTTGAGTGGTTGAATTTTTGGTTCCAAGCATGGTTACTTGAAAAAAGAAATGCAGTATTTCACACTAACTTAGTGACTATTGTGTTAAACATTTTATTCCAAGGGATTTGTATTCCCTAAAGGATCAATGGAGACAAATGCTTTCAGCTTCATGTCATTGGTTCAAATGTGGTCAGGACCAGCACAGAACAGGACTAGTGTACGGGCAAGAGGCTGTCCTGTCCCACATGGGAAATGCAAAGGCCAGTTCCTGATGAACCCACAGGGACAGTGTGTGCCATTCCCACAGGCACACTCACTGTTCTGGCACCCTCACCAGGTATTTCCATTCACAGGAACACCTTCACAGGCAGCTCTGCACGAGCAACAGAGAAGGACAAGGATGACTTTTCTGTGTTCTGACTTGCTGCAAAAGACCCTCAAGACTTGTCCTGTGACAAGATAACCAGCAGCATCTTTGACTGGAAGTACAATGTGCAATTAATTGGAAAATGCATTATAACACTCATTACAAGAAATATTTTCACCCTGAAAAGTGCTTACTGCCTTATCTGTGGCATTACTAGCCATACTTTATATCCTTCTTCTTTTCTGACCTGCCACTACAGATGTCAACTCTCATGACTTTATCTCATTCATGCATACATTAGCCCTGATTAAAAAAAAGTTTTCTAAACTCAGTAAGGGAAAATTAGCAGGTGTCTGTCTGCCAGTTCACAGCAGAGGAATTGCAAAGAATCAGAACAGAGAACCAGAGCTACAAGTTCCATGTGAAAGACATCAACTATTCATTGTCATCTCACCTCAGTACCAGCTTTAGAATTGTGTTTAATGGATGCACTTGCTATTGCATCTCATTTGCAGGTCTACCTTGAGTGTTTATAGATCAGTAATCACCATGGTATCTATAGGTCTTAATTAAATTCAATTATCTTTTAGAACTAGTGATGAAACAGGATTCTTCAGCGTAATGCGCAGTTCTCTCTCAATAGCACTGTGTAATTAGGTATGAAAATAATGAGCTCAGTGGATACCCTCCGTGTTTTAGGGCCCTGACTCATCTGTTTTACGATGTTGTTGGATGATCCAGACTCATGACAGGCTGGAATAAATTTTCACATGATTACATGATGTACAGGTTTGCCCCCATGGTGAGATCCAGCTCCCAAGTGCCCATCTGTAACATGCCATACATGTTGCCTCTGTAACCTGTTATAAACCTGTTAGACTAAAGATTCTGTCACCAAGGGTCACCTCTTTGGGGCACTATAGCTGTGTGCTGGTGCCCTCAAAATGACACTCTGTAGAACCATGTAAATAAGAGAGTAGCTCAGGGCTGGTCAGAGAAGCGGGCTCCGTCTCCACAGTGGAGTGCTCCTGGCTTACTGCACTGAGCACGGAAACAGAGCAGAGTCAACCCAGAGGCTATCTGGGATTACAAGGCAGGTTTTTAATAGCATTTTTCTAATTACTGACACAGAAGTTTTTGCTGACAGACAGCAAGTGTGTGCGTGGCTGTGGGAAGGGTTTTACCTGGCATGAAACAGACGCTACTAATGCATGTCTTTACAAGGATGATATTTCAGAAAAATCCTCAGACCGGTTACAAGAGAAAAAAACAGCTCCTGAAAACATACTTCTGAGCTATAAGCACATCAAGGGACTTTTTGCGTTATGGAGCCTGGGTATTTCCTTATTTTTCTGCTAATCATGAATGGAAATTTGGGTAATATTAAACCTAATTTTTATTGAGCTTCTTATTACTTCCTATCATGACTGGGCAGATGAATGGCAGTGTGACAGTGTTAAGCATCTCATTTTCCTTCCAGCAAGCACTGAGCTATAAAATTTCATCTGTGCTGACTTCTTTGTCAAGGAGCTTGGACAAGTCACTTAAAACCAAGATTTATTAGAAGTTCTTACATACCTATAGAAAGTCCCATGAGGTTGCAAACAGATGGAAATTTGGTGCACCAGTGCTTTAACAACTCCAAGAAAGCATTGATCTGTTCCCACTGACACATAAGCATGCTCAAAAAAATTACATTTAGCCTACCTTCAGCTCACCAGGTAGCTCCGTCTCCCTACGGTACTTCCAGGGATAATGGAATACACTGTGGTGTACTGATACAAATAGATAATGGCTACACCGCGCTTTGCTAAGCAGATAGCTACAAACATGCTAAATGTGAGGACTGTGAGATGGTTAAAGCCTCTGGGTAAATTTTTCAAAAGTGCCTAAGTGATTTAGAAGCCTAAGACTCATTTCCAAATGAATTTTCAATCCTACCTCTCTAGGACTTCTTAAAGTTTCACCCCAGGTGTCTGAAAATGAGTTCTCTAATTAGCACAGCATTTATTTTCTTGTTAATTCCATCTAGCCTCAGGGAGACCAATCTGTTCTTGTTAACTGGGGATATCTGCAACAAATTTAATTAAATAAATTTGCTTAGTATTTAGTCTGGTCTGAGAGCAAAATCTGGCTCAAGGGCTTGAACAAGCAAAGTACAACCTACAGAAGAAAGTTCACTTAATAGCATCTCAGGGCTATACTGTATGTTTGTCCCTCGGAAATCTTCATGGTATGACTTCTGCCTCCTGTGAAAAAAGGCATAAATATATGAAGAATTTTGTTTATGGCAATATTTGCTTGCAAGAGGGAATCACCTGCAAGGGATGCAACACTTCACCATCATGCTCTTGTTTCTTTAAAAGATATTCCACTTATTTCTTCCAGCCTCCCCTGTGCTGGTAACAGTATCCTTCTTCAGAGACTGAGCTACACCCTGATGTGAGAGGGACACGGAAAAGTGTTTCTCACAAGGTGCACTGTAACCCTCCTTGGCTCCTGCAAAGGCTAAATTTGCTACACAAGTGAGGAGTGGAAACCACAGCTGCCCCAATTAGGGCTTCAATTAGCAAACGCCAAGTGCACCACACATTAAGTACCAGAAAGAGTTCTGTCTAAAAAACCGCATCTGCTAAATGCCACAACAATTACATTTCCTTCAAAATTATGGTTTTTTTTTTGGTGTGTGTGTGTGTTTTGGTTTTTTGGGTTTTTTTTGTTTGTTTGGTTTTGGGTTTTTTTTGGTTTTTTTTTTTTTTTTTTAAAAACTATTCTCTATTAAGTCTTACTTTGCTTAGGTTGCAATTAGAATAATCCTCAAACCATTTGAATTTCTATGCAGTGGTATTCCAGTATCATCACTTGGGCAATTGATATAAAAAAAGTTAAGCTTTTATTTAATGAGAGTCATTTAAAATATGTAAATGTCAAAAGGATTACCTTAGAAAAATCTCTCAGAGAATTAAAAACATTAACAGATTCCCACAGGAAAAATTCCAGAAGAATTCAGCAACTCTCCTGTTCCCACTCCTGTCACTTGCATTTCTATCACACATTGAAGCAAAAACAAATTGCTATTAAAATATCATCCAAACACCCTCCTCCCCCTAACAAACCCCACAGTTCAGTTCGAGATACCAATGGCTCAAGCAAAGACAAGAAAAAAATCTTCTTCTTTTTTTCTTTAGGCTTATTTAGAGTAGTAAAAACTCAGCGGTAAAAGAGCTATTTCAGGTATAGGAGAAATAAATCTCTCTAGGCATGTCTGGCAAACTGATTTGGGACTGAAACCAGCAGGTGTGCAGACATAATTACTACTGCAAAATATCCAACACATCCAGGTGTGCTCACAAACAGATATGAAATCCCTGTTATTTTTTGACAATTCCTACTCTACCAGGTGCCACCTTCCCAAAGGAAAAATCAGAGCTAAGAACGAGTAGAGAAGATGTGAATAAACTGTTCTTCCTCCTTTCCAGGCTGTGTGTCTTTTCCATTCATACAACAGCCTTTTTTCATTCAGGTTGCAGTTCTGTGCCTCCCTGCACTCCCTCCCAAACCCTGCCCTGTTGCACAGGACGCTCCAGTGCAGGACTGTGATTTGGAGGTGGGACTCCAGACTGCAGAGGAAGTCAGTGGAAAGAACAGACGCCCTCCAGCCAACAGTGCAACTCCATTACCTTTGCAACCTCCACTGTTCCAACACAGAAGGCAGCCCTTGCTGATGAGCTTTCCAAACACAATGTTCCCACCCTCTAACCACTGCAGACAAGGCAGTTTCACAGTGGTGAAACTATGAACTACTCTCAGGCCAAGCAATTACATGGCACTTCTAGAAAGCAGAGAATGAAAGTTCAGGGCTTCAAGAACCCACTTAATGAGTAGCATTTCCATACATCATTAAAAGAGATGCCAGACAGATCCACACAAGTCAAATGAGTTAAAGTTCACCTCATCTGACTGCAAAAGTGAATTTTTATAGATTATTGACTACAAATAGTCTCAAAGCAGGTATATGGTTTGGTAAACAATTCTTCAGACATGTTGTGACAAATTTTTAAGCCCAGCTTTTAATTTTGCGTGTACAAGCAAAAAAATGAGAGACCACACTGAAACAAGGAAGTCAGCAATACAAAGGGATGTTGCGAGACAGTCATCTAAAGAAATCACCTTGCACCTGAGGTGAAAAGTAACCAACTGTACAAAGAAATGTCTTTTTGGGTCCTGTAACAAGCTAACACATACAAAACACTTAGGGAAGAATGAAAATCCCAAAGCCAGGCACGCTGCTATTCACATTCTTAGTCCAGTTGCCCAAAACACGTCTGTTGTGTGCAAAGACAGAAACATGCACTAGTAAAAGTAAAACCAGCAGAGGTTTGATCAAGAGATGTGGGAGTGCTACACAAAGAGTTGCAAAGGTCAGAGCCCCAGAATACATCAAAATTCATTTGTCAGTCCAAAAACAATGCAGCTCTCAGTTTAAAGCTCCCATTTCTATCTTTGGTGCTAAACTGAGATAAAAACTGTGTTATACTTCTAGCGTTTATTTAGAGCTAATTTAAAAAATCACTTATTTAAAGTGGAAGCTAGAAATTGGTAGAAATCTTTAAATCAAGAAAGATATCTCTAGCAGAAATTAGAAGCAGTAGAAATTTTCATTTAACCAGTAAATGTACTAATAAAGCACTCTTAATTTTCAGAAGGATAACCAAATGCTGTCTTTTAAATTGGTTATTTTTCATATTACTACTTACTTACGACTACCAAAGTACAGATTAAGCACAGTGATGTACATTGTGACTTCAAAACCTAAAATAATTATCATAATAACAATTTTTTAATTTTTATTTTAAATCACAACAGTGGACTGGGAATATTCATTAGTGTGCTTGTGCTTGCACTAGAAAATACTGTAGATAGATTCCTATCTGGCTTGCAAAACTTGCTAGTTAGTGACACATCAATGTCAAAAGGAATACAGTGATTTATATGACCTAGTTATACAATCCTTTATTAGCTGATACCATAAACCTGTTGCCACACAGTCAACATTACAGTCCTTCCTCTTATAGGTTGGGAACACTAAATACTGTCAGAGCTTTCATTCTTAATAGTTACCAAATCATTTCTGATGACTAACAATGCCTGCATGCTCAGAAAAACACTTCAAAAGTCTCATTTTGAGAAGTGCTGAGAATTTCTCTTTCCCATTGACTTCAGGGGAAGTTAGGACTTCATCCTTTCTCAGGAGATCCCCAAAGTTACCTTCTCTCCTGACATTTAGACAATGAATGATGGAAGTTTCCATATTTAAACTGTAATAGTCAATAGACAGATAGCAAATAAAATTGCTTATCAGCAATTGGTGATATGCCAAGAAATCTTTTGGGAGCTGGAAAGAAAATGACTAATAACTGTCATGCACCGGGACATATTTCTAATGATTTCCACTCAGATAATGGCTCCTCACAGTGCGAGCAGCCCTTCTGTCTGTAAGCATTCCTTACCTGAATGAGGCTAAACCACAATATATTATGATTTTAAGTAATGAAGTTTGCAAGACAAATTTATATAAATATCAGTGTGTAACCTTCAGGAACACTGAAACCCAGGCCTGTGTCTTGAGGTCCACTTTCAAATACATCCATCTGCAATTTTTTAAAAAAAGTCACTGTACAATAATTATTTTCTATATGAAAACATAGATTCAGCTTGGGAACAAAACTAAGAATGATTGTAATCATTTGCAAGACACTGAGTTAGCATATGGATCTCATTGCCACTTACACATTTTGGTCACTGAAACAAAAAGCTATTAATCAATACGTAAAAGCCATAAATTAACATAAACATTAATCATTCTAATGCTCCCACTGTCGGACTGATAATTTTTTTTCAGTCATTCATTCTGACATATATGCCTTCAGCTATCAGCTGGTTGACCTTTTTTAACACAGTTAAACATTTTGGGCATTGCAAATCTTACTGAAGTAAACATTTTGGAGACAGCCAAATATCATGGATACATTTATGCCAAAAATGTGGGGTCTGAAAACACGAGAGCCCCTGCCTCTCATGTAATTGCACTAGCTTTTAATAAGGGAGCATGAAATACAGCTGAAACAGATGAAATTCTAGTGTTTCATAAACAGGTTCATTTTGCAGATGAAGAAAAAGACACCCATCTGTTCTACTTTCTGAAACCATTAATTGCTTGGGAAAGTGCAAAGATATAACGACAGCCAGCCTTATTTGGAGAAAGCAAGCATAAAAACCCACAGTGGTTCAGCTTTGCAAGAAACTCTGCATAAAATTATTGAGGAAAAAAAAAAACAACAAATGCTCATTCACTTTGAAAACTTGAAAAATATGAATTTATATACGCACAATGCAAGTGAAAAGAAGTATTTATACAAGTGTGCTTCTATACCACACCAGCAGAACTAAAATGAATTTAAGTTTGTGCATGTGATAAATCATTGTAATCTAGCAGAAAATTGATAAGCCAAGGACCATCAAAAGACTGTTTTGAGTAGCCTCTAGCTCAGCCATGCATAGCAATCTGTCAGCCACGGGGCTGTCTGCCCATCCTCCTTAATTAGGGGTGCTGCATAGTGCAGCATCAGCTACAAATCTTTTGGTTCCAAGAGCTAATAATGTCCTCAGATAGCAGGGGCTTAATTAAAAGTCTTCCAGACATTTTAGCAGACATTCCGGCAATAATCCTGTTTAGTAACAAACTATTAAAAAGAATTGACAGAGAAGGAGTATATCAAGTTGTTACAGCAACTGAAGTTATTTGGGCTAGAACTGTATGTCTGCAATTAAGGATTCTGTAACTCTGAGCAATTAAAATATCACTTTATTTGAAAACTAATTAATTCTGAACACATATTTTTCCCATGACAAACTTTTATGATTGTTTAATTTATTCCATTCTAATTACAGTTTAATTAATCTACTCTTGTATAATATTATACTGTTATTCTGGCATGTGACCAATGAAGACAATAAATTGATTGCAGTTCCGTTGTGCAAGAGCAGAAACTGTCATGCCAGTTTCAACACCACGTTTATTTATTTGTCTGTTCTATTACTTTTCTTTTCCTCCCACAGGGCATAGGAACATGAAACACAGCACAAATCATATGACATTTTGTCTTCTATGCTTTCTTCTTCCAAGTGTGAAGTATAACCAGAGTTTTTAGTATTAAGGAAAAGTTTCTGTAACATGGTATTACATAATAAAATAGAACCTATAGGAAATGAATTTATATTTCTAAAATACATCACACAATTATTTATCAATTGATTCCTGATGTACAGGACCATGTCCAGAAGTGAAGCTGTTTCCATTGACATTGAGATCTGCCCAGCATCTGACCCAATACAGTCAAAAACAAGGGAGAGAGACCAAAGCCCATTTTCATTAAAATTACATTAATTTCAGTATCTCAGTAAGTTTTCCAATACACTGCATTTTAATTTTGCATCAAGTCACCTTAGATTCAACAACAACAACAAAGAAAGTATATAAATTCTTTTCTTACTCTGTAAGTACTATATCTGGATTAAACTCTGATAAAAGAAATACATACAAATATTCTATTACATGTGGAGTTAGCAGTGTTGTATTTTATTTTGCTTTGCCCATAATTGAGGTAAAAATGACTCATGTTTACCATGAGAAGTGCTCAAGTTTTATTTTTTTAATGTGAAAGTCCCTGAAATTTGCAGTTCTTGCACATTTGGTGGGAGGAAATAGTGAGTAGTGACTCTTTATGAAGACATAATGAAGCAATCTACTTTTCATGTACTTTTAAATCTTCAGCTGGTGTTCCTGGCTGTACCTTTCTTCTGCTTATGAAATACCCCCCTATTGTATCTGCAGAGGAAGGCAATTAAATTAAACTACACTGCAAGCTGAGCTCTGACAGTGCTTCCCAAAATATTTCTTTTTACTCTAATGACACAGTTTACATTTCATAGAGCTAAAAAGACAAGTACAAAATATATTCACAAACTACGTATTTATTAAAAAAGAAAGATTCTGCACTTAATTGAACAGGCTACATACTTTACCAGCACTGCCATAGTGGGAGATTCATTTATATCCGAATACTGTAGGTGTCCTACCTCCCATATTTATATTCTCAATATTTGTTTCATAACAGTTGAAAATCATACTTTGAAACCGCAAGTAGCAAACAGGATAAATTGACATAAATATAGAAGGAATATTAAATAACCAAGGGCAATTCCTATTTGTGTCCAGCTCTTGTTTTGCATTCCAAATTTTGGATCTGATCCATGCCTGCCCAAACTGCCAGATGGTACTGGTGAGACTACTCAAACAAGGGAGGTTTTGTAGGGTTCATTCATTATACCAGTATTTCATAAAGCATTTTCTCTTTGGAAAGTTTCTGCTTCTGTGTAAATACAACACACCTCTGAGACCAGCATTATTATGAGTCATTCTCTGTAGATGGAGAACCTGTGGCAGGGACAGTAAGTGAACTCTGAAGGTGGCACAGTCACTAGAACTGGGATTAAGACTTCAGTCACTGACTCCAGACACAGACAGTCCCTTCCCATGGCCACTGAGATTCACATGTCACATGGTATTTTAAGAAACAAAGCAATGTGGACAGTCTGCATCAATTCATTAGGTTAAAACTTTAAATCCTTTTTCAAGTGAACTCTCTAGATCAGAAGTAAATTCTCTTTCAGTGAAGTATGTCCCATTTGGTACTTACATTTTACTTTCTCCATGAACCCCTTCAGTATTTAAAAGAAATAGAAAACTTAGTGTTATGTATACCGCTTTTAAATATATGACTCAAAGTTATAGATTATTAAGTATTTTTATGCTATGAAATATCCCCCAAAATGCAATCTTAATTACTAACAGTATGTGCCATTTGTCTAGTAGGATTCCTACTCAATACAGCATTAAGTATTTGGATAAGCCAAGTTACTGGAGGGCAACTTAGTCTAAGAAATCTAAAAGGGATCACTATAATTCCACTGCAAACAGAAATGACATTTACAAGACAAATAGTACCTGAATATCACATAATTAATCTTTATTTTAACAGTTTAGGTTAAGCTTATACTTTAGACACAAACCCATAACTGTTCTTTCATGCCAGTTTGATCACATAAATCTACATCCATTTTACATAAACACGTAGTTAAATATGCTCATCTCCAAGCATATGAGAATATGGTCACATGTTAAAAAGTTAAATTGTTAAAACGTAAGGGATATTTTTAAAAAACTGGGTCCACATTTAACAGGTTGAGTACTGATGATGCTTAATTCCCATTTTCTGGTTCTAACTGCTTCCTATGTCTGTGATGTTCTGCTCAGTCAGTTTCTCTGTGTTTTGATGAACAACACTAACTACTATTTAGCTAATGGGGAAAACAATCCTATAGGTATGAAACAGAGTTACAGTTTATACATGTAACTCCAGGCTTCACTCCTCTCATCCACCCGAAACTGCTCCTGACCAAAACTGCAGTGAAAAATGCAAAACTGTTTCACAGCATTAATTTGAAACTTTGAACAACTGTGCCGTACCTGAACTTGAACTCTAGACTTTGAATGTGTGCTGAACAGCCCCCATTATACCACGTTTTTATGCTGGCAGGAACTGAAGTGTCAGTCTTTTGTCAAATAATCAGATTATGTCATGTTCTGACTAAATTCATTAGGAAAACTTTTACCAACCCTATTATCTCAAACCAGAAAATCTAGATCAAAGTATAAGCGATTTTACAGCACAATAAAACTGTTATAAATATTTAAGCACTAATTAAAAGGCCTCTTTCGTTAAACGAAAATAAATAATTGAAAGCTACCTCTTCTTATAAATGCTATCAAATGCCACCATATTTATTGCATGCTTCTCAGAAAACCAGACCCTATATATTGTGGAGAGCGGGAAGAAAAGAACTCTAGAGGTAGCCATTTGGGAAGATGGAGGGTTGCCAGACTTTTTAATCATTTGCCTAAAGTGAGTCACACTGAGTACTCACTCTGGTGACAAAGCATTAAACCCTGAATGTCTTTGTAAACTCCATGCACTGGACAACCAGAGCTACTTAGTTCATGCACAGGTACTGGATGGACACCACATCCAAAAGGAGAAAAGAAATACTTTTTAAGGAAACCCTACATCAATGACTAATTTCTCAGTAAATACAATTATATTGTAATATATTGTTTACTTCCTAAAACATGCGTGATCTTGTCTGCGAAAAAGGTGAATACCGAATTAAGATTGGCAGATGTATTTTCTGTGTTTTGATCAGATAGGACATTTGTATAAAACAAACACTGAATGCAAGAGTACTAAACACTTTCTCTTGTCTCCATTTCAGCTGGATAGCAAGAATAGCATAAGAGGGAATCAAAGAATTCATATAATTAACAGCAAGGAACCAATCCATGAGCAGGAGCAGCAACAGGACAGTCATCAATATTGACTTCATGTATTTTTCAGTACTACAATCAGATTCTCCATCTGTAACCCAAACTTTAAAAGTATGATAATTTACGGAAAGGAGAGTAATTTAGCCATTTTGAGTCAAAGACTTATTTCATAGCTTCATCCCAAATCCTGTATATTGTTAGGATCCCTTTCCCCTTTGAAGACTTCGTGAATGATTGAAGCTTCTACTTTCTGAGAAACAGATAACACAAGACTAGTAATCTGACTCTAAGCCACTGGATAAAGGCAGTTTGTTTCCTCTTAGCCCATCTGTCAACACCTCTTCAGTAATTAGTCCTAATTATTACAAAGGGCTAGCCTCCCATTCGCATTATTAAATCAGAAATAGTATCATAGCCAGGTATCTTTCAACGCCTACCAGACTGGCGACCTTCGATTTCATTGAATCTTCTATCAGTATCCGCCTTGGGAAGAGCCTCAGCAGTAATTTTAGCATCAGCTTCAAAGATGCAGATCCCACAGTGGAATTCCAGGGATGCATTCATACACAAACCCACATCATGTGACAGGAGAGCAAGCAACACAATTGACCTTTGCATTGTTCTCTAAACTCCTGTGATATAAACCACACATTTCTATTTTACACAATAGAACGGGTTTTTGCCTGCGTGCTTAGAAGTACTCCTTTGAACTAAATGCTGATAGGAAGAATAGTGAAACTGTCTATAAAGATGAAGGTCAAATCTTTCTTACGAAAACAATACATGTGAAACTTTTTTTCAGAACAAGATAAATTTGCAAGAAGTAAATAGTAACTAAAAATATGCATAAATGTATTTAAGTGTGAAGACTTAAAAGGTTTCTTTTGTTTATTTTTGCTGTACAGCTGAAGTACTTCCCCAGAAAAGTGGAAAACAAAAAGGATGATGACATTGAAACTCTCACGGAGCCAAAGTTCAATTAGCTGAGGCTTTAGTCAGACAGTTTTAAGCTCTTCATTCGTGTTAACATTTATTTAACTGAAACAAGAGAAAAAAAATATTCCTACAAACCAACTGCTCAATTTCTTTTGATTAAAAGCCAAAGGTGTTTCCCAATTGCACATCTGAGACCACGAGTGAGGATTTGTTTATGCTGGATTTCTCATCAACAGCAGAGCACTATGAGTTTCCTCAGTCACAGTGAGCCAACCTGAGCTGCACTTGTACAGTTTATGGCTCATGGAGGCATCCCAGCAAAAAGCTCATGCAGAGTATGGGAGCTACACAAATATTCAAAAGTCTCCATGTGAACAAAGCCCACATTCTCTAATTAAAACAAAGAATGTTTTTGTTGATATGCTTAATGTTACAAAAAATATACAAAGCATACAGAAGACAATTTTTTTTTACAAGAAGAAAACCCAAACTTTTCTGTGTTCCATATTACAGTGAAACAGTGTTGTTTTTCGGGTTTTTTTTGTTTCCTCTTTGCAGGTCTCCTCTAAATGCTACCGATGTAGTAAAAGAGCCAACTGTTATACCAGAAGCAGTAGCCTAAAACCATAGGGTTTGACTGGGCAATCAGGAGTTGGGCAGGCACAAAACAGGGTGTCTGAAGAGGATGTCCCAACCTGCAAGGATGTCACCCCAGCATTGTGGTGTCACTGAAGTCTAGTGTTTGGAACAGGGACCATGACCCAAATTCTGGGCCCCTGACTTGAGAATGTGGTTGGCCCTAAGTCCCTGCTCTGTTTCATTGGCTCAACTTGGCCTGTTTGGAACTTGCACAAAGACATCTCAGTAGCACACAGTGCTGGAGCATGAAGAAACTACTCTAATTCAGCTTCCTGCATACTTGTCCTGCATACCTTCCTGCTAGAGCACTCATGGCACCATACAGCTTCACTGCACCTGGATAGCTTTTCGCTTCTGAGATAACTAAAACTCACTGCCAAGAAAAATAAACACACAAAGTTAAAATTCATTTTCCAAGTTGTACATTTTCCAAATAAATGCTAGATTAGTAACATACACAGTAATAGGCAGGCACTTGACTATCATTGGATCTGACTTTAAAATACATTAATATTTCAGGTATCAACAACGCAGTATTAAAATACTTGCTACTATTTTTTTCTCTATTATTCTTATGAGAATTCAGTGCACCTATAATAAAAACCTTTCAAAGTAAAGCATTGTACGGTACTGTACTGCAGAAAAAAATGCCCTGCAGGGTCATATGCCTGGTCCATCTAGCCTAATACCCTATTGCCAACAGTGCCATGCTATTTAGAGATGCCATTTAGGGAAAATACAAAAGCCTGGCAGCTTTTGCAGTCTCTGTCCCTCCATACATCTCCATGAACAATTGCTGTATTAATGATGTTACAGGGCATGTAATTTCACTGTCCATTTGCAGTGCTACTGTGTGTGAAACTGTCTAATCCCTTTTGAACCTGTGGATATCCTTGCCTTCACTACCTCCCATGGCAAAAAAATCACTACCTGAAATTCCAGAAAACGAAGGAGTATTTTCTATTCTTTGTTTTAAACCTGATCCCTTACGACATTCACCGAGTGCCCTTTAGTTCATCACTTTCATGATCTTGTAAATCTCAGTGATAAATATCTGTTTTTCTCTAAAGAGTACCAGATTTTTCAATCTCTCCTCATATGAGTTGTTCCATTTCCCCAAGTTGTTTCAGTTGCTATTTTCTGTACCATCTCTTACTCCACTAAATCCATCTCAAAAAGCAGAGAACTGAACACAGTGCTTCAGATATGAGACCAGTGAGGCTTTCTTTAGTAGCAAAGTGACATCCTTGCTGAGATAAATCTTCACTACCTCAAAAATCACACATCACTTTCAAGAGAAAAGTTCCTTCTTCCCACAACAGAGATAATTCCAGCTAATACACCTGGCAGAGGAAGTTATCTATCCCAATAGTTTGGGATTTCTCTTGCAGGGTAAACCAACAGAGAAAAGGCTTAGTATAAGTGTACTGCCCAAGGATCTACATCTGGAAGAAATAGCATAATATTTTAATAAAACTTCCTGAAACACCTAGACTTCCTGGAATTACCAGTTAAACCCCAGAGGAATTGATAATGTTCATTGTCCATCCAAGGTTAGTAGACTGCTGCCCTACACTGCTGTGTACCTTTCAGGGAAGAACTTTAAAGGTCCTGTCCACTCCACACATCAATGCATTGCCTTTTCTCTTGATTTTCATTCCATGCCATTAACTTTCATGGAAATAAAAGTATTTGGGTCAAAGAGAGGCAGCAATTATAAAAGCATATGTGCACAATGTAATCTCAAAAGAAAACAGAAATCAGAGTGCAGCAGGAGGAACAAAAAGACGTGTATTTTTGTTCCAGCTGCATGAGCCACCCAAGCACTGAGGAGAGAGCGCTGAAATCTTCCCAGGACTGTCCAAGACAGTGCTGCAATGTAACCACAGCCTTGACTCGGCCTCGCTGCAGCCACCACATGCCCAAGTCCACCAGCAAGAACCAGTGAGACAGAGGAGCCACATCTCCCTGTGGACTCCCAGAAATACCTTTGTGTAGGTGGGCTCCCACATCCGTTATCTGGCAGTTCTGAGCAAGTGCAGAGAGGAAGATAAGGCCACATGTTCCCAGTGCAGCCCTTGCAAGAAGAAGTGAGATCTGGGCTTCATGACATTACTAGCAAACAAGCTCTGCAAAGCATACACTCATTTTTAGATACTGCAAGTTCAAATGTTTCATATGAACCCACTTGTGCAGTTTCCTCAGTTCCCACTAAGGTTCGAAATACCTACACAAAGGTAGTAACATCAATAAACTAACACTGACATTAAAGAAATTACTTGCATAGAGAAGATGCTCACACATATTGGCAACAGCCATGGAATGTTAACTTAGCAACTGACTTTAGGTCTCTTAAAAGACAAAGTCTTCATAATACTGTGTTTTGTACAAAACAAGACTACAGTTTAACCTGAAAGGTCTTTGGTTTATTCCTTTTTCAAGTCTGTGATGACTAGTTTCAAGGAAGAAGTCTGTGCCAAAGTATATTATACCTACTATGGCAATAAATTCTTCAGGGATGAGGTTTTACACATAAATTACCTTCATTTGTAGTCTCTGAATGCTCTTCTAAATTTTATGGGATAACATGAATTATGAGCACCCATGTATTTCTTCCAGGTATAATGTGAGAAAGATTTTTTCTACAACTTGCAAAAGATTTTGCAGGCGAGTTGTACTCTACACCTCTCTCCCTGCATCCATGTTGAACAAATGCACTAACACAGGCCAGTCAACTGCTTATGAGAAGTGTACAGTCTGCTGTAAAGATATGTATTAATTAGTCTAATTAGAATTAAATGTGAATCATGTGGTTAACTAAAATCATTAAAAGTATCAGACAGTTTTTTTCTAAACATTATAATATTAAATTTCTTAATCTGTTATTTCTTGGTTTTGTTATTGGTTCAATTATGGTTTGGCAAAATAACTCCTTTTAAATAAATTGTACATTTGAAGAGCACAATTTATATTTATTTGAAGCTACCATCATAATTTTTACAAAATCTGGCTGGATTTCAGAGACTGGGCTTTAGGTATTTTGCTGGTTCTGCTGGATTTTTAAAACCCTAGAGATCTGGGAATGCAATGAGTCTGTTCACTGCTATTATCGCCTCCAGTAAGCACTGTTGGTGATGCATGGGAACTTAAATCCTACCCGTTCTTCATAGATCTGTTGAACACTGGGTTCTTTGGACTCAGTTCATACACAACACTTGCTGTAGAAGCAAAGTTTCAGGTTTCTAAAGGAACTCTAACTTCAGGAATCACTAGAAATGTGAACTGACAAACAGTACCTGGACCCCAATTCTACAAATTGTTCTATCCCCACTATCTGAAACTGCTTAGTAGTTTTAAAGGCTTCACAAGAATAGGTCCAGGATCAGCTAATTTTCCAAAAGGATACACTGTTGGTTGGCTGTATTAAACAGCTACACCACTTCAAACTGCACTTACTCACAGCCACTGAACCCCAGAGGTGACAGACAGCAGGAATGGTACACACTGTATGGGAATGCTTGCCCTGCTCCCACAACAGCGGGCGAAAGACCAGGTAAGAAGGCTCATAACAAGATCAGACAAAAGAGAAAACACTGAATCATATTAAAGTAATTACCAGAAAATAAGACTTCTGCAAAATATTTGCAATCAGCTCGCTGGAGCCTTCAGGCTCAGTCTTGCATTGGGCTGCGTGTAGCAGCACCACCCCAGGAGGTGCTCAAGGAAGAGCGAGTGACTCAGTGCAGTTCCTCCCTGGCTCCTTCCTCCTGCATGGGAGAACAAATAACTGCACCCTGTCCCAGTGAAGTGTACACTGACCTTACTCCTGTCCCAAGGTAGTGCATTCCCACATTACTCCTAAATAGCCTGATGGGACAAAAAGTCATGGCCCTGCTCCCCCTCTGCTTGCCCTACTACCCATATGACAGAGAGGGAAGGACCAGGCACGCAGACCCCACTGTCTCTCCACCCCATTGTCTCTCCTTTCCCATCTCCCCAGACCCAAAACTGCTGTCTAAAGTGGCCATATGGGACACATTTACTTCTCACTCCTGCCCTGGGGTGCTAGTAGGGACAGGAACAGTCTAGCATGGAGATAGCATCAGCACAAAAGAGAAGACAATCCCAGTTAGGAAGAACATATGTCGTCACTAGATAATGATAACCACATTTAATGGGCACAAGCATGAAGGCAGGAATTTCAGAGAGTTCCCCTTATTTAAAAAAATAGGGGGTTATTATAAAAATGCCCAATTACATCATCAGGCACTAAACAATATTTATGGTATAAAATCACTGTAATTAAACACTAAGTGCTAATTTCAATTATTTAGCAGTGGAGCAATAAAATAAGCAAATGTCTTTAAAATGTTATTTTCATAGATCACAGAATACAAAAGGAGCTAAAAAATGACCTGTCAGGACCTAAGACATCCCATGGCGAGATTTAAGGTGTGAGGATTCTCAGTGTTGCAATTAAGCTTTCTTTCCCTCAGATCCACTCTTTTTTCTGCAAGCTTATAGTGCAGCTAATATATGGGAAAGGAATGAATTCCTGCCCTGACTGTGTCAGCTACCACATCACCTTAAAACCAGACATTTGGGAAAAACAAAAGTATATATATAGACTAAAAATAGTAGAGATCTGAAGCAGTGAGGCAGTTTAATCCACAGCAGTCATGTCTGCACATGCCTCTCCACTGAAGGACCTGGGCTGTATTCATTAGTGTTGAAAAACCTTGCAATATTATATTTTTAAAATAATTTTAATTAAAAAAATAGTTCCAAAACATAACCTTTTTTGAGAAATATCACCCAAATCACTGGAAATAAAGGATATTCCCAGTAGATATTCTCAAAAATCTACCTGTCACAGAGGGTGAAAAAAGACTGTATACTACTAATTCTATTTTGGGGCTAAATAACAGTCCTGGACAAATGGTGATAAAACCTTCCAGCAAGCAGGACTGAAGCTGTGGCAAACCAAGTGCTGTACTGTCCTTAAGTTGAATGCAGTGCACGTTGCCCTGATCAGGGACAGGACTCTGTCAGCTAGTGATGGGAAAGTGCTCATGCCACATTCACCTTCCTTTCTTCTTGGTGTAACTGATGTTACTTACAGACTTCCAGCACAGCTCCAGATTTGCAAGGCTCAAGTGCTGTCAGTGTGCCAGGCTCATCCTTACAAGTCAAAACAACAGGTGGATGTGGAGTTCCTACACTGCCTTCGCCTCAGCTTGAAGTTTGCAGAAGTTTCGGGTGGATGACACTGACAAATTTTTCACATATGGCATTACATTAAGAATTTTTCTGTCAAAAAATAGAATGCAGCACACTTCAATTCGTGTTTCTGACAAAGTTGTGTTTCTATGTAGATTTTCAGCTATATGAAAACTGAGCTGGAAATGTCCAGTTGAAACTAAATGTCCTGTAAACTAAATACAGCTGATTATCCCTTGCTTTCTTAGAATAAAACACGATTTGACAAAGAACACATTTTGAAGCAGGAATAATGACCATTCTCAACCCCACAGCTCCATTTTTATTGCAAATAAAACAACCCTGAAAGTCTTCCATTAGCTTCAGAGGTTGGGAGTGGGAAGAATGATATGTTACGCTACAATGGAGGAAGTACATACGCCAACTGGAAAAACGGACTATAAAAAGCTTTTCTTACACAAACACAGGAGGAAGCAACCAACACCCTCAATTGTTGAAGGGAAAGGATGGAGGCCTAAACACACAACTAGAAAAAAAAATTAGAAAGTCCTGCATGTTTCACATGTTCCCAATCACTCTCAGATTTGTGAGTCTGGTTCCATAAGACCAAAGTGTTACCAACATCAGACCTGGCAAATCTCATGCAAAGAGCACAACTGCTGCAAACTCATACCAGGCTGGAGAACTGCTGCAGCACTATGGACTCTCTCCCTCTCTGAAACCTACTGCAAGTTTGGTGGGAGCCCTCTGGCCCTGAAACAAGAGATCAGGGTGCAAAACACAGGTCACAGTGCTGCGCTGCAGGAAAGGCCTGTGCCACCAGGGCAAGCCATTTCTGCTCCAAGAGTCTTTACTAACCAGCAACATCACCAGCTGCATGTCAGGAACAGTCACACAGTAATGAGTTCTCCCAGCTTGGAACCAACATGGCATCATCTCATATGTCAGAGAACAAAAATAATCAAAGGATCGAATGCAGATGCAAGAATTCAAAGTTCAGTTTCAGAAGGTCAAACAGGCCCATTACAGTAAATGTATTAGTGCAAATAGCTAAACGCTGGCAGGCCAGAGATGAAAATTCTAACATGGCAGACTAAGGAAAAAGGAGGCAGACAGTGAAATCGGGCTGCACTGACTATACTTCCTTTGGTACTGTTACCTGGGCCTTTGCACTGGGCAAGACCCAGCTGGAACCAGCCATCATTGATACAGGATCACACACTTCCATGTCCCAAGAAACTGTTCCACACACCAAAGTATTCTGATCCCTAGCAGCATAAAGCCTCTTAGAGAGACACAATCAAAAGAGAGTTCCCATGATGATCTACTGCCACTTCAGTAATCTCATATTTTTCCAGTAAGGCCATTTTCCTTATCCATGAAAATACATTGGCTCATGGCATTTAGCAAAGTCATAACCCTCTAGTTACAGAGCTTGAACTTGTCAACAATTATTTAGTGAGTGTAATGGAGCGAAGTCAGAACATGGATACATAGTACAGAGTTTCTACTAGCTTACAAAATCATTTCTCCCCCAGTCAGGCACTGTATGAAAGGACATAAAAACTAGAGGTTTGGCTATGCAAAGAACCTGGAGCTTCAAAGTAATTTCACTTAGAAAAGTCTTACATGGTTTTGAATATCTACCATTTATAATTGGCTACAAATGAATGACTACCACAGAAGTTATCACACAATATTTGATAGCCCAAATAGCTCACATTCTCTCCTGCCCTCAAAACATCTCAAGTTGTTTTGGAATTTTTGAAAATAACAGTAAGTAATATACTCAACACTTGGACAATACAGACCTACCAATCTAGGATAAAACTGCATTCTTCTTCTCCTGCTGCTTACTTAGGGAAGGTGTTAGCATTGCGTTGCCAGAACACAAAGACAGCAACACAGCTTAGCACTTCAAACACTGGCAAAGTCAACACAGAAGAAATCAGCCTGCTTTGTCCCTGGTATTAATGCTCAGTGCAAAACAGGATACTGGGTTCTTGAATATGTTTTCTTTATCCTGCAGAAGGCACAGAGAGGAGTTTTGTGAAAGGCTGCTCTCCCTCCTGATTTCAAACTGAGAATCCATGGCCTTACAAAGGTCTGCACAGACATGGCTCTGAGCAACCTCATTCCTAGATAGCTCCTATTCTCCCACATTTATGTATGGGCTCACTTTATTACTTTGTCTTATTGTTTGGATGGATTTGTGGGTGGTTGTTGTCGCTTCTTCTCAGTACCTGTGTCCATGAGTCTCTCCAACATTCACATTGTGTGAGTTAAAATCCTTGATATATCTTGTTTGCAGCTCTACTTCTCCCACCTTGTAACCCTGACTAGGATTTTTTTTATCTTAAATAGTCTCACCACTTTCTCATGGCAAAACCAACACTGTAGATTCCCAACTGACACCTGACAATTTATTTATGTGTAGAGCATCATGCAATTCTACAACGTGAATCAAGAAACAATCCTCCTGTTTCTAGCTGTCAAGAAGGTACTTTCTTGATGTTCAAACTCAAATCCTGATGATAGAAACTTGCACTTCAAGAAGAGACAAGTAGAAATTTCTGATCAACTGAACAGGTTGTGCTTTGCATCTTTTTCACATCACACCTACTCTACTAAATATACAAAACGCTGTGCAAGTGATAGTTTTGTCAGCCACCAGCTAATCAAATGAAAAATTATTAGTCTTGGAAAAATAATAAAAGCAGAAGCCAGCTGTGTGTTGGTTGGATGAAAACCCCAGTGTCTCCCATGTTAGCTCATGTGTATTTCAATTTCTGGGAAGAAAATAATGGGAGTTTCTCCACCCTTTCTCATGTGAGCCATAAAACAGATTTATTACCTAGGATATATTCTGTGTTTTCTCCTGAGGAAAAAAGAAAGTGATGGAGCAAGTTCATTTTTTTTTCCTTCTACAACAAGGATTTTCTTTATAATAAACACAGAGCTTAATTTTGGTATCATATGGCCCTTCTATTTAATGCTCTGGTCACACTTTTTGCCTTTCTAAATCTTGAATTGCTGCATTTTCATTTCAGTGGGGAATCTACAGCTGCTCCAGCTGTTTGAGTGCAAAAAGTCTGTCCAAAGATTCCTATTTGGTATGTTTTAAAGGAAAATCCTTCTCTCCCCTAAATCAAAGAAATTTAGCAACTACTGAAAAACTAAAGAATAACTAAAACAAAAAGAAAAGCTAAACATAATGCTTTCTTTCTTTTCAAATAGCTCTTGTTCAGCTTTACATTATACCCAATAGTCACCCAGCAGCTCTGGGGAACTTAAGCTGCAGATTCAGAGGTTTAGGACAGGGTTGCACCTCATCTGGGAAGGTTTTCCTGTACAAATAACTATTTTTTGACTGTAACAGTCACCTTCTGACCTTTCAAAATAAATCATGAAAGAGAAAATTTGCTGACTAAAAGATTTTTATCTCCTATGACTCTTAAGTTGCTCACAGCAAGATGTTACAGTTCTAAAGACCTGTGCTGGTAAATCCATTCATAGAAAAGGTGATTTCCCTTATAACTTTCACTTTTGAGATGCAGAAGAAACTGATTCATACTTTAAATGCTTCTGAATCATTATAAAGCCTGGATTCACCAGTTTAGTGATCTGGAAAGTTTCAAGGGTAATACATGCCTTTTTAAAATGACATCCAGTAACATGTATTTTTAAAAGTAAATCTGTAGGCTCTAATATTTGTAGCCTGAATGTGCTCTACAATCGACCATTGTTAACTTGCACCTATTGTTTAATAAGTCACTTTTCTCAACAAGCAAACCTGACATCTCTCAAAGTTTCAGTTCTTTCAAATAATCCTATAATATATGAGCTTTAACATCAAGCCATAAATGCCACTGAGGCAATTTTTGAGATGACAAGCTATACCATCATTAGCTGCATATAATTAAAATGTACCATAGGAAGTGCGTTCGTAACAGTTGTGAAATTATTATTACTGCTTATGAACAGAAGAAAAAGGCACTTTTCATCATCCAACTGTGCCGGCACAGAGCTCAAAGGGAAGCTGGTTTGCTTGGGAAACATTGCACAGGGTTTTTCTGTAGATTTGTTTCGTTCTCATTGTACTGTGATCACTTACACTGCTCCACAAAGATCAGCAATTTGGAAATTAAAACCCCAATAGCTAAAGTAGTTTTCAAGCTACTACTAATTTGAAACCCTTCATCTGTACTACCAAGTATATTCTAGTGCAGTCAAACTTCATTCTTACAAAGAGAATATAAATTCATCCACACAGATATTTTAGGGACCAAAACACTTTTATTGCCACTAAACTTCCCTTTTCCTTTATAAAGCCATTCACACAAACATGTACTACGGCGTTAAGATTCCAAGTTTGTACAAGAGCGATGCATCAGCATTACAACTCAAAAGATGTCCAAACAGGAAAATTCAACCTTTCTGTTTTAATCATTACTAAGTTTGTCTTCACAGTCTCAAAAATTTCACAACCATACATTTATAGTCCAACGTAGCTGTCGCAAAACAATTTATTACAGAGGAGCAACAACAGTAGCTATTTTCCTCAAGGAAAACACTGCTTCATAGAATATAATTTTGAAAAGTCAGAATATTTAGTGTTAAATCTGCCATATGAGCTAATTAGCAACAACTGTTTTACAGTTATTACTGATCTAATGAAATATTGTTATTGCAAAGAAATAGTACTCAAAAATAAAACGTACACAAACACAAAGTATAACACAACTACATGACAGAGGGACAAAAAATATGTCTCTTTAGAATGTGAGAATATATATGGGTCAGTAGTTTAGCATTTCTTTGCAAGAAAAAACCCTCACAGTATTGTAAAAAGGTCAGCAGGGTCAGAAAAGGCATAATGTGCTTAGGCAACAGATCTGCTCCCTAATACCTCACAATTCCAACACTGTCATTCTAATGCTTAAAAATAAGTCTCTACATCAATTAACCAAAATCAGACAATCTATCTGATATTCGAACCCAGCACCTATTCCAGTGCATGCACCAACATAATTTCCATCTGCAGAATCTTTATAACTGATAACGACATATCCAAGACAGAACAGAGTTAGATTTCCTGATATTTTTAAAACAAGAAAAAACTAGTTTACCTGTAAAGCAATAAAAATGTTAATAGAAATTATTAAAAAACAAGAAGTTACTCCAATACTTTTTAAATTTAGTAATTAATTAAAAATAAAATCTTTGTACTCCCTATAATTCATGCAAAACAGGACAAAACGTTAATTAAATGCTTCCCAGTCTTGGAGCCCTCTAAAACCCTCACAGAAATGCTAATAAAATTAGAGGTTAGTGGAGGGAGCTTCAGAAGAATGACATGTCACAAAGAGACTGTGCTAAAAAGTCTGGAGACATGCTCCTCTAATCAATTCCCAGAGAAGTAGTTATACACTGATTTCCATCTCGTGTTATTTGTTTTTTCCACAGCACATACCATGCCTGCTTTTTACATTGTTCATTTCAAAACAAAGCTACTGAATCTGGATTATTTCCTACTCTAAAGTGATGTTTAAAGGACCTGCATGCAGCATTTCCTTACTTTCAAACAACTAGTACTACTGAGAAGAAAAAGATGCAGTAAGAGAGTGCAGGTGTTGGAAACCAGTGTGCAGGTGCCATCCAAACACTGCGGGACCACATTCAGAACGCCAGCGAGGTGCTGGCCCCTGCCTATGCCGGGCCCTGCCCGTGCCGGGCGACGCCTGTGTCCGCCCCTGCCTGTGCCGGCCCCTGCCTGTGCCGCTCACCTGCCGAGGGCCGCCGCGAGGGGGCGGGAGCGAGCGAACCGCCTCCCCACCCCGGGCACACCTGGGCATGGGGTGCGCCGGCGAGCAGCGCCCGCGGCCCCTCCTGTCCTTGCAGCCCACGGGAAATTCCCTACAGCAACGTCCCCTCCACCTTCTGACAGTAATCACAGCAAAGCCATAGGGATTCGAGCAGATCAGCCGAAACAAGGCTGGGTTTCTGGGTTTCAGCTATGAGACCAGGCCAGAGCTCCATCCTATTGATGGATACAATAAAATTTTTCCATATATTTATACTATCCATACTACTAACAATATGATGTTTTAATTTTGTAAATGCTTTCAATTGGAAAGTACTGAAGCACTTTCAAGTATTCCTGGGGACTGCCACCCTCCTGCAGACGGCGTGGGGGGAGGCACAGAGCAATGCCCGACCCACCTGAGACTGTGCCTTCCCTGCACAGAGCCGTACTCACTAAGCTAATGATGTTCCCTGCCTTACCTCCAGCTGCTCAAGCGGGGTCTGTTGTGAGCTTGTTCACTGTTGCTCAAATACATTAGAAATACCAATTTTCATTGGTCATAAATGTCCTGGGATTATTACACAAGAATTGTAAAACTGTAATTGTAAAACAAGAATTAGAACTGTAAGCTCCATTACCACTAGGTTTGGTGCTGGTATTGATGTCTTGATGGGTTGTATCCTGACCGGTGTCACCGCAGCCACAGGAGCCCCTGCATGGACTCTCCAGGAAAACTGTGGCAGAGCAGCTGAGATCGCTGAGCTGCAGACCCAAACCACACCACCACTTTTCTCGAGCAGAGGCCTCATATCAGCCACAGATGAAACGTCCCTCACCATCCCGTCCTGCGTGTCTTCCCACCCCCGTTGGGGCTCCGCTGGGGCTGGACCATGAGGAACCCAGAGAGGCCGTGCGGGGCTCTGAGGGACCCTGAGGAGGTCTGAGCGGTCGTGCAGGGTTCTGAGGGACCCTGAGAGACCGTGTGGAGCTCTGAGGGGACATGCGGGGCTCTGAGGGACCCTGAGGATGTCTGAGGCGCTGTGCGAGTCTCTGAGGGGTTGTGCGGGGTTCTCAGGAGCCCTGAAGGTCTCTGCGGGGCTGTGAGGGACCCTGAGGAGTTCTGAGGAGCTGTGCGGGGCTCTCAGGGGCCCTGAGGAGCTGTTCGTGGCTCTGAGGGGCCCCAGGGAGGTCTGAGGAGCTGTGAGGGGTAGGGGTCTGGGGGGGGTGACGCTGCCCGGGCGCGCGCCCCGCACGCGGCGGCCGAGCCGCCACGGCGCCGTTGCCGTGGCGACGCCCCGCGCGTGCGCACAGCTTCCCACCCCCCACTTCCGGCCCGTGAGGCGGCGCCGCACCGGTGACAACCGAGCTCTCCCGGCCCCGCGGCAACTCCCCCTCGACAGGTGCCCCTCGGCAGGTCCCCCCGAACACCTCCATCCCCCGCCCACCACCACCCCCAGCTCACCGAGCGCTGGAGGGACGGGACAGCGATGATTTGGCGATCGCCCCCCGCGGGAACCGGGAGGGCGCGGAGGAGCGCCGAGCCCCGCGCGCGTGACGTCACGGGGCCGGCGGACGGAGGTGTGCGCAGGCGCCGTCCGCGTCCGGCGGGACTGCAGAGTTGGACCGGACCGGGCCGGGCTGGGGGAGCCGCTGTGCCCCTCGGCGGATCCCACCCTGGGGAAGCTGCCCAGGGGCAACACGTGGGGCTGGACAGGGGATCCCGCTCAGGAGATCCTGCGGGGCTGGACAGGAGTGCCCCTCAGGGGATCCCGCCCGGGGGATCCCGCTCTGGGCTCGGTGGGGCAGTGCAGCCGCTGCGGAGCAGCCCCGCTCTGCGCCTGCTGCGGGGGGCTCGGCCCGACCTGCACCGAGCGTGTTCCCGCTCCGCGGGGCGGACACGAGCCCGGGACTCGCAGCTCCGCGGCGGGCGGGGCCGGGCCGGATCTCGGCGTGGGGGATCCCCGGGGCGGCGGGCAGTGCTGCGGGCCGGGTCCCGTCCGGCGCCAGGAGCTCTGTTGAGCGTGGTGTTGCCGCTGTCCTGAGTTCGTTCTCCACCTCCGGCAGCCGCTCTCAGCCTGGGATATGGTCTGGGATAAAGACCCGAGGCTGTCAGTGCCGCACAGCCACACCAGATGCGGAGAAGCTTCTTTAGCGGAAAAAAGGATTGTCTCCTGAAATGGTTCCCGACGGAAGTTACTGGTTAGGTGTCATAATTCAGCTAAATCAGACAACAGTTAAATAACCCTGTATGTATTGTTGGGACAAAAATGCTGTGATGTGGGATGGGGATTGTACCCTGCTAACGTACCCATCCACCCTGAGACAGGCGGTGGGAAGGCAGTGCAGTCACACACGACAGCTCTGCAGACACAGACTCTTTCCCGCAAACAGGCTCCTGTTGCTCCCCAGCTACACCACAACTTGCTCAAGGAAAGCAAATGAACATCATTTGCTTGTGCCTAAGAGTTAAAAGCTGTGTCATTCCTGTATTTTCTCAGTAGGCTGTCCTGCTGTAATTCCAGCTAGAACACTTCATATATCTAAAAATTAAGGCTTTTCAGGCTTATTTCCATTTTTGTCTGTGGAGCCAAAGAGTCATTCAAAGCTAAATTAAACGTAGAGTACCACAGTACTGTTAAGTGAGTGCTGTTCTGTTCTGCTTCTATTGATGCAAACAAAGGCATGGAGACTTCTTGTGAGTTTGGGAAGTCAATCTGGAGCTTGTTTTTCTACTCATATCAAACTTCTTATCAGGAGGAATACTAATTCCTAAATCCCTACTCTAAAGGGCTTTAAATGGCATTCAGTGGTTATGAGAGCACAGGACACTGAAGAGGTTATGTCTCTCATCATTAGGAATGTCCTAAGCACAGATAAATACCTTCAGTATTGTATAATGCACAAATACAGCCCCATATTTCCCTACATGTTTTGATGAAATGATTTAAGAAATTTAGGGCAGCAGATCATTGCTATAAATTGCTTTGCATAATGAAACCACATGTGCAGTATAATTCCAGGTCTTTAATTTGTTAGGAGTTAAATGTTTATTAGAACATGGTATGGTTAATATTCCCTACAGTCGCCTTCAAAATGAAATACCCCTTTCAAAACACAAAGATAATGAGTTGTATGCCAAGATAAGGTGCTTACCAGAATTCAGGAATGACAGAATCCAATTAATTTAACATGAATTAATGCAAGATCAAATTTACTACAGTTGGATGCAATTTGTAATTGAAAGTTCCATTACAGCACGTTTTTACATGTTATCTCTCATCAGTAAGAGATCTCAAAAGAGCACATTCTCCATTTTGAATAGCAGCAATGTATTTATATCATAAATAACTCTTTCCTTACACGTTTGCTGTGAGAAACTTCAGGGCCCAACAGCCCAGTTGTGCACCAGGGGCTGTGCTCTTGCTCTTTCTCACAGGGGGCCATGAATGAGGTTTAAACAGAAACGTGGGCTGCATCTTTGGCTGTTTTGCTGGGCTGCCCCTGTCTTATCATTCCTTCATCCCTACTCCCATTTTACACTCTTGTGGGGGATCATCCCTCTTTTTTTGGGGGGTGCGAGGGGTAAAATCAGCCCTCTAGTCAAACAAACCTTTCAACCTCCTAACTTCAAAATAAACACTTTTATTGTGGACAGTCCAAGCTCCTTAAGGAAAGCTTTAGGTCTCAAATCCAAAAGATACACTGTGTCCTTTTAATAATTTCATAGTGGAAACTATTTGCCCATTCCTGTGGTGCTATGGAGGTTTACAATGATTCTGGTTTAGGTTTCGGGATTAGGTGAAACCAGAGTGCCTTAAACCTCTTTAGAGGTTTGGGATTAGGTCTGCATCAGGCCTAATATAGCCTTTCTGTGCAAGGCTAAATTAAATGGCAGGAATATTTGTTGTGCAGTGATTCACAGGTGTTTGGCAAAATACCAGAACACATAAAGGAACCACTGGAAGAATCATGAAGGCAAAGCCATCGAAATATGAGTATTAGCTAAGTACTGCAGTATCACTTGCAACTGTGGGGTCTTTTAGACTGCTTCTAAGTGATTTTAAGCATGGATATCATTTTTATGTGTCTCTTTCACATGAATGCGAGTAAATTGAAGATCTGTCATGCAAATGGATCATGGATTTGGGTATCACATTCTGGTAATTGCTGCCTGTTTTATAGCAAATGTATATTAAAATTTGTCAAACAGCTGATATCACTGAAATTCTATTATTTTATTGTACACATAAATTTTACTCCTTCTCTGGAGTATGCCTTGCCCTGACAGAATATGCTAGGTCATGGGGAGAAAAACAATAGATTTATGCCTGCCATTAAAACACCACCCTGCCTGGCCCAGGAAGCAGAGGCATTTGCCTCACTGATGACTATGGACTAATTGGAGGAGATAATTTAATTGTGTAGGTTGTCTACTGTGAGGCTTTTCAGCACTTTTCACTCACTTTGGTGGTGCTATTTCTCCTCGGTGTGCTCAGCTCTGTAGTTTGCAATACTGGCAAGGCCTGACTCATTGGCCATTCTCCTGAGGAACTGCCTGAGCTGAGCAGATTTCATCAAGCAGAAGGGAGAGCAGCTCAACACTACAGTCTCAGGATCTCTGCAAAGTGCAGCAGCTGGTTTGGTTGCATTTGTAGGGAAAAGCTGATGCCTGGCTCAGTGAAACTGGAATCAAAAGTAGCTGGATATTGTAGTTAGGGGAGGCAAAGCACAGAGCCCAGTGGGTCAGTTCCTACAGCTGTCCAAAATCAGTTACTACCTGAACATAACTACGTCCTCATACCAAAGCATTCCCTTCGCTGATTTTATGCCTGTCAGCCCTCTCCAGGAAAGTGTATTTTGAAAGCTTTTATGTCCCCAGATAAACAGACTTCAGTTTCAACTGTAGACTTGCCTGTGTTTAGAAAGTTGACTACCCTTTACAAAGGGCTTCTCTAGATTTTTTTCTATGCCAACAATCAGTTCTCTTGTAGACAGGCTTTTTTGCATTCCTATGGCAAATGTTCTGATCGGCAGTGCATACAACTAGGTCCTGTCTTTTCATGTCTGCTTGCAAAAGTGAAACAAACAGTTAAGTTCCGAAAGAATACGTCTCCTCTAATCAGATCAGCTGTAAAAGGAAGAGGGAAGCTAACTAGAAGGATTTAATAATCTTAGAATCTGTATAAAACATTATTTATGGCTTAAGAGCTACACAAGTCTTGAGCTCTGAATGTAAGTTCTTTCCCTCTTTAATGGTGCATGTAAGGAAGAACAAGAGAGAAATGTTCCAGTCAAGGACAAAATCATAAAATAATGAGCAGAAGAATAATGAAATGAAAGTATTAGGGGCCAAGGGAGGCTGAGTGGGAGTTTGTCTTCATACATGATTGATCTAAACTTGAAAAGTAAAAAAAAAAAAAAAAAAAGCCTTCTCATCTTTAAATGAGATGGTTATTTGAGCATAAATAACAGTCTCATGTCAAATATGCTGCTATTTCCAATGGAGTCTTTTCACTACAAAAGTGCAGCATTCTCAGCCCTAATCTCCTCACATAAAACAATAGGGCTGGCGACTGTGAATCAGCACTTTGAACCAACCTCTGAAAACAGCAACACGTTCAGGGTGAAGAGAAATGGAGCAGACAAAGAGCTGTTGTTTATAGAGCTTTGCAAAGCGAGGCCCCACCTTGCCTGCTTGGAAACGTGCTGTAACACCCGAGAGCTGTTTGTCTCTCTGGGTGGGAAGTCCAGCTCAAGGCACTGGGGCTATTGATGTATCTGTGTGTTTAGACCCAAACCAGGCTGAGCTGTCACTGAAATCAGGAACAGTAAAACACCCAAATCCTCCTGGATGCTTGAGCTGTGAGGTTCCTTGAGGAAGGGTGCGGTGAGAACAAACAGCTGGGCTCTCCGTGCCAAAATGAGCACTCCTCCTTTCCCAACCCATTTGCAGCCCCATAGCCATGTCCCCTCCCTTGTGCTGACCCCAGCACTCATCTGAGGAGCGTCAGGACTGATGCAAGGCAGGACCGTGGTGCCAGGAAAGGAGAGGGCCTGGGAGGGAGAATGATCACACTGGAAGAGACCTGCCCTGAGCGGTGGCACCAAAAGGATCAGGCCAGCTGGGACACAAAGGTTTCCATCCAGCAAATGACATATCACCTTAAGCAGGAAGCTCATTTCCCTCCATAACCAGTGAGGAAAAACAGGCTCTTAACTACACAGAAATACCCTCCACCTTTTTTTTTTATTCCTTTTTTTTTTTTTCCCCTGATTCCACCGTTTCCTAATGGAACACACTTAAACAACAAGCTTTGAAATCCAGAGATGCCATCCCATGGGAAGTGGAAAAAGACTTTGGTCTCAGCACAGACCCCCCAGCTGTTCTCTGACTAGAAAGACCTTGCACTGGTGGTGGGGCACATCCTACAACAGTGAGACCTGGAACAGGACCAAACCAGGAATCACTGTGGTATTTGCATGCTTGTGTGGGTTTGAGGGGCATTGTCTGTAACTCAGGAAAAGTCCTGATCTTTTTGAGCCCCTCTCAAAAGAAGAAAAATGAACTGGGCATTGTTCTTCTCAAAGGGATCACTGTAAAATGGCCTCTGGACATGGTCTGGAGGCATCAGCTGGCACAACCACCCCACCAGTGCTACCCTTGATGAGAGAGACGTTGACAGGATGCCAAATCCAAACCCTCTGACAGAAAAGAGGACCAAAGGGCAAACCTATATCTGGGTCCAGCTGCAAAAGCCCATGCTTTTGTTAAGTCTGAACAAAAATCTTTGATCCAAACATACCCACTTTTTAGGGATTCCAAACTTGAGTGAAAACACAGCAGCTTCACCCTAGCTTGAAACACAGCCTCACATCTTTGATTTCTGAGGACAGATCATTTTTCTTGGGGTGAGACACGTGCATAGCAACAGATACCTCATGTCTGGTTCAGACAGGCCAACCAAAAGGCTTAAGTGGACACACACACTACCAGCAGCATGTGATGGGATTTAGTGTAAGGAAATCAAACTCTCTGCCCCACCTCCTGAGCTTATCCTTTAAAGACCAGTCCTGTGCTCACAGCTGGAGTTTATGTGAGTCCTGCCTAATTAATTAACTGAAGCCAGTGCCTTTTCCCCCTGAATTCCAACAGAAGCAATTAGAAAGCAGATACTTCACACGTAACAGCTGGTTCATTTAACCCCCTTCCCATGCTATTTTCTCCTCTCCCCCAGCCAACTCATGTCCCCCTCTTCCCTTCTTTCATGTAATGGAGAGGGAAAGTAAAATCAAGGTGGCAAAAGCAGGGGCAGCAGTTAACTGTATTCTTAATAAAATCCTGCAGTATAATGCTGAAAGCAGAGGAGTGTTGTTGAGACCACACTTCTGAGCAGGGAATCGCTGCTTTCACCTAACAGATGGGGAAGAGAGTTTTGGCTGTCTACTGTGTCCTCCTTAAAAGGGGATCTGTATCAAAGTAGCAGCATATTTTCTTCACTGAAGGCTGTTGATGTCATTAGAGCAAGTCTCGTTTTTATTTAACACCAGAGTTAAGAGTCACATAAAATTGGCACAGGTGAAGGCACCAGGCCCATTAACTTGTGCAACGTGACTCTCTGGGAATTTTTTGAATGTTTGTGCACCTCCAATTTATTTATGCTTGGGCAAACCAGCTCCAGAGCCTCTCCCCTGTTTCTTAGTATGAATACAGCCTCAATCCTGCCATTAGGCCTGTAAAAAACCACACAATCCACTAAATTTCCCCCACTCCCAGGAAAGATCCAATTACAGGAAGGGCAGTCCTGCCCTTCTCTGTATTCCATATATTACTGAAGGATGCTATGGACATAAAATTAAACCCATGGCCAAAAACATCCACTGTAACACTGAATGAGAAATCTGCCCTTGCCAAACTACACTGAGCATTTTCTGCTCCCAAACAGGTACTCTAAAGGCTGAATCTTGATTTAAGGCAGGTAGCACTTTTCAGAGGGAAACCAGAATGGAGATTAATTTGCCTCTGCAAAGCACTTCTGCAGCAGGGAAGTAATTTCAGTGTGTTTGAGACAAAAGGGTGTTCAAGAGTCACAACATTTCGAGCATGGCTGGCATTTTTTTAATGTAGAATTGATAGCCAAATAGTGATGTGATCACACACAGGGCATCTGCTTATGGCATACAGGAATAATAACAAAAGAGTAGACAGCCAAAGTACTCCAGGGCTGGGAAGATTTGCTGCTAATGATTCCTCACTAATTCTGAAATCAGGCAGTCTTGTGAGGACATTTTCAGTTATAACATGGAGAAGATGCAGGTCTAGCCATAAACCTCCCATTTCCTCCCTTGAAGAGGAGGCAGCTGTCAGAGAGGCTGCTGTTGCAGCCAGCCAGCCAGATGTTTGCCATCTTTATTACAAATTTTCATGAATCTTACAACACCGACATACTCCACAGCAACCTGATGATGCAGCTATCTAATACCTACATTACAAACATGGAGAACAAGTTAGGAGGGATTAAATGATCTGCTGAGCTTCCCACAAGACAATGCAGGTGTGGCTAGAAATCAAAACTCCAAGCTTCCAATTTCTGCTGCATTATACTAATCTCTTTATAAGATTTACTGTAAAAAAAAAGGTAAAAAAATCATCATTTCTGTAACATGGTTGTTGGTAACTACTATGGGTACTCCTAATCAAACATACAGATCAGCTTATTTTAGAAACTGTTACAGTTGATTAATCCACTGAACTCCCTTTTTTCTTTTCCTCGATATTTCTAGAAGAAGAAAAATAAAAAGGAAGGACATCCTTTTATAACTGCAAAGGCTCCAGCTAATGAGAGCAGAAATTGCATTTCACATTTTGGCAGTTAGTGGTAAACACTGTTATTAAAGCTATAATAAGATCAGCGAATGTTGTATGAAATATTAGTGATGTCTGAACACAAAGTAGAGCCCCCATCTCTTTAGTTAAAATTACAAAATGATTAACAGCCCAATTAAAAACATTTTTGTTTTTGACTTGATAAATTATACTTTATCTACCTATCTGTGGATATAATTGATTATTTTATCCGTTTGTTGCTGCCTGTCATTAAAAAAGACAGATACCATGGCTTTCTGGCCTCTCTCCCTCTGAGAGAAAGAACAAATCCTGCTATTAACGACAGACAGGATCATTATGAAAAAATTCCATTTGCCACTAGGCAACATAGCCGAGTTCCAGTAATTATTGTATTAGTCAAGCCGTTGAGAAGTTCCATAAAATTGAGAGAGTTTTTAAGGAGTATCCAACATTATTTGGCAACTTTTGTGATGTAACAATTAAAACCATGCTCCAGGCCCCAAAATGTGCAGGAGATTGCCAAAATCAGATAAAACCCTAGAGGGCCCCTGACTCGCAAAGAAAAAAAAAATCAAACTGTTTACTTTTAAGATCAGACATTCATCAACGTTTGGCTTTTGTTTCAGCCAGTGTCAGATAATAACAGCACCACCTTTTCAGTCAGTTTCTAACCAAACTCTACACATTCGATGTCAGGTCTCAGGACTGACATTAGCCTCTCCTCAAGAGAGGAAGATCTTATGAATGTTGGTGCTACCAGCTTCTCTTGGCAGGTCAGATACCTGGGAGCTCTCAGCAGTACTTTCTGGAGTGAATCATGTCTGTTATCCATCAGTAAGCATCAGGAAAGCACTGGAGAGAAGTGCAAGTTATTCCCTCCTCTCACAGCTAGGAGCTGAGCCAGGCAACACCTCAAATTGTCAGGGCTGCAGGGGATAAAGCAGAAGTCTCCTGTCCATGTACCCCATTAACCTGTCAAGGAACTGATAAAAAATATTTAAATCACACTTTAAAACTGCTAAGGGAAATCGCTACTGAGCAAAACTTAGAGCCAAGTTTATCATCTACCTACTTCTCTACTGAGTGGTGTCAAGGAATAGCGATGTACAGTGCCAGAGATAAAGGTGCAGTGTCAGGCTTCTGCAGTGGAGGCCACAAAAGGCAGACCTGGTTTAGCCTAATACAGAATACAGGAAGCACTTCAGGAGCATATCTGTTTGCAAAGAAGTTTCTCCCTGCCCAGAATAACGTGCCTGAGTCTGAAAATGTCAATGCATTAAAGAACTGTGATGGCAACAGTGGTTTTCATGGCAGTCAAAGGGAGCTGGGATCTGCACATGGGATGAGAGCCAGGGTAGTGCTGTTGTCACTAGGGAACGTCAGGAGGGCAGGGTTTAGCACCAGCACTCTGCCAGCCTCCACCTGGAACATGCCGTACCAAGTAGGACAGATAAAAAGATACACTGGAGCCTGCCATAATATGGCCTTTCATCACCCAGCTCCCAGGATGGAGATGGATGCCAACTGCTAGGACCCGCTGACCTATTTAATAAAGACCAAACCTACAACCTTAGCAATCCTGGCTCCTATCTGATTTAAAAGGAAACAGTGGCACAGCACTGCAGATGGGCAGCCCTTGAACCACGTTGCATTGCCAAGGCAAAGGCAGAGGCTCAGACTTGTGAGAGGGTGTGTGAAAGGAAAGCTGCTCCTCTCTCCCAGCTCTGAAACTGATCTTGCTGCTATGCAAGGCAGGCATGCCTGAGTCCTAATAAGCTCAGGAATCAGCTAATGCTGGAAGCTACTGCCACATTTTCCAGCACATTTAACCTCTAGTTTGGGTCTGGCAATTGCTAGGGTGTGGTGAGATGTGTTGCTATAGAAGTATAAAACCCCGAATAACTACTAGCTGTGTTTGGGAAACAGCATCACCTTGTAGTTTTCTTCAGCAGAGCTAGAGCAAATATTGTGGTAGTATTCAATTTTCTTGCATTTGCAGATGTCATCTGAAGAAAAGCATCCTAGGTCAGCTCAAGAACTTAGGTCAGTAGCTGTCAGTGTGAAGAATGAATTCTTATTCTTGAGTTATATGAGTAAATTGTGCCAAATCTTCAACATATTAGAGTAGTGCCAGATGAAGACTTAGGAAGTTTTTTTAATATATGTTCCTTATTAGCATTAAAATTTTTATTATTAAAAGAGTTATATTACAACATACATACACAAGATCCATATGAACTTTAAAAATAAATTAAAAAAATACAATCCTAATATTTTTGGTTATTCTCTCTGGCTTACAGCTCATCTGAGCCATGAGTGAGGAAAACGCAAACTCCAGCACACAGAAAAGGGAACTCAGTGATGAAAGGGGGAGAGTGGAATGCATTGTTTGTGGCTATTGCTGAGAACAAGATGAATTCACTGAAAAAGATGATAGCTTCATAATGAAATTGTGGGGACTTCGAATCAAGGGCTACAAAGAAGGCTCAACTCCCTGATTCAGCCAGCTCTGCTCAGATCACTCCTATATTTTCCCTGTGGACTGCAGGAACAAGCCCAAACAATACAACCAGTTTCCACCCCAGCAAAGCTGTTCAGGCTCTAGTTTGTAGGTGTTTGCATCTCCCTCCAGTGTGTCAGCTGGCTGGTGTTGCTGTTCAGAGGGATGCCAGATGGGTAGTACTTTAGCCAACCTGATTTCCAGATAACTGGTTTTTGCAGCTACCACTTTAATTAAAATAAAAAAATATATGTAAAGGACAAGTTTATCACCTGCTAACACATGCCATGGTTGTCTTTCAGTCAATCAGCAAGCAGCAGACAGAGCCACAGCCTTCTCTTCCACACCACCAGCATACAGAAGAAAAAAAAAATAAAAAAAAAAATCAGTCTGTCTGCTAAAGCAATCAGGCCCTTGTGCTTCCCAGCATCAATTCCCATTTACAGCATCCAGTGCCCTTTGCTGAGTAGAACCAAACTAAACCTTACCATGTCCCAGGCCCACAAAGGGACTGTTCAGCTACAGAGGTATTGGAGCTGAAGAGTTGGAAGTTCACCTCTCCCCTCCATGCCCACATGTGCACCCGTTGCCCCCTGTGCCACCAGAGCTTCCAGGTGATTGGACAACAACACATTGAAAGTACCGAGGAACTTTGCAAAGGCTACAGAGCTGTGAGAAGAGTAACATGTCACTCTCTGCAAGGGGGAATCCATGTGGGCATATGGTAGTCATGAAAGCAGCTGGATTAGCAACCTTGGCAGGCTTGAGTTGAGCAGAAATGTTGCTGCTTTGCCTTGATCTTTATTTACAATAAACTCCTGGGCTCCAGCTCAGTGTTTTATCTGGGAACAGCCGCCGGCGTTCCTCGACCGTGTTCCGTCTCATTGGAGCACTGACATATTTACACGCAGGCCGGGGCTGGGCAGCTGTGAATAAGGGGCCATATATCAAGAGAGGAAAAAGGGATGCAAAGATGAATTTTATGAAATATTTTCCATTTTTCTTTGACTTGGTTATGCTTTTTGCTACGGCCCATTGGGCACTCACTCAGCGCTTGGACACTTTGCTCCATGCTGTCTCGCCTCTATTTCTAATTGTGTCTACGTGCCAAGCCTAGCCCAGTACCTGGGGCAGCCCACAGGGAAATGGAGATTCAAAATAAGAAAAAGGTGGGTGGGAGGCAGGGAAATTCCCTGCCCTTCAATGGTGAGTACCACAGGAAAGGGAATGATGTCTTGTAAGTCACTTGTCTTTTCTGATTCCTGCAGGACATCATTCGCATCTGAGTGCCAAACAGAGAGGAAGTATTTTTGCTACTTTGTGAAAGAAAACAATTAAGTCCATTTTTGCAATTTAAGGAGATTGTATCACCTTTGATTTCTTCTCTGGGCAATGAAAAGGGTTAATTCCTCACAGTGTTGACTTAATCCTTTCCTTTTTCCCAGTGGCTGACTAATATGTTAGATGTTGACTCTGTTTAAGAAGACAAGCTTTGGACATAATATTAATGATATTGTGTGTGGAATAACATTAGAAAACAAACATAGAGGCATCTGGGGAGTCTGAAGGCATCTTCTGTCCTTCCTAGGCTGACAGCATAGAGTGGCCCTCCAACATTTCCATGTGGAAAAACAGTATCTAGCATGAGACAGTTTACTTTGAATGACCCTCTTGCCTTTCAAACAATGAAGAGTCAGGACCATTACGAAGCTCAAAACTTGTTTCATAAGAACAAGCCATTGCTCAACCAGCCAAAGAGGGGGGAAAAATTGAAAAAAAAAAAAAAAAGAGAATCCAGAGAAACAATTGGAAATGAAAACAGGACATTTGAATGGAATAATGGCTGGTGTCTTTCCTCTGGCATTGATATCCTAAAAAAGGGTGTGAAAGTTTTTCGCATGTTTTTGCAAGGCAAAGATGGAAAGAGAGCACTATTTGTTTATTCATTTGTCTTAGAGCCCCGCTAGCACAAAGAAGTCACTGCAAATACTTATCCAAAGCTCATGTTGATCCCACTGGGATGCAAGAACTGCATACTCCCTTGATAGCCTCTGTGGGATCCAAACCAGCATGTGGAAGTGCTTATTTCCCTCCACTGTCTCTTCAGGAGGTCTAGGGGAGTGAAGCAGAGTTCCACCTACATCACCATGGTAAGGTCTGAAAGCAAGGTGGGTCTAACTGATCACCTGGAGATCCTGCCCAGCACAGGTATGTACCAGGCCTTGGTACAAAGAGTCTCACCTCATAGATTTGTCAGGCTTTGTGCAGGTGTCCCAAACTAAAGGTCACAATACAGGCAAAATAAACTAGATGCCCTATTGCTGCCAAATCATAGAATTTTCTTGTTATGGCTGTGTTTAAATAGAGCTGAATCAAGGCAATCTCACCTTGGATTAGGAGACATCAGTTCCCAGGAAGAGATCATTTTCACTGAGTAAAATACCTGTCAGCCTTCTTGAAGAATCTCCACAGATGGTTCCTTGGAACTCTCTTCTCTGGATGGTTCCATTACCTGCACTTCAGCAGCTGAAGTTGTCCTGGAAAGGAGCACCTGAGGTCATCAAGCTCAGACTCAGCAGGAGCCTGGCAGGCATAAAAAGACAGTCACCACTTTAAGCTAAGATCATTTAGTGACTCACTGAAGATCACACAGATGGTGCTTACACCAAGAATTAGAGCCACCAAGCCATCCAACACCTCTGGATTACTCATTGAGGATTAGAGTCCATTTAGGAGTCTATTTTAATATATAAATGTAGGATTTGGAGCTATGATGGAATGGTAAATTAAATACTGAAAAGTCTGTCACATCTCTGTTCAAAGCAGGCTAACATTTCATGTAAGGAATTACATGCTTCAGACAGTTGCAATCATCTTCTGCAGAAATAATTTAAGCTTACTTCATCTGTTGTATTCTGATTTAAATTTTTATTGGAAATATAAATACCTATGTCGGTCACCAAACCAAATAAAACAAACATATTGAGTAGGGTCTATTATAGACTAATATGGAAACAAATAATCTGCAAGTCTGGTTTTATTTATAAGCTTATTTGAGTTTTTACTCTAGGCTCATATTAATCGGGTTTGTGGTTTCCACATCTGTACTGCTGATGCCCAGTGCAGACAGCATGCCAAGTCAGACCTGGGCATCCTCCAAGCTGCAAATGGAAAACAGATGCCTCAACTCCAGCTACCTCAAGACAAGCAGGGCGAGTAACCTACCGAGTAACCACAGCGGGTGCAGCAGGCAAAGCAAAGCTCCGGGGAGCTTTCGGAGGTGCCTGCTTGCAAGTTTCTTGCTTCTGACTTGCTCTAGGGGCAGCCAGACTGCCGCCTGTGTTATATTTGCTCTCTCTGATGATCAAGAGATACCAATTCCCTTCACAGCCTCCCTTTTCCTCTAGCTGTAGCTAGAAATTCCCAGACTGGACCAGTTAGTTCACAGTGTCAGCTAGTAATATATATTCTAGAGGAAGATGGAAGAACTCCTGCAGATGATGGAATTGCAGGATGAATTCTTTCCATAACCCTAACCCTTGATTATTTTTAATATTTATAAAAATCATTTTGAATGTTCACAAAAGCCATAAATAAATATATATATAAAATGCCCATGCCCCTTGTCAAGCCAAAATGGATCCAGCTGTTCTGCGGTGCTGGTCTCTGATTGCGGAGAATCCCTGTATTAATGAAAGATGTATAAAGGGAATCCCAAACTAGAAATATGATCTCTGCTAAAGACTGTTCAAATCAACTATTAAAGAGTATTTCAGGGAAGTACATGAACAAAAAGCTGATTCTCAATACAGCTGAGATCCAGTCCTGAGAACACATCTCCATGAGGGTATCTGTACTCCTTGCAGACACTTTCCAGAGCAAGTAGCTTCCAGACAAACTTTGCTTTGTGCTGGAACATCACCACTGTTTTGTGCCAGTGTAGCTGCATCACTGTAAACCCATTCACAGAGTCCCACAGAACCTCAGGGCAGCAGGAGTGCCAGACCTGCCTCTTGCCTGAGCACAGGAGGAGCTGGAGCAAAACCACATACATGACAGGAGTGAGAGAAAAGGAAGCAGCATCACTGGTGTAAACACTAGAAATTTGGTAGAGGCATTCAAATTTATTCCATATGTGCCCTCTGATGGCCATCCAGCAGCCTCTGCCACCTGCAGCAATTATCTCTTTCTTGACAATTTTGACACAGAGAGGCACAGCAGCACCATAAAATGTTCTTTCAAGTTACTATAGCATCACTTGCGTGTGATGTTCATACAACAACACCATGATTCACTTTTAGAATTCAGAGCAGGGAAAGGGGGATATTGAGAAAGGGATAAAAAATTAACACAACCTCAGTTCCCCATCCATGCCAAAGGGAATCCCTCTGTCATTCATCGGAGGGCCGCTCCACTGGCTCCCAGGCAGAGGCAATTCTTATGAAACTGAGAGTGTAAAAAAGCAGTGTCTGATAACAGAGGGGCAGATCTGTCATCAGCACAGAAAGCAGTCATTCCTTGTGGCAGTGGCTGGAGAAAGAAGATGCAATTAACAATTAGCCTTGGTAAGAGAAGACAAAACCCTTAAAACACAGTTCCTACTGCAGCAAATCAAGCCAGAGACTAAGGACTTAATAGCTCAAAGTCTTGGTTCTTGCCTTCCTAGATACACTAGAAGATGAAAGAGAGAGTGAATTTCTCCTGCCACTTCATTCTGGCTAGCTAAGAATTGGGGCTTAGCCATGGAAAAGGGCCAACCTTGCAACAGTTACAGGAAATGAGAACAGCTTTGCAGCATTTCCAAGTAAATTCAGCACACCTCCAGATTTGTATTTTAGGCACAAGACTCAGGCTTCTCACCCCAGAAAATAGAACTGAAGCTTTTCAGTGGGTGTTGAACTATCTTCCCTTCCCATCCTCCTCTTGCAGCTCCCCAATTTCTGCAGTTAGAACATTCATACAGAGCTCTAGGTGCATCAAACAGGCTTTGCTGTCAGAGGTTTGACCTCTGAGTTGCATCTTCCTTCTCCCAGACTTGGTGAATAGTTCTGGGAAAACATGGTCATGCCAGTTACCTTGTTTATATACATAAGCTGCAGGTTTAGCCACATTGCTGTCTTCTAACCAATTCTCTTGGATCCTGCTGTAAGTGCAGCCCTGGCAGCAACTGACCCAAAAAGCTGTGTCCCCAAGCAGTGAGCCCAAGCTATGTCACAGGAAAAGGCATGGTTCAGAGGACATCATTCCTAGACAGAGATCACATGCACATCGTCAAGTGCTGCCTCAGAAGTACGGACTGGATTTTTAGCTCAGAAATTCCATATATAATTTAGATCTGTTGGACTTAATTTCCAGCAGAGCCTAGATCCATGTGATTCAGATCTAGAGATGTGCAAAGAATATGATGAATGAACATACCAATAATGACACTGTTTCTGGTGCAAAGTCAGAAGTCTTCCTCTCCCTAAAACACCTTGCACGTGGATTAATTCAGACTCTTAAGTGACATTAAAGAACCTTGTTCTATTATTTCACAGGCCACAGGTGCAGGAGACCAAATCCAGCAGTCTGCGGACCCAGTTCAACATCCTGTACAGCACTGCCAGCCATTCTCTCCTCTCTCCTTCCTGATCACTTTGGTTCTTTGTGCCCTACAATAATTTCCACTTCTATTTTCTCTGTTTTTCCTTTGTCCATAACACACTACAAATTCTTTGTGGTTGCAGTGATTAATTTCACAACTCACACCTAATTTGACCCTAATAACTTTGCTTACAAAAGGGACAATTCCTTGTTGATCCAGACAACTTATCACCCCGTGAGCACAATAAAAAGGTGGAGCTGGTTATCAACAGGGAGATCAGTATTTTTACAGGCAGAATGTCGGGAGGTCCCTTATCAAGTGGGGAGAGTTGGCATGTACTCTAGGCATGCAGGGGGAGGCAGACTGCTCCCAGCCTGCAAGGCCACACAATATGGGAAGTGGTGGCTTGAAAGAGGAGTGGAAGAATGACAGATGGTTTGTGCCTGTGCGTTTCTTTAGAGGACAGAGGGTTCCCGCCCTGGGAACAGCGTGGACAGTAAAGGCAGTGACTGGATGTGAAGAGTGACAAAGCAAGTCAGCCACGGATGGCCCGTGGGAGGCCGGAGGAAATGCACCATTAGTCAAAGTTGGAGGAAAAATAAAATGCGATGACAACTGGGCCATTCATGTGCTTCCCCTTCAAGGACTGACCAGACCCTTCACAACTCGAAAGACTCAAGTATCAGCTTCTTTTTCTCTTCAGCCAGGCTAATGCGCACCGGCAGAGTCTGAGAAACTCCCTTGTCACTTACATTAATTCTTATCTTGTTGTTCTTGGCCACACTTCACTGAAGTACAGTGAGGGAGAGTGCTTCAATCAATAATGCAGATCCAAGGGAGCACCCCCCTCTGCTGTTCTTGGAATCAACTCAGTCGCTTAAGGCAAATGTTCACCCAACTTGTGAACTTGGGAAATATTAGGACTTCCAGGACCAGAGCATAAGACAATGAGGTGGCCTCTCAAGGATGTTTAAGCTCACACATGGACAATTTCATCACTCCAGGGTAGCCCTCTGCACTTTGAGAGTTTGCTACTCAGTACAAAAATGCAAGTCCTCAGAACTCTCAGTAACCTCAGAGGCCTTGCATTTCACAAGTAGATTTCATCCAATGTTCCACTTTGCCACTGCCATGGAAACCCTGAGACACTGCTGTTACAGCCTGTGAATCTGACCCATCTTGTCATTAAGGAAAGATGATGCCCTTCAGAAAGTCCAACTGTAAACACTCAAATGGTTGGTCTCTCATTCTTCAAGGGGGCAACACTGCAGCTAAGGACAGGACTTACTCAGAACTGCCTCCTCTGGAGCTATGACGTTTCCCAATTTGGAAAGTATGTAGGAGTTAAAGGAAGATGCAAGCAGAGTCTCAAAATGTTCCCTTACAAATACACTGGACTCTTAACCCATCAGAAGGAAATTCACTTACTAACACTTAAATAGGAATGAAAGAAGTAAAACAGAATGAGCATCTTTCAAAAAAAGCAGAACAAGGAAAGTTTGAGGATTACAATCAAATCCCTAATTAAGAAAAAAAAACAAAGTCCTGACCTGAAACTTTAAGGTATCCTGGATATATGCAGAATGAACAAGGACAGAATGCAAGCAAAGTCTAAAGAGCCAAGAGAATTTTCCTATGCTTGAAATATGTCTAACAAATAAGCTCAATGAAACATAAAAACAAAAATCAAAAATGCTGTAATGATTTAATTAATCTCAGTTTAGTGTAAATTAAACTAATTTAAAAAAAATCAAATAAATCCTTTGACAATCTGAGAACCATTTCTGAAGTCTCCAAAACAGCTTGTACTCTTTAAATTATTTCCTGTTATATGGTTAATAATCTCTGCTTTCTCCATTACAGGAATCACTCACCTAAACTGGCCAAACTGAACAGTGCTTTTGGAGTGTGAACACCCTGCTGCCCAACTCCTGTGCCTAACATCTTCCCAACTGTTCAGGAGTCTCTTGCCAGTAGAACATTAGCTGACTCCATTTCTCTAAGGAAAATGCCTGGGTTTCCTGATGTTTTCAGCTGTGTTTGTACAACTTGCTTTCGTGTGAAGTTGAAAATTAATGCACTTCCTCTTGAGCCTTTGAGAGAGAGAGAAAAGGGAAGATTATCAAAATTAATAAAAATGCCAAAGCTCAGTCCTTTGTCCCTGTTGAACAAAGCTCTTTAAACAAAGATTGCTGAGCTCAACCTCCCTCTAAAAGCTGCGTATAACCTGTTGCTCTGACACAGTGTGAACAGAGTATTGGTCAGCTGCATTGCAGTTCATTCACATAGTAGAGATAAAAAGAAAACCAGCTTTCAATTTTGACTGCTTTGTTTGGGGTACACCCTGGAAAAATGTATTTGGGCCTTTTCTCACAGAGAGCTGGCAAAGAAGGGAACATTTATTTGTTTTCTTGGTTTTTGCTTAGTCTGTCTTTTTCTTACTGTTTTCTTTCCCTAGGTATTTTAATTTACTGGAGTTGCATAATATCGTAATGGACAAGGACTGAACAGGTACCTATAGTCCTTTTGCTTTAGATTTGTTTATGTTACCACTCAGCTAATTCTAACTCTTTGCTGAGCCTTGGGAAAAAGAAGTCTCCTTGTCAAAGATTTAAGAAGAGGATTTTATGCTGAAACAAGGAAGAACAAGCCTGATCCCCATGTTGCTTTAATGTAAAGTGAAGGTGGATGGAAAAGACCTAACTGGTCTTTGTATAGTCTGAAGGAAACGGGAGGAGGTGAGAGTGAGTATTCTTACCGTTCATCTTTCATGGAGCATAAAGGGTTTCCCTAAATGAATGTATTAATATATAGGACATATTCTACCACAAACTACCTGGAAAAATTTCCTCCCACCCCCTCCTTGGAGATGTTGTTTCTGACAGGTTGCAACTCCCAATACCTCTACCCAGCTAACAATGCACAGCACCTTGTTCAAACACGACTGGTCCCCATTTCATGCTATCCCCCAGGGAATATCCACTTTTCTCTTCATACTATATCTTTCTGACTGATGCAATCAGATTCTGGAAATCTGCCTTATTAGTTTGTATTCCAGCTTCTTCAAGAATGATGTTAATTTTCCATTGCAGGACCAGAGGATTTGAGATGCGCTAGATCTTGTCTCTAAGAGACAAGAAGAAGATGGCACTCTGAGTACTGTCCTTAGACGGACTTCAGTGAAAGCACCCCTGGCACAAAGTCTGGGGTTACAACCACAGGCACTCTCCTAACTCCAAGAGTGCTTGAAGTGAGGTATTTTACCCTCATATGGTGAACAAATGAAAGTGCATTTTCTTACTTACTCACTTAAGAGATTCTGCTGAATTTCTCCACCAGTTCACCATCCTAATTGTTTCATTCCTAGATCTGTGGTTTACTACTAAGCCTTTACACTGCGATGGCCAAAGAGTTCCATTATATCCATTAAAGATTAGATCATTTTCTTTTGTTTCCCCACAGCAAATAGGATCCCATTCATGTCCCAAATAGAATGTCAGTAGTTGGAATGATGTTTTCTTAAGGTGCATATAAGATTAAAGACTGAAATCAGATGCAGTGTTGCCAAAGCCTTTGTAATATGCATGTTTTTCATGGCAAGATGATTGACAAGAATTGCAGGAAGGTGCTGAAGGGGGTATTTCACCTGGCCCATCAAAACTCAATGTAGAGGATTAGAACTAAGAAGAGCTGACAATATTGACTTTGAGTACCACAACGGAAACATAATTAGCTCTTTGACATGTAGTGGACAGAAATATTCCATTTTTTAAAAAATCAGTTAGAGTAATTACAGCATATCTGTTCCATGCTGCCCTGGGAAAAAAAAAAAAAAAAAAGAAGAAAGGTCTGCTCTGCTGTTTCCTCTTTTCCCAGTAAAATTCAAGTTTGGCACTAGAATAAATGCTTGCAAACCCAGCCTTTCTGCTGGAAGAACATCAGGAAAACTTTGTGCATAAAAGTAAAAATCCTCTCTTAAAAGAGAGCACACAGATCTGAAAGAATGAAAAAGTCAATGAATTTTATACAAGTTTACGTATTGCAAAACAAACTGTCCGCACTATGCTTATTAAAGGCATATTTCATTGCCTAATCATAGATGTCTATTGTACCTTTTATGTTTTGAATCATAATTGCAGCCTGTTCCCCAACTGCAATAATGAAAGACGTTTTGGCATATGCTTATATTGATTCCCCTTTAACAAAGCACTTAAGACACATACTTGCATCCCACTGAAATTAATGGCCAACATTAACTGAGTACGTTGATGTCACTGGGATTTAGACAAATGGCAATTTATATGGGCACAAAATTGCCTACTTTGTTGGACAGACAGGAGCCTCTAAGAGAACCCTTCGAACTCAAAAGTGTGTACAATGTGCAACTGCTTTGGTTAGAAACACAGTGTGCTGTGCAAACGGGTTTTATGTTCTCAGCAAAAAAAGTGGATCTGCTGCGCTGAAGTATCTTTGCCATCTCCTGGTCTGGAATAATCTAAATTGTAGAAACAATTTTCAGTAGGTATAACAACATACAGTGCATGCAGAAATGGGAAAAGGCAAAGCTGAACTATAGACAATACCTCAGCATTGAGAACAAGTTACATTATGTATAATATAATTAATGCAGCATATTCAATTCTTAATTTCTAAAGATTATTATCTGTATGGTTGTCTGTAATTCCTTTTGTTTTGGGATTAAGTGGCATATGAAAATAAGGAACAAAAAAAAATTATCAAGAATTTCTTACCTTATTCTCTTTTCTAGCCACTGTTACTAGCTATCCTAATTAGTTAGAACCTGCAATGAAATATTACAGGAAATTAAAACTGATTAAAAATGCAGAAATAAAAATGCCTTTAAATACAATAAAGTCAATATTCATTCTCAGCATCAAATCCAGGGCATATACTGAGAAAATTCTAAACTGGCCTGTTTCAGAAACTCAGCATTACCTGACTTAATGGAAACTTCTCATCAAAATCAGTGGATTTAATGAAATAGAAGAAAATTTAGACAAATTGAATACCGTTCTCCCTTTCTCCTCTGACAGAGAAGTTTCTCAGAGTTTTAATTATATTTTGCTAGTAATTTCTCAATTAATTTTGCAACGTTTTTACCTAGCAGTACCTCTAGCTACCAAATGGGTTTCTTTCCACTTTGAGTTCTAGTCTGAAACCCACAGTGAACCACTGGTGTAGAATCGTTTGGCCCTGCATGACACTGACTGCACTGTGTCTCAAGGGACCTCAAGGAGCAAGTCAAAGTGCAGGGACACTGAAAATACTTGTGAGATCTCATTAGCTGCAATAAACAGGAGTATTTGAAAGCATACTTACCGAGTCTACAGGTTCTCTTAATTTAAATTTAAAATAAGAGGCTCTCTAGCCTGGGAAAATCTCCATGGTTATTCAGTTTACACACAGATCTAGAGAGGTATCAACATTTCCTTATTAAAATGTCTGTCTACTTCTTCATTCCCTTAACACATACTTCAAACCAAGAGAAACAGCATTAAGATCAAAAAAATACACCTGTTTTAAGCAGAAATCATATGTACAAAATTAAGGAAATACAATCACACATTTACTACAAAAAAAGATCTTTATTAACTTAAAAATTCACAACACAATAGTATTAGAATCACACATATAAGGGACCCAGCAAAGCTCAGACTTGTTTGCACCACGGTGTGGTTTGACAAACAAATCCTCATCAGCTGGCATCCTGTGAAGTCTGACTAAATTTTTTTATTTTTTTCCATTTTCACATGCAATCAGTAATTTGCAATGTTCATCAGTTGTTTTAATTGTTATTAGTCAGGCTTTTAAAAACAATTCTTAAGCACCATCCCCGGTGAATCCTTCAGGAAAAAAAAGCACAATCACAGAAGTTGTCATTATTCTGACTTTCTGCTGGTTCTGACATTAGAGTGATGTAGGTGTGAATGTACATTCACTTTTACATCGGGGGGGGGCAACAATATTTTCCACTAAATGAGGAATGAAACTGGGCTGCTGTTGAAGAGACAGCAACAATTTTCCTGCAGTCCACTCAGCAATTCTAAAACCAAGACAGTTCTGTTACTTCTGAGAAAGATGACATGCCTCAGTTTCACACACTGAGGACACATTTCCTTAAGATCTCTCTATTTCCTGTCCCAAATAGTTATTTTCAACTTTATGATGAATGAAAGTAACTCATCTTTCCATTGATTTGTCTGTAGGGAGAGACAACTCCTCTGCCCTACCAATGCATCCAGCAGAAGAGAGGCTAATTTTACAAGGCTAAACACCAGTGCTTTCATTTATGGGAAACAAAAGGAACTATAACAGGTAATCACTAGGAAAAAAATCTTGCATACATACACATTACAATTTAGTCAGAGGTGAAGTCTTTCTCACAGCAAAAGCTCTATCAGGCTGTATCTCAGTGTTTTGAAATACATTTTAAGAAACCCTAATTTACTATGAACTTTTTTTTTGTGTAAACAGCTGAGAAAATCCAATAGGGTTTTTGGCTGCATCATGCTCATAAATCCTTTATTAAAGGAAAGAGAAACTTCTGAATGTGCAGGTATGCACACATTTATATATAAAGTTTTCATCATTTCTTCTAAAGGCAGCTGCAAAATTCAGGCACTGATTCAACTACACTTCCACTCAAAGTATTTCTTTTCAACTACAAACTTATGGATGACTTCTTAGATGAAAAATGGCATCAGCAGATCTGACAGGGAATGCCACTTGCAGTCAAACCATCTCATTCCTTATTTTATGGACCAGAAATATTGACAAAAAAAAAAAATAAATCAAGAAACTTCATCAAGAAAGCTTTTAACTTTTCTTTTGCTGTTAAGTTAAAACAAATATTTGAAAATTGAATATTATAGCGTCAATGGAAGTGTAATAAATGCTGTTACATCACCTTTACAGGGAAGTTCTGGTCCCATTTGTCTAGTAGTTTCTCAACAGTACAATTCTCATGGTAGAAAAGATTTCACACTTAAAATAAACTAACCATTTGTGTTGCAGCAGTGAAATAGCAATCAAATTAAAATAGCAATCAAAAATACACATGGTGAGACTATTCTTCTGAACTGTGCAACAAGTTTGGAATGAAACTATCAAATTCCACAAATAAAACACTGTTAACAACTGCAAAAAGGATACATTCTGTTTCACCTCAAGCGGATCTCTTCTTATGATCACTATTCTGCTGTAAAGGCTGCAAGAAACTCTGTGACTGTGCATATCAAAGTACTGCAGCTTGAAATTCACTGCAGTTTGTCTTGTGCTTGCTTTGTCAGGAGATCTCCCTAAAAGGGCTCTGCAGAAGCAGCTTCACCTTCAGATGCGATTCTTTCCTGCCACAGATTAGGCAGCACCTCCCCCTTCTGGAGAGCCCAAAAATCAGCAGGAATGCGCGACGGTGAAAGGCTTTCTTAGTCGGGCCAGTATGTAAAATTAAAAAAAAAAATGTTTGCAGATAATTATTTTATATCTTTGTTCTGAGCAGGACTGCTCCTTTTCTAGATTGCTTAATACACACTATTCAAGCAGTAATTTGTGAGATGTGCCAATTTAATTTAAACTGAATTGAATTTAAAAATTCAGGGGTGGGCAGAGAAGTCACCATAAAATTCAACTCTCCTTTAGCACCTCTGAACTCGTTCACTCTCAGCCATCACCATAACGTTGTGACCAGGCTGCTTACTGATTAATGCACTGGGATTCTTCCAGCAGCAGCACAGCTCCAGTGGTAGGTGATTTTCTATTAAATTCCTGTACATGTTACTTTTAAAAGAAAAATCCCAGAGGTGACTGCTTACCTATTGTTACACACTCTGGGAACTTGTTTCCACCAGTGAGTACAGAGTCTCAGCAGTCAGTATTAGGATCAATAATGAGCTATCCAAGTACTCAGGACAAAGTATCGCACCACACTTCTGAGGAAGGTCCTGTCTGATTCTCAGCACCTGTGTCAACATCCCATGAGACACCTCTGTCAGCCGTGCCAGCAGAGAAACACGAATTGTAGATGGCCTCAGATGTCTCTGGCTTCAGTCATATTCACATATAAAAGACTGTGATTATTTCCTAGCTCCCAGCAAGAGAAGAGTTTTAGGAACTTTGAAAGAGATTTGTTACAGCAGGACTGTGTTGGTTTCAGATGGTGCAAGGACAATTCTTTCGGCTGTGAGAAAAAGCTGTCTACAGGGAGAACAAGATTGATTCCCAGAACTGAAACCATTAAAGCTGTTTCAACTCTAAGTGCCCCTTTTCTTTCCAAACATATTTTGTGCTTTTTTCCCTTCTTTCCAGGGATGGTATTTAACCTCAGCAGCCTGTGACTGTTGCATCCAAGCCAGAACGCTTCGTTATGTGCAACTTGGTCACTTCTTCAGCGCAGGTGGGGTGAATGCCAACTGTCTTCATTAGCTGAGGGTACGTAGCGCCACACCTACCAAAAAACAACACCAAGAGGAAGACTCACAGGCAAATGCTATTCACCTGAAACAGCTAGAAGGTCCTAAAACATCCAAGTAATTCTGCTCTTGTCCATTTTATCAAGTAGAGGAGCTGTATTTCTTTCTCAGACAATGCTGTCTCTATTATTTCTCAGGCACTTACCCAACATGCAGATGCCCAGCATCACAACACTGAGGTAGGGCACAATTGTCATGAGAGTTGAGACAGAGACAATTAAGCAATTTACCCCAAGTCACAACTGAGCCTATGGCAAAAACATATGACAAAACTGCAACCTTAGCTTTTTTTGTACATACATGTGTGTTTCACTAACTCCAGATGGAAAAAAATGCACATACACGCAGAGGAAGAAAATCTTAATCAGAACTGCTGGAAAGAATCTGCTTGAGGGAAATAATACCAGAATATTACTCCATGATCTTACAGAAAGTCACTGATGCTTACACTGAACATAGCAGTGCTATAAGAAAGAGAAAACAGAAAGCCTCTCCTTCGAAAACAAAACAAAAAATACCACCAAAAAACCTTTCAGCTAAAATCCCACTTGCTTAATTCCTTTTCTTGTCCAATAACATTCTTAAGACTTGATGACTTTCCTCTGAACTGCTATTCCTGGCAGGGCATGCTTTAAGAATAGCTAAAATGGCCCGAAATTTAAGAATTGTTTTAAGCTCTCTATGGAATAATGTTAGCTCCCTGCACAAAATACAGGCAAGGCAGCCACAGATGCTTTCTGGTGTCCCCACATCCAAAAAACCATTGACAATCAAAAGATCATTGCTGAGCAGAGATGTTACTGTAGTGCTAAGTGGGGAGGGAAGATAAAAAATCATCCTTCAGAGAGGCTGAAGCAAGATCTAATACCTGACAAAGGAGAACAGCAGCTCTTCCAGTGAGTGTTCCACATTGAAAGCCCTGGATTTGTGAAATGCAATAGAAATCAATACAGAATCTGACCTGCTGAAAACCTCTTACTGTGGCTAAAGTTTTAATTTCCCTCAAGCAAGGCAGAAAAACACTCCAGTTCCATGTGCTTCCTTTTCAATGATTATTTTGGATAAAACTTCAAAACAATGACATCTTAAAAAATGTACTTCTAGAATCTATACCACTGGCAATTAACAGACTACAAACACATGTTGAAAATGTGTACTGAGGGTACACTGCAATCAGTGATTTCCAAGATACTCCTCAGATGATACTTGTGGTCTTGCCTTCTTAATCTTTTCTGCTTTTCATTTATGCTAGTCACTCTCAACTGTAAAACTGCAATAAAATGGTGATCATTAATTAGGAAAATTAACTAGCACCACAACTGGGGGTGATTTATTGTGTCCCAGACTCCCTTCTTCAAAGGGGGAGTTAAAAACTATAATTTAGTAATGTAAATATACAAATCAACATTTCTGAAGATGTGAATCAGCAATAAGAAGGGAAATGTAAAAACAAATAAGAAATAATTGTAGCACACGAGAAGCATAGCAGAATTTTCCCATTTACCAGATTGAACACAGAATAATTCCTTACCCCTTCAAAGGGAGGGCTTCTATATTAATACTTGAGCAAAATCTTAAACAAGATCAGATCACAGAGGGTTTGTTACTGCAATTATTAGACAGCTCCAAACATAAGCCTTTCCCCTTCCCACCATCCTACAGAAGTTTCTTTTTTACTGTATTATCATTAGCTTATACCTCAGAAACATAGGAATTCACGGAAGTCCTTAATGAGCTTTTGAGGAGCAATGGCTGTGCATGTTTAAAGATAAGATTAGGAAAGAAAATGCTTGGCAGGTGTAAAGAAAGGTTTTTATGAAAAGCACAAATACCCTTTCAAAGAAGTAGCTTGCAAAACTACATGGCGATTTCCTATCCTATGCATAGAATGCAAAAGAAGCAACACTGAAAAACACTAACATTAGTAAGTTAATAAACAATTTTGGTTTTTGCTTTAACTATATCAAATCAACAATATATTTTCTTCAGTTGTTCCTTAACTATATCCAGTATTACAGTAACTAAATCCACTACTACACTGCAGTATTTTAAATGAAAATACGTGCAATATTTCATGAAAGTAACAAAAAGCATGCATTCTTTATAGTGTTGCCAAAACTAGGCAGCTATCTTTTATAATCTTACAATAACTTGAGAAGCAAGCTTTAGAAGCTGAAGACATTCTTTTGTACTTACTTGATTCCAAGAGCAAACCCCTGAATAACTTCGCCTGCATTTGGCCCAATGAAATGAAGGCCAAGTATCCGTTGCCCTCTCTCTCGTAAGCACACCATCTGAAAACAATACATTACAGAGAGAGCTTTTCTTACAACACTTGCAGATAAGGCATGAAGATGAATTAAATGAAACTCAAGTGCCCCAAGATAGTAGTTGAGCTGTTTATTTCCAGTGTGCCAAAATCTTACGCACTTGCTTAAGTCTTACTAACTTCAATAGGTCTTACCCCTGTTCTTAAGCACTTTCCTGAATTGAAGCTTTATCAGTGTATTTCTTTCAGACTTCAGGGAGCCACTGACAACAATAATCTGTGGTACTGAATACTTTGGTGTTTGTCATTTGTATGAAATCCTCAAAATACTTTCTGTAGTCTAGTAACCAATGTTGTTGTCCACTGAACGGCCACCTCAGCACTTCCCCAAGCCTGGGCAGTTATTCCAAGCAGCTCATCTGCTGTATTTTCACAGAGGATTGCTGCCAATTAGGGGACATTTTGTGCCCCTGTGATTCAGGCAGTCAACACTTATAGCAGCATGTTTGGTGACATGCATTTACCATGTCAGCCACACAACCTAAAAAGGAGTCAAGCCTTGGAAGTAGGCAAATATGAAGGTGAGTTAATAATATCTGGAAGAGCTGAGTCACTGCACACTTAATTTTTATTAGAGAACTTAATGAAAACTTTTCAGTTCCTCTAAGGACACCATCTTTATAATTATGAAAAGAAAATGAGTCTCTCCCGGCGTCCTCCTGTCAAGCATTAAATCATCACTAATCTAGTAAGTTCTGCTATTCAGTAAAAGCTTGAACTCTTTCCTCAGGAATGCCAGGAACAGCAGCAATCCCGATGTAGGACTTTAAATACTGACGAGTTTTAAAGAAAAAGCTCTCTTGCAACACTCTTTTGAAACACTCACATTAAATGTTTATGTGTTTTGAGAGTTTGCTAAGGACTATATTCAATATCACCCAACAACTATGATGCTATTACGACTCACCCTCAAATATTGACTTTAACTGATGTAAGTCAAAGGGAAAAGGTAAAATGACATAGCATCACCTTAGCTGCACTGCTATTCTGGACACTTAAGGCAAGCTACTAAGGCACTTACATAAATCAGATGTGATAGGAAAACTTGTTTCAACTATTGACAATAGACATTTCTTACATAGGAGTAGCAATATAATATAGTATCATATAATTGACAAACCCATTTATGCAAAAAAGATTGTTCCGTGATGTTGAGGAGAAAAGAAAGAACAATAAAACTATGATATAGTCTACCAACACTACACCTTGTCTAGGATTTCCTACTAAGGGTAAGTGTATCAAAAACCTTTCCAACACTGAAGCAACTGGTTTGCTCTAGAAGACAAATTTCAGGTCTAAACCAGGAGCTTTTTGTTTTCATGAGTAGGACTGAACAGTTACTTTAGTTTTGTAAGTTTTTTTTAAGGTATCATACTGTTGCCAAGAGATAGCAATGCAAATATTACATGTAACCAGTTAAAAACTTTGCTGGGAGAAGCAGAGATTGATCTCTATGGAATTTTAAATGTTTCGTAGGACTTTAAGAGCCGTTCAAGGATAGTATTAGTCAGCAGAATGTCAGTTCTGAAAAATGCTAATATCTGTAAAGCCTTTTCAAGAGGCAGTGGGATATGTAATGAACATTAAACTTTTGGAGTTACAATAGACAAACAGGTTGTCAACAAGAAAATATCACATCCAGCCTACGATGTCTTTTTGTCGAACAGTCCTCCTTAAGGCTGGCTGTACCATATCACTTGTTTTAAGTTAAAAGCAAGTTAAAAGCTCACAAAACTCACTTTCATGTAGCATTGAGTTGCATCTCTTTCAGCCACTGTAAACTCTAAAGGTTTATAATATGCATGGAATACCTGGTAGGAAAAACAATAACATTTTGGGTTTGAGAGTACTATTATGTTAAAAACTGCCATTTAATATTATAACTATTACATCTTCATACTATTGTAGAAAAATGATTTATTTAAAACCAGTTCATTATTTTAAATTAAAATGTGGAAAGCACAGTTGAGAGTTTAACACAAACATTAGGTTAAAAACAAATTAAAAAAAAAACATCAGAAATAATGATACTCAAACCAGAGCACCAAATTTAAGGAAAAAACCCAAGCATTTTAAGGCTTCTCCTAAAGGTTCAATACCTTGTTTACTGAAAATAATGAAAGGCAAGAATTTTTCCATATCTGTAATACTGTATACCCCAACACAACCCAAACTGTAATTTTTGCATTCTGAATGGTAAATTCCGTTTTCTTCATTCATGATTTTGCCTGGGCCAGGTGAGTAAGAGTAACACAACTTATCTTTTCAAAAGTGACTTGTTTGAATTTTGTCTTGTCATATAGTGATTGTCAATTTTTTCATCATGAGTACCTTAAATCTCATTCCTCCCATCAGAGGGCTGGGTGTGCCATAACAGATGTCTTTCTCAAGATACAATGCCCAGGCACATTACACCAAGACATTCCAGCCACAAAGCACTGAGCAGCTTGGGTGACTGTTTCTGGGCACTTCCCAAAAATTTAGACTAAAGCAATTCTGACAATTAAAAGGAACATAACTGTTATTTAACAATGCTGCACAATATACCTTGCTAAAATGGCAGTTACTTTAAAGCTGACACATAATTTTAAAGTTATCAATAATTTTAAGCCCATTAGGTAACAATTCCCACTGTGACCTGCTGCAATTCTGCTGAAGTTCTGAGCACTCCTGGAGACACCAACTCCCTACCTGCAAACACAGTGTTTTGGGGACCAACAATTCTACCTGTTACAACAATGGAAGTTCTGTCTTTTCACAGTGCAACTCTGACACCAAACAGACAATGACAAATGTTTTCCTACCTCAATATTATCTGATCCATGACATTGCACAGCTGCTTCTTCTGACAGTCCAACACAGCCATATTCCAAGGGAGTGAACACTGTGGTAGGAACCTGCTCAGGAGGAACCAGAAAGACTCAGTGCTGAACCCTGAGCAGGAGCTGTGTGACAGGCACCAGGAGACCTCTGCCCACTGAGAAGGGCAGCTCAGTCACACACACCGACCGTGGCTGCTGTCAAAGCTGCATTCCAGATGACAAAATGCAGTCCCTCTAAAAATTCTTAGGGGGACAAGAAAAAGTGTAAGATTTTTATTAGTGAAAAGAAATAACAACTCACATTGTCATAGTCCATCAGCTCTGAAGACTGGCCAAAAAGGCGGTGAGCCAGCAGCTTTCCTGCAGCTATTGCTGTGGGTGTTAGTTCAGGACGGCCCTAAGGAGAGAGCATAAAGCTTTGTTTTAATTAAGACAGAAGCAGCATCCAAGGATTTCTCCTGGGACAATGGTCAGAGGAAGGCCAAATCTTTGAAATTCCAGCCTGGTAGCCAGGGCTCCAATAGCAAAAGCATGAAAAATTTCTGTCAAACATGCTTTTAAGTCCCTGAGTTCACTGTCTGTCTTAACGGAGGGGGAAAAAAATGTCACAAATGTGTCAAATCTTTATATCTTATCATGTCACCTCCTGAAAAGCAGCACATACTCACAGGTTAACCATTCACTTCCCCTTTCTCTCCTTAGCAAGTCATCAGGAAATTTTTCAGATGGTCTTTTTAAAGAAGGAAGAGCCCAGTATAAAGCAACAGTGTTTTTTTAACATCAAACCTTTTTAAAAAAATTTGTCTGACACATTTTTACAGACCACAGGCACAAAACAAAACTATCTGTAGGCACTATTACTGACTTCTTACCTTGGCCCTGGATTGGAGAAGTGGACCACTGCTTCATTAGCACTGTGACCTACAGGGTGAGCTGGTTCTAGTCCCAGGCTCTGGTATTACAGGGGCTTGAAAATGATTGGCACTGACAAATACTGACTTCCTGCTGGTGAGAAGTGGAGTGATAGCAGGGTCTGACATGTTCAAGTCATGAGTCCTGGGTACTTTTATATCCAAATAGGACTATGTAGTGTGCAAGAACTCTAATTTTGAGTGCTGGCACAGTACAGAGCATCAGAATTCCAGTGCTAATCTTAAAGGAGCTGGAAGTTTTTCCAAATTGAAGTAAGGCATTTTGAAAGGAATATTTTCAAGTCCATGTAAGTCAGTAAGACCTGACAAAATTAATAAATCTAATACAAAAACATGAGTTAAGAATTCATCATAGACATCTCATCAAGGTGCTTGTCTGACATGAGAAAAGAGAATCCTGAAGGAATGATGTGGAGATATAAGAAAGCTGCAACTGAGAAACACTCTGTGGGACAACTGGGAATGTTTTGTGAAATGTGTGAAGTTTTGATTCCTACAGGTCCTTGCCTATTAATATGCATTTATGCTTTTATCTGTACTAATAACCACTTCAAAGTTCCAAAAACCAAACTGAAATATTATGTCTAACCTGATAAGAGAAATCACAATTTTAATTGTTAATGAAAACAAATCTGTTTTTCCTCCACAGCTCATGACAAGTTTTCAAACTGCAAGTCTCCCTCTTCCCCCTAAAATCCATCAAGTCACAATTTTTCAAATCCAGCATTTTGACTTTCAAGTCTGTAAATATAATCCACCAGATGAAATTTGCCATTTGCTTTTTCTTATACACATTTGCCTGAAACATGGCTGCCAGTCATCTCTGTAGCAGGAAATACAGATGTTGTTTTGGCATTCCAGAAATGAATAGAAGATCGGAACGAGAGATAAAATTGTGAAAGCACTGCCATGCATTCCATAAAACCCAACTAATTACTAAAACATCCATGCAGATAAAGCCCAATTTCTCATAAACAATGACTTAAAGACCTTTCTTGGTAAATATTTGAAATGAACATTCACTTTGCAGTCATGTACTCTGCTGATTATTATGGATACGAATTGTTCATAAGAATCCTCCAAAGTATTATACATTTAAGCGAGATGGCTCCTAAGAGAGTTTAAAAACCTTTGAAGTAATGTGTATTTGTTCTAACACAACTCTTTTTGGTCTCATTTCTATTCAAAGCAACATACTGTACATTCCACCTTCTCTACACATCTTTGTTATAACACCCTTTGAAATATGACAGATGTAGAGCGGCCTGACCATACGATAAACCTCCTTCTGAGAGAATGTCTTTATAGTGTGTGCCATGCCTTTCAACAAGAACACTACTGGAGAAAGAATTTTAACACAGAATTTATATCAGCACTGAAAAAAGAAAAATCAAACTAAAATTCCAGCTTGATCTTCCTCATCTTGATTACAGAAGATGAAAATGCTGAAGTGCAATTTCATGTGTCAGTTGAAAATAATATTTTGTCAAAACTTGAAAAATATTTTTTGAGGGTAGACAAACTGACATCTGGAAGATTTTTTCCCCCTCCTTTTCTCCAAATGAACAGCTTGGATGACATTAGGATTCCATTTGTCATACAAGGGTGCAACAAGACACCCATGCACACATAGTTTCCCATTTGTACCAGCTGGGTACTCCCAAACAAAAACAGTCACTTTGAGCAATCCGTAAACTCATTTGCCCCCTTCTCACTCCCTTTCCAGCCAGGGTACAGAATTCAAACAAAAACAGTAGTCCTTGCTGCTTGGTAGCAATTTAATGTCTCTTCAGGAGGGAGGAGACGGCTGGAGAACCGCCTGCAAAGTTTGAGCTACAGCACTTTACAGTAACAAAGAAACTCTGACAGGGAGAGAGCAAAGAGAAATCCTGAGCAGGAACACTGGAGAAAAAGTAATCTTGCTCTTATAATGACCCTTAGGGATCACTGATGCTCACTCACAGGAAACAAGATTCCCCTTCCTTTGTTCTTTTGGTGGGTGACACCCAGAAAGCATCAGACCCCAAGCTCTGCAGTCTTTGTGGGTCTTAGGAGGATGCACTTGATCCTCATGTGTGTGTTCTCTGAGATTGGGCACCAACAGAGAACTTGATTGCAGTACTTGTTGCCATGATAATGAAATTTATTAACTAAATTAATTCTGTTTTTTAAAAAAAAGACAATTGATTTAAATATTCAAATAAAATAAACTTAATTGCTTCTCAAGTGGCATTACACACTGTACTGGAGTCAGATAAGACAGTGGCAGTAATTCCTTTTTTCTCTAAACAGGTTAAATGTATGATTACTATATCAGGATTTCTTTAATTCCCTGTACCGAGCCCACATGCAGATAAAACCTTATGAGAATATTTCTACACAGCACTGATTTAACCCTTCATTTTTTTTCCCCAGTTGTACGCTGGACACAGCATAGAACTGTGCTGCTTTTTTTAACACTTACAGTTAAAGTGTTTATTGAACATCTCAAGTTCAAAAATCTGCACTAATAAAGACAAAAGCAGGAAAAGGAAATCCAAGTTTTAACAACAAAATGAAAATGGCAAATAAATGAAGACACAATTTTTTAGATCCAGAGTAAGAAGGAGGAAAGCATCCTGCCTCCAACTTTATATTTCTTACTTAACTAAATCCTCAAAGGGCAGAAGACAAAAAGCATCCAAAAGGAAATGACTTGCCCAAAATAACACTGCAGATTGACAGCAAAATAAGCAAGAGAATCTAAGTCCTGCCAGCATTGCCTCTAACAACTGCTTTTCGGATGAAATAAAAAAGAAAAGTTTGGAAAGCATGAGGCCCAACCAAGGCAGAGCAGGGACAAGCAGGTGTAGGAGGTCACTGCAAGCAGAAAATGGACTTTACGAAATATCCCTGAGCAAGAAGGGACAGGGCTATTACGAAGACATTATCTAATCTGTTACATCTCTTCAGAAACTCAGAGCACCTGCAGGGTTTATACATTTGAAAGATTTTGAAAGATTTTAAACATGGCAGAATGAGAAATCTTTTAATGGTCTCCAAAATTATACTATATATGATGCTTGAATATTGCTACATTATTTAGACTTATCAGACTTGTAAAACAGATGCCTGCACCATATGAAAGACAATCGTGAGAGGAAGGCATGTCCTCAGTTCCAAAAAGTTCAACAACAGGTGAGAGAACGCTATCTTGCCATGCCCAGCCTCTGTACCCTGCATATTGCACAAATTTCTCAGGAACTGCAGACTGATGATGAAAACAGCCTCCTGTAACTGTACAGTTCAGAATCCAGACAAACATTCTCTATGAAGACAACATATCTGAAGATGCCCAGCTTACAGTAAATACCCTGAGCTCTTATGTAAAATGAACATGGCAGGCTGAAAGTATTTGAGTGCACTTTTATCAGAAGACGACATTCTTGTCATATAATGGCTGTAGATTATCAGTAGCAGTAAAATAAGACCACAGAATTCTGGCTTTACCTTGGTAATAGGTAAATTATTTTACTTAAGTTATAATGTCTCCTTCTCAAAAAAAAACCAAAAAACCAAAAAACCAAACAAAACAAAAAAACCCCCACACAACTCAATGATTACTTGACATAATCATTCACAAATCACAAGCAGAAATCAAAAGCATTTAGTATTTTCAGCAATTACTTATTGTGGAGGAAGATACTTTTGTCAGAAGTATTTTGCATCAAGGAGCTGAAAAGCTGCTTTGTGATTTGTCTCAATTAATACCCAAAATACTACAAATGGAATTGCAGAACTTGTCACAGTCATTCCCAGTAAGCACATTCAGCTCCCGAGGGTAAGAACTGCTTTAGCTCAGCATTCACAGGCAGCATGAAGTCACATGTCTAAAGTGATAAAACCATTATTAGAAAGATAATTGACGTGATAAAGACATCATTATTAGCCTCTGACCGATGATGCATTCCCTGATAAACATCAGCAATAACCTCTCACGCTGAGATACTTCACAGGATCCATGTGAGGGAAATTACTGACCCAGGTGCCCAGCATAAACACCACAGCTCTGCCAAAAGAAAAAGTGCAAAACACTAAGATATATGCTGGGGCACCACGACATCTGGGGACTAGTTACTAGTCAGGAACAAAGCTGGCTTCCTGTTATTGTAAAATAGTTTACGTAGACTCAGTACCTCAGTTATGTCTCCAATTGCATAAATGTGAGGAACAGAAGTAGCTTCACTGGCATCAACAATAATCTTTCCAGTTTCAGAATTAGTTTTCACTCCAACTGTTTCCAAATTGAGTGTTTTAGTATCAGGGGCTCGGCCTTCAGGGGAAAAAAAAAAAAAAGAAGTTAAAGTTGAACTACTGAAAAAACATCAACAGTGTGAATCTAAGAAGCTGGTATCCTCCACTGTGGGTTTCCAAGAACTTCATGTTATTTAATAATCCAAGCAGAAACACGACAAAAGTGATCTCATACTGAGATTCTTTGTTTAAAAGAGCTCAATTTCTATTGTCTTTGCTCAGACTATTTCACAGGAAGTTATCCTTTAAAAATATGGAGGACAATACCCACAGCAAAAACTGCAAAACACACATGGTTTAGAATGTTCAACAAATTGTAAAACTCAGTTGCCTAATGTAGCATGAATATACATACAATAGCTAAACAACCACACTGAACATTTCCAATGAACATTAACTGAAAGGCACTCAATGCTAACAGTGTGTTGGGCTTACTTGTTGATAAACATTATTCATAATGCTGTTCAACATAAAACATTCCCAAAGTCCTCTTTTCTTGTTATCTGTATATACTGATCTTAAAGCCTTCTTAGTTGCCTCATTTTGGATAAAAAATTGTATTAACTTTGCTCTCAAGTCCTTAATGCTGAGTTAATTAGCTCAAACACTGCATTTGAGTTATTTCTGCAGAGTTTAGAACTAGTATTTTTAAAATAATTTTTAAAAACAAATGAGGCAAATCCTGCCAAGCTTAGACTTTATTGCAGCTTCGTCTTCCAATGGTACCAAATTATCTCATCTTCAAAAAATAAACTTTTGTAGTGTTTTCTAAATAGTTACCACTTAGACCACTGAAATCCTAACATTACAGAGAGCTTTCTATAGAGTATTTCAGGCAGCAATTCCTGACACAGAAATTGGAATTTTAAATCCTACCCAACTATTCAAATGTATTTGAAAGTTAATAAGCACAGTGAAATTACAAGGTACTCCCAAAATCTGTAAGGATATACAGGATCGCATTAAAAAACTACCTGAATATATCCAAAGCAAGGAAGTTTTATAGCATTGCATCTATTTTTAAGGCTTTAAATGAGTATGGATATATCTACATTTATAGGTCTCCTTCGCGTGAGTCATGGTGTGTGTTTGATGTTCATACAGAACTCCAGCAAGGCAAAACAAAAAGGGAAATGTGTTTTCATTATAAAAACAAGCTCTTTGATGTTAATGTAGGAAATTATTAAACAAAAGGAAAACCTGGCTTGTCAATACAGACCTAATTATATGTAAACATATGATTCACTGCTTTATACATCTGCCATATAGCCAGGCCCCTCAAACAATGTCACATCTGAATGCCTCTGTAAAGACTTCTGTGTATTAATTTCATCTGGTGAAACCAACACTTCCTCTGGGAGCACTGACTGAAGCTGTCGGCACTTGGCTATCTGTCTGTCTTCCCTTCTGTTGTCCCCATGGGATGCTGATCTGCTGTTCCTTCTCTGCCCCCTGCTCCCCAGCCCTGATGCTATCAGGCAACAAAAATAATAAACCTCCAGGACCTTATCTTGGCTCGGATGTGAAACAACTTCCTACCGTTGTATTTCTTTGTGTATTGAGAGTAAAGCCTGGGTATTCTGCAAATGGACAACTAATGGGGTTTTCTAGTTTCCCCTTTTTCCTGCCAGGCAGAGCCAAGAGAAAAGCTTAGCACGCAATGGCAGGCACTGGAAGAGGAAAAAAAGAAAAACTGTCAATAGAGTCATTTAAAGACCTGTGACAACAACAGATGAGTTTATCAAATCTGCAGGATAACACTTAACCTTCCAGTCTATTTTAACATGTGTACAGCTTGATATTAATAGCTAAGAGTTACAAAAAAATGTGCTGCTACTCAGAGTGAAATTTCTCTCTCCGCTTTACTCCTTAAATATTATTTCTGATAGAAAAAATGAAACTTTAAAACACTGAACGGTACTTTTATTGCCTTTAGCCCCATGATGGCTCACCTCCATAAGTCACAATTACACTTACTGATTTTGCTTCATCCCAAATCCAGTGGCTTAGATTCATGATTAGACAATGTGTCTTGTTAAGTTTTAATGTCCAGTTCAGGAAACTCAGGTATTTCCCAGCATTCACTTACTTTTATTATAGAATCAGTTGTCACCATTTCTCAGTAGGACATTTATTTCATACCTGTAACTCCTAAGTGTTTTTGCATTTCCAGCTTCAAGAAAGCATGACTTTAAAGATTATTTCTAAATCCAGAGGGCAATACCAATACCTATACCAAATCCTACCATGCACACAACCCCCATGCCTCCCCTAAAGTCAGCATGTGTGTTTTGACTTTGAAGATTTCCACTGCCCTGAGATTACCAAAGAATAGGAGTGTATGACTGTATTAAACACAAGATTATAGTCCATTTTTATTCAAAACAGCAAAATATTATGCCAGACATTCAGAAGGAAGATGTAACTGAAATCTTACCCTTAAAAAGGTTACCTGCCTCCTACACTTCTTATACTTCATAATCTCATCTTTAATACAACCATACAATTACCACATGGCTGTGAAAACCACACAGATCCCTACTTTTAGTGTCTGTCTCCATTTGCTTTTCACTGTAAAAGAAAAAACAACTTTTAGATCTGTTTTTGTAAAACCTAAGAACACGGTTTTCTAAGGGGGCTGCCAGCCAGTTTATCTGCAGAGAGTGACAGGAGACTGGTTGAAGCACCACCTCAGATCATGCTGGGCTGGCTGTACTGTGGGGTGGCACCTCTGTCCCATCACCTGCTCAGGAGCTCTGGTAATCACACCTGCACACAGAACAAGGTGAAGGCAGTGTCAGGCTGCTCTGACCTTCAACAGCAGAGACGGAAGCACCTAAACTAGGAAGAAATCAGAGGAGTAGGCACAGTCAGGTAAGTAGCAACAGTAAATGAGTGATAACATACTCTTGCAACCAGTAAGATTTCCCCGGGGTGATAAAGGTGCAGCTGACAGCAGAATTTTATAATGGTCTTCCACAGTTTCTTAATCACAGAAGTTGGAATGTCTGTTTGCCTCCCAGCTTTTGAAAAATCTAAACTGGAGCCAACTGTGCATTTTATTGCAGATGGCCACCATAAGGATTCTGTAGGGTGACAGGACAGTTTTTGAAAAAAGCTTAAGCCCAATAGTCTTCTCCATTTCTTCCCTATACATTGGTATTTTGACACATCATAACTTTATCCAATCTGACCTCAGTCTGAGCTTAATAAAAATCCCTGTGTTCCCAGTCTTGGTACTGTCCCTCACCTTATTCTGTGTGCCTGACACACTCCCCAAATTAGTTCAAGACCACTACCCTTTCCTCCTTCAAATGCTTTCTCAAACCCACAAAGTATTCACTAAAACACAGCCAGCTGATAAGCCTAATAAAGATCAATTTATTGGAGCTACTGTTTAGATTACAAGAAAATACTGACTAGAGTAATATTAAGTAAGGTAAAAAAAACTTTTTTACCTTGGACTCTTTTACCAGGACTCTTGTCACACTGATAGCACTGTGCACCAGTTTCACAAGGATGCTTTTGAACTTTACGTCCATTATGATAAACCTCCAGCATGCCTGCCACAATTTGAAAAGCAATCGGGCCCTTAAATCAGTGCTGGGCCAGTAACTGGTCCTGTGCCAAGTCTGCTCACTGTACTCTCTCCTGTAGCACTGACCAGGAGTACCTGTTGTTATCTCAGCAGAAAGCTCGTGGTAGCCACGGTACCCTCAATAAACACCCCACTGCCATTCACTGCATATGTCTGGAGACACTTCAACTTGATACTACTGAAAAACAACAACAAAGGTAACTCCAAGTGAAATATGCAGCCAACTGAAAACATTACAGCATGGGATAGACTTCTAACAGTTCTACTTGTTTGTTCTCCAGGTCCTCTGCAAGGTACACTGGGCTGGAAACATTTTCTGAGAATAAAGCTACAGTTCATTCTTAGGTTAATTCTCCCACACTAAGCTTGCTTTAAGCAAAGGTTTTGTTTTAAAGGATGGCTCTGCAGTCTCAAAAAACAGTACCCAACCACCATTCCCTATTGACAGAACCTGTATTCTGTACAAAATGTTGGTAGCTATAGTGGTTTCAAGGAATTACTTTGGAGCATTTTCCACCATTTTAAAATTTATTTATACCACCATTCAGGTAAAACTTAGCCATCACCTATCAACTTAGTGCTGAAATAATTCTGAATCCAAAACCTTCTTCACATGCAGATTAGAGGCAAAACCTACCATGTAACTTGGACTCAATGTGAATATGTGATTTTTGTAGTTACAAGCTGGGAAAATAAGTAGCATAAAGTAAGTTACACTCAAAGTTTATGGGTGGGTTAAACAAATGAAGGGAAAAGTACCATCTGAGTCTCTTTCCATGCAAGCAAATGATGAGCACATTAAAAACAGCCATGTTGAATAAAGTCTGACTGAATGTCATTAAAACTAGATATTGGGAAAAAACCTAAAAGCACTGGCTGATGTAACGGGAATGACAATTTTCATCAGGATTGCAGAAACCATATCTTACCAAGACAGTAATGAATTTAAATTAATATGAGAGACAGACATGGGAAGCCCAGAACAAAGATCCAGAGCTTCAGCAAACCACATCACATTAACAGTTGTCTGAGATCAACCAAGGTGCATTATTTTTCACTGACTAGTTCAAAGATTAAAAACTGGATGGCAAAATTTCGTTTGCCAAGACAAATCTAAAGCCCATCCCCTTTTCTGTAGGGGCTGGAAGAGATATGTCTACAGGAAATCACAGCAGTATTTTACCATATGGGACTTTTCAAAGAAAATCTCCACACAAAATTTCTGTTTCCTTAGTTAATCCACATCAGTTTGGTTGTAAGACTTGAAGAAAACTACTATTAAAAAAAGAAGTTATGTACTTAATCCTTTATTGCTATTAAACAGGAAGGATCTTATTTTAGTGCACGACAAAATTAACCTATCAAATTTCCAGTAAGACACAAAGGAGATGATGTGCAACACCTGATACCTGTTCACCTTTACACTGAGCTAAAGCTATAGCTCTTTTTTAAAGAAGAGATGACATTGTTTCAAAGACACACTGCCATTCCTCTAAGCTTACAGAACACATTAGAACTTGAGAATGGTTGTTCCACTGCTCTCATCAGGGAGAAAACTCTTTTTGTAAAGCTAAACTTAAAATGTGCTGCTGGTCATTGCTCTCCTGCCAACAGTTTACTCACACACTGCCTCACGTTCTCTGATGAACTAACTCCAGGACAGTTCGTAAATACTGCTCAGTTTAATCACTGATTCAATGTTGCTCCTCTACACAGTGACACCCCATCAGAGATGTGTCTTTCTCGGTATCTTTTCTAAGGACTTTGTGAATAATCAAATTGCAGTTACAGCAGTGACCTTGTCATCTATTGCAAATTCAAATGGAAATACTATTCACCAACTCTTTTTATATATTAGCCATTTTCAACTGCAGCATTCAATCCACAGGTATCAGCCCTTCAATAGCTGAAACAAACCCACCCTACAAAGCCTGATCTCCTGCAACTTTGTCCTGCAGCTCAGCAGTTGCATCTGTTTACAAAGGTGTCAATCTCTACCCTTTTCCATGGATGAAGACCCCAGAATCACTCTGTACAAATCTACCTTTGCTTTGTAGCTCAGGTATATTAGGCATCAAACAAAGACATTGTGTGTCCTTAAGGGCAGGAGGAATACTACATCATAGCAAAAGTTTATTGATTCTATATTAAACAAAAAAAATAAACTCTCAAAACGTAATAATTTCAGGAGAATTCTCAAAAAACAGAGGACAGCAATAGTAAGATAGAAGGACATTACAGAACTAGACAGGCAGAATCAAATAAAGGTCAGGAATGAGCTCTTTCACTGAGCTAAAATACATCAGTTTAGTCACTTAGCAAGGTATGACAGCTACAAAAGCTTTGGATTGAAAACATATAAAATGAGATTTCTTCTCTTTTTTTCCAATAAAATATTTTGACTTGTTAGAAAAAAGCTGCTGAAAAAAACAAAGACAGCATTGTCCCTGCTTTTATTGGCTTATCCATACAAGCAGAAAATCACACATTACGAAAGCAAAACAAAATTCTCCACAGAAACAAAATGTAATTTTTTTGAAGGTCCTACACTAAGAGATAGAACTGCAACTTATCAAACTCCAGCTATGTCCCACTGTCAGTAAATATTTTTAACCTTATTCATAAAATCTTACTAGAATTCCACAATGCACTTACAAAAATCAAGGGAACACATACTGTAATTCAGGCTACAATCAGTTAACAATAGTGGCTGCTCTTTAACTAACTCTACAAGCTGATTTGCTTCAATCAGTATTGTAACTGGCACATCTGCAGACAGGAAATCCTCAACACCACCACGTTTCCCAGCCTATTATCTAAGACACCTGGTGTGGGTGTGTTGATACAGAGCAAAACAATGAATCATATGGACTGCACATCAATTAACCAGCTTTAACTGTTAAAGTGTTTAATCCTTAAGAGTGGAGCGCCAATTCGAACAGCAAAAGAAAAGGCAACACAAAATCCCTAAACCCTCAAACTATTCATTTTGCAGTTTCTAAATATGGACTGTAACTCCAATCTATGACAAAAAATGTAACACGTGTCGCTCCTTGCTATGGAAATACTGAAGGGACTCACATCACAACTGAGATGCAACAGTCTATCATGCAACCTAATTCCATATAATTCACACAAAACAGAGATTATTTTCTTTCTTATTACTTCAGTGTAATAGCTTCTCTTTCTATCTTAGACAAAAGTAAACAAATTGACTCCATATCCCACGTGTGTGAATCCAGCTCAGTGTCCTTTTCATAGGACCACAGAATGCTTTGGGGTTTTTTACCAGAAAGCTGGAGAAAATCAAATACAACACTTAGAAACCCACTCTCTGGAAACACTTTCATCTCACCTCATGAATATCATTCTACAGTTTTCAGGATTGTCACATCTCCAGATAGCACAACCATTTTTTTGGTGGTTTTTTTTTTTTTCTATTAACAAGAACTAGTCTTTTTGAGTGGTTCTAGTGAGAATAATCCATTGTTATAGGCTGTTCCCACAATTTATAAAAGCCCATCACACTTCAAAGAGAATAGTAGTCACAGTAGGGAGAAAAAAGCAATTGTCAAAACAAACCACCTGCTCTCTATTTTGAATATATAAAAGTGATTTAACCAGGGGAACCCTCAAAGGTTCCCTGCAATGAGCTTGGATTTTTAGAGACAGTTACTTCTACTTTCTCTGAACTGGATGATGGCTGCAGTGATATACTTCAGCAGCAGTTTAGAAAAGAAGAAATGGTAGCCTCTTAAGCAGGGTAAATATGCACCTGTAGTGAATAGCTTCATGAATAAAACAAAAGTACAGACTTGAAGAACATCACCTGCACCACAGAGCTTGCTGGAACTCATGTTCTTACTCTAGTAAATGTGAGGAAGACCAGATGGTCTCCAATTATTACAGCTCATGCAAAAGTAGTTGCCATAGACTTCTTCCATTCTTTAACTTTAATGTGTTTTTAGATTGTAAATGAACAAGTCTGCCATGCAAGAAAAGAGTTAAACAACTTTCAATGCTTAGGTCATTAAGTATTTAATACATGGAAAAGTGGGGGCCTGTTTGCCTATATAATATGATGAAGTGTCTTCATTTTCATAATGGAAAGGACTTCAAATAAATGTTAAGATAATCATGTTTACCTACTGCCCACATCACTGTGTCAAAGGAATCAGTTTCTTCTGTGCCCAGGTCAGTATTTTTCCAGGTGACTTCTAATCTGTTGCTCTCCAGTTTTTCAACTTTGGTTGGAAAACATCTCTTTAAAAACTTTGTGCCATAAGATTCCATGTGCTCAGTTACTAAAGATGCCATTTGCTGTTGAGTAGAGAAAAAGAATTGTTTATGCTTAGATATGTGACTTTTTAATGTAAAACCTTCTTTGGCTGTGTTCAGGAAAATCCAGTAAGTACAGTGTGCATTTCAAACATTCCTTGTCCATGCATTGCCAACACATAATTTATAGCACCACCATAAACTGCAACTCCATTCCAAGAGGTATCTATATCTGAATACTCAAATTATTTTCAAAAACGTAAAATCAGTATATGAATAGAATGGCTGCCTTTAAACCATTTGTTGTTAATACAAAAACAGCATCTAGAGCATTTTCTGGTAATTTGATGAAAATTCAATACTTTCATAAAACAATGGAAAAAAAATATTTCCCTTTGCCACGACACCTGACACTTCCCTGCAGTGACTATTAATCACTAAGGTTTCATGGAAAGTCCTAATACAAAAAGGAAATAATGCTGTTAGCCTAAGAGCCTGTTTGAAATAATGCCACACCACACTCAAGTAGTAAAGTGTCTCAGTGACAGGTTTACCCAAAAATGTTAGTGCTCTTGATTGCAGTAATTCAGGTCACACTTTGTTCAAGAATATGTTCATTACTTAAGGGATATTATCTCAAAACCACTCAACAACAACTACATGCAAGCTCCCAGCTTGCAAAACTTTGGTATTAACTGATTTGAGGCAACAGCAGCAGGGTTATGTCTCTTCAGAAAGGTGAGAGCTCACTCACTAACCAGTTTCCATCAGCCTCAATGTGGCTGCAGACTGAACATAATTATTTTATCTCTATTAATACTTAATTAACTTTTTTTAATGTCCATTGTGTTCTTCCTACCTACAAAGGATCAAGTTCTCAGAGAACGCCCTGCCCCAAGTGTTCCACCAAGTGCCACACACACACTATTCCCTGCTCACTCAGAATTCTCTTACTATTTTAAGAATGCTACAGGAACTTTTCCTTTAAAGTAGTGCCAGCAGCAAATCTTTGAGGGACAGAAGATTCACAGTCACCTTTATTTTCCTTATATAACTACAGGCCAAAAGAACTATTGGGCCATCAAAGAGCCCACCCAGCTGGTAGAGCAGAGGCTACAAACTGACATCTAAGTCCTTTGCTGGATCCAGTAACTTGACTCTGACCTAAACCTGCTGTACTATCTTCTATCACTTCTTCAAGCAGTTACAATTTTTATACAAATCTTAAGAAAAACCTTTTTTTTTTTTTTTTTTTCATTGTTGCCTTTTCTCATTGGTATTTTTATTTACTTTTATACTCTTTATACAGGAGTGGGTTTCTGGCCAAAACTGTTTTCTGTTTCAGCAGCACAATCATGGCAGCTTATACTTTTAAACAAAATTCCCCAAATTAATTCCCAATTTTGAAACAATTTTCAAATTTCCCTACCTGGAAGTTTTTGCTTTCAATTTTTTCCAGTTTAGGGTTGATGGTTTCACTGACATCACTATATATTTTTTTACCCAGTTATACCCAGCACTGTTTTCAGAGTGGTACAGTCAACATTTCCAATTCCTATGTAATTACAAACTTTCAGCTTAGGGATTTATTTATATTCATGATAATGAAACCCCACATTGAAATACTTCATGTAAAGTCAAATGATTTATTTCAAAAATCTAACTCCTAGAAATTCAGGATTATTTTAAAGACACTGTCAAATGTTTTAGCAGTGGCATCAATCTTTTTGCTGCTTCCCAACCTTTTCAATCTTGTTTTCAACTAAGCAGAATGAAAAAGAATAAGATTTACTTTTCTGTGTTGATTATCCAGAGATATGATAGGAAGAGCTAATATTTATTTAGTTTCTCTTCAGAAAGTACATACTAAGAAATGTGTGGAGAAGCAAACAACACTTTTTCTTCAGAAGAGAAATAATCAAATATATAATTTATTTTATATGTAAGGAGATGTAATGTATTCAATACTTGCCTGATCAAACCCACGAAGTGGGGTACTTCTCATCATGACTGTAGTGTCCAACCCAATGCCTGTTAGAAAACCAGCACACTCAAGGGAAACATCTGGTGAAGCACCAGTTAAGGAAATAGAAAAAAATAATTCCATATAAACACAATATAAAAGGCTAGTATAGAAGCGGGATTTTTACCTAAAGATACCAAGTTTTCCACACACAGACATCTTTAGCTTGCTTTTGTACACAGAATAAAACTCAGAAGTCTTGGAATATTTTCCTCATAGTTAACATTGGTTAACTATCCTGAGAATTTATCCTCAGCTGACCTTAGTTTCCAGGATGTTACTGCATAGAAAACTATTGCTATTCTCTCACCAACTCAACTATATGGCATGAGCAAAGGAATTCCCTAAACTGAGCTTTTAGGAAAGAAAATGCTGCTTGTAATCATAGATCACCACAGGTTTCTCAAAGGATACAGCTGGCTCCAACAATCAACCTGTGACATAAAAAGAAAAAAATAAAGCAGTGGAATGAACCTGTCCGTATTTCTCCACAACCAAACATTATTTTCTGAAGCATGTAGTTACAAAATTCCAGGTGGGCATCACCTTTGACAGCTTCCAGCCAGTTGGGACCTCCCTGGTTAGCCAGGACTGCTCAGTGAGCTCTTCTGACAGCTCCCTTGGTACTCCTGGGGGGATGCCATCCAGCCCCATGGACTTGTGCGTGTCCAAGTGGTGTAGCAGGAGGTATGGGGGCATCATTCTGCTCCCTGTCCCCATCTTCCAGTTCAGGGGCTGGGTACCCAGATCCTCATGCTTTGTCACTATGTTTCCCTCTGCATCCAACAAAGGATGGAGGCTCTTCTCAGCCCTCTTTCTGTAGCTGATGTATTTATGGAAACATTTTTATTGTCTTTTATAGCAGTAGCCAAAGTAAGTTCTAATCGGGCTTTGGCCTCTCTAATTTTCTCCCTCATGACATCTTTGTAGTCCTGCAGAGTTTCCTGCCCCTTCTCCTGAAGGCATAAACACTCCTCCTCACTTCCGGCCAAAGCTCTCTATTCAGCCAGGCCAATCACCTTCTCTGATGGCTCATCTTTCAGCACATGGGGATGGTCTATCAAGTAGATTACGTCCTCCCATCAAGTAGATTACAGTTCCCAATATAAAATTTCATTAATTGCTAAATTTCATTTTGATTCATAACCATCTGCTTTTTAATAATCTTATTTTTCCAAATGCCAAATATTTGCTCTTCCTGTCTCCAAACATTTGTGTACACAACTACAGAAAATGGGTTTAATAGATTTACCAAGATGGGTATTTACCAAATACATCCATGTTAGCTCTTAAATAAAACTCCAGCTCCCATCTCTCCCTATATTTCACACCCTTTCAACCAAGAATAGCACTGAAAGTGTCCATCAACACTTTCAGTTTATGAGTTGCATCAGCCCTCCAGCGCACAGTTCTGTGCCTGTCCCCAGATGCCCTCTGCACTGCAGCAGCCCTCTCCCTCTTGGCTGTACCCTCAGTTCCCGACATCTGCTGGGGACAAAAGGCAGGATGCTCAGACCCTGTTCTGGAAGCAAAAGTGGGTCCAACCAGCCAGCCATTAACACTCAGCTGCTGGACAGGCTGCACTTCAAGTGTTTTTTTGGCAGACTTGTTAAAATCTCACACACTGGAGGTACATCCCACATAGCATTTCCACTGACAACAAAGCATTTTGTTAAGTTTTTGAATGGGCTTGTGACCTATGCCTTACCCTAAACCAATCTGCACCATCTCCCAGTTCCAAAATCAATGCTTTCAAGCTCCTGAGCAGTGCAGACATGGAGGCTGCTGCTCTGTAAGCCCCAGGGACTGCACAGTCAGTACAACACATGTTTTCTCACAAAAGACCCCAGATAACATCTCTCTATCCTACAATAAAAACATACAACTTCTGAAGGTGTACAAAGAACAGGTTGAGCTACAGAGATTAAAATCTGCTAGGCTGGGGTTTGTGTTTGGAAAACAATTTAACATAGTGGGAAATCATTTTGCCAGCATTAGGGCATCTGAGTCATCTGTGAATGGATGATCACCCCCTCTTTTTGCATGGAGCTCCTGGAAGCGCTGTAAAATCCCACATGCTGCCCATAAAGAAATATCTACTGGAGATTCACAGAATATCTGTAATTTGGGCATATGTTTGCTCTTCTTTTTCATCAGATGAAAAATAGATGTCAGCTGGCACTTATTCATAGTATCAGCACCATATAATTCAGAATTTCTTGTACAAAGCTGGGCATTCTGAGCATTTTCAGGGTTTAAGAGAAAAGTTAGGAAATCAGAACCTGACCTTGCTCACACCTGCTCAATCTCTCACTTATTATCAACACATTTCAAGGCATCTTTGCTAATTCACTTTGCCAAACCCCTTCATCTCAGTAGTGAGCATTTCTTCACAATGTTTGTATATCTAAGGGACTTTTAAGTTGGTTAACAGTTTACTTTTTTTTAAAATATGAATAACTGCAGGACTGACAGTTCTATAACCTCCAGGCAAGTAATTTGTAGCTGAGATATGTACATTTGGAGAGGGAGAAAAAAAAGAATCAGTACAACACAGCTCAGACCAAAAACAAAAGGTGTTAAACTGAACCTTGGGAATATTTATAATAGAAACAAATCTGACAGAAACAAACCTTTAACAACTCCCTCCTTCATTTGCTAAGACACAGCCTGATAAAGCACAGAAATGCTACTGTAGCCCCTGCAGGCTTATTTTGACTAAATCTCAGGAATGCAACATATAAACACTAGACTCCCACATTACACTGTTACAACTTGCATTAGCAGCAACTGGACAAAAGCCACATTTTCACAAAAACATCTTAGAGGGATAAATCTTGTGTTTTGGTTTGGATTTTTTTTAGTGGGGGTGTTGGTGTGGGTGTTGCTTTTCTGAAAAAATAATTTCCTTGCATAAATCATGCTTTCAAAATTCAAGAGGTGACTGATACACTACAAACAACTCCAAATTTACTGCTTTTAAAAACTGTACTAAGGATCTTTCTTTCTCTATTTGATGTTTAGCTTAACACAGTGCATTTTTTATTCTAGAAGATCACCACCATGAATGGCAACTCTGTTCTTTCAAAGCCACCAGTATTATAGCTTGAAGTCTCTTTTTCTTATATAGTTTGCATTTTCTAGAACTGTTCAATAAAGAAAAAATAGTATTATCTGACTTCCATAACTGCAAACAGGCATTTCCTTCACAATCATTTGCAACAGGAAATTTCTCTGTAGTGCAGTGTTGACTCAGAATCTTACTGTGCTACATACTATAAAAAACAGCCATGGCACTTTAGTATTTTCATTAAAACCAATATTTTAATATTTCAGTTAAACAATAGCTTTCACAGAAGAAGAAATGGCAAAAGTAACCCAAATGTCTCATCAGATTTTCTTCTGTTATCAGAACTGCTTAAGAGAAGATAAAATTAAGTTGGAGTTTCTTCCCTAAGGGAAGAGCACTTTCACAGTCCCGTAGTGAGGAGCAGGGGCAGAGCAGCCCTCGGCTGAGTTCATGCTGCCCTCTTGTGACTCCGTGTGCAATCGCTACAACAAACAAGTCACCTCAACCCAGCAAGGTGGAGATTCGTATTTAATTTGATTTTAGAAGGGAATTTCACAAGAGGAGGAGGGGGAAGATCTATCAGTTACTAATGAAGGCTAATAGTGTGATGTTGATGCACAGCAAAATGTATTTTCTGAAGGAAAACAAATAAAACCAGTGTATAAAAGACAATTTTGTACATTTTTCACCTTGTTATACAGAAGAGTATGAATGCCAGCATCTATATACGCCATAGTAAGGCAACTTACGTTTTTCCAGGAGATTCTTTTAACCAGAACAGATCATCACTTGTGATTCCATGCTCCAGTGCACCTGCAATCTAAGATCACACAGGTAAGATCCTGAATCTACAATGCAAATCCTGGCAGGAAACAAAGCTAATGGCAGTTTGGGTTGTACTGACTGAAGTACAACCAACAGACCAAGGGGATTAGATCTGGGGCGGCCCAGGTGTGTTACCCAGTCTCTGTCTCTGGAGATTTTCAAAAAGCCTTAAGCAATGTGATCTGACTCAGTGGCTGACCACAACCAACTTGAGCAGGAAGTTCAGTTAAATGACCTCCAGAGATCACTTCCAACTTGAACTATCCTACAGCTCTAAGCAACATCAACATAATAAATTGATTTAAATAGTTTTCTATGGAAACGTTTTTCTAAAAAGCTGTCCTTTATATAGGCAATTTTTCATACAACATGAGCACAAAAATCTCTCATGTATTACTTTATATTCACATTTTTTGTTGTACTCCAAATACTCACTGCGATCTGCAACACAACTAGAAACCCTTTGGAGTTGTGAGACAGAAGAGTAACTTACGTGTGTAGGGTATTTTGGTCTTCCTCCAGTAGCAATGACAATACTATCTGCAGTAACAATAGTCTACAAATGAAAATAAAATTAAATTAAAAAACCAAAAACCAACAAAAAAAAAATCCCAACAAAATCAAGCATTTTAAATCCTTTTATCTGTCTTTAGATTTCATCTATGTACAAAGGAGCAATGAGAAAGCTGGCACTGCCATCTGCTATTTATACGACAGAATCAGTAATGCATTAAAGAAAGCATTCAGATAAAATAAACTAATACAATGCAGGACTTTCTCCTACTCATTCTCTATCAGGCTTTGTTTTAATACTAACCTTGCAATTGTTCTTATAGTGAGCAAAACTGATGAATATTGGAAGCAGCAGTTGTGTGAGGCACAAGCTGGTGTTGGCTGTCACCGCGGGCAGGTGAGAGCGGGACAGCCGCAGCCCCAGAGCCCGTTCTGGGTGTGGGCACTGTGGGGTGGGGGGGGATCAAACAGGGAGGGCAAAGGGGCCCGTCTGCACCCACTGCCGGGGCACCTCGGCGGCCGCAGGGGCACCCACAGCCCTGGGCACCTCGGCGTGGCCGAGCTCGCCTCGGAACACTGCGGGACTCGGCACGGGGCACGACTGCCTGTCCCGCCCGGGGCGGCCGAGGGGGCTGCGCACTCACAGCCTTTCCTGCCGGGCAAAGAAGGGGCCGGCGCGGCCACAGCGGCTTTGCCGGCCCCGAAGCGGCCCAGGAGGGTTCGGCCCCCGCAGCTGCTCCTTTGCAGGGCAGGTGTGGGGCGGAGCGGGGAGGAGGCGCCTCAGGGAAGGGCAGATCCCCGCAGAGGAGGAGCCCTGCCCGGGGCCACCAAATCCCATTGTCCACGGAGGGCCCCCTTGGAAGGACGGGGAGTGAAGCTGCAGCGGGGAGGGGGTGGCTCCCGAGAGGGGCTGCTCTGCACAGGGCAGAGCCCAGCAAAGGGCTGAGCCCGACCCCGGCGGTGCTCAGACCCTCCCACGGGCTGCTCCGAAAGGGCTTTGTGCACAGTTTTTGGCCCTCTCTGGAATTTCGGCCAAGAGATGTTTCTCACAGTTGTGCACAAATGACAACTGTGAAAAATCGATTTCTGCTTAGGACAAAACACACAGAAGCCACAGCAAGAGAACTGTCTCTCAGGTCTGAAGTGAAGGTACCTCAAAGGCAGTATGTTTTCAGAAAATCCGAGACACCTACCCCCAACAACCTTTGCTCTCTCAAGCAGATATTAACCTCAAAAAGGTGCTAAAACTGTATGTTCAGTCCTTGTTAAATATGCAGCAATGGCCCCCATTCCTTTATGTGACCCAGCAGTTTGAAGCTGTGCATTCCCTGTAATTGCCACACACACACACAATCTGGTATTAGAAAGCTGATCACCCTTACAAATCACCTGAAGCGAGGAAACATCTCAGACTGACCTAATGCTCAGAGATGTGGGCTCTCTTTACATTTCTGTAAGCGTCAGTAGGACTGACCAAATCAAGTAAAATCTTTTGTCTCTGCATTTCCATCTGCAGAGAAGAGCAATAGCACCTGAAAGGGCAGGCCAGAGACTCAGTAGGCAACACTCAAGTTCATAACCAGCTTCTCTAGGTGGAAAATGCAAATATCCCTCACCAAAACGATCCTTAAACACCAAAAGCAATTTGCAAAAGGACAATTCAGCACCCAGTTGACCTGAACTGTTTGAAGTGAATGACACTGCAGAAATAGCACAGCAGCTCACCTCTTTACCTGCTTTTGTTAAACCACGGACTGTGTGGGGATCAGAAAAACTCCCCTTCACGTTGAAATATTTTACCTTCCTGTTTATAAGAAAACAGCATCAGCAATGCACACTTAACAAAGAAAAAGTGTGAAATACAATCAGCTATTTTTTTCACATATGAGGTGCTAAAAAAAGCAGCAAACGGGCATAGAACAGTAAAAGGAACAAAGCATCTCATTTCATAGGGCTGTTGGCAGCTCTATCCTAATTTGTCACTTAATTCTTGTGTCATAGTTAACTCCTGTATACAGCAAAGAACTAACCTTGTAACACACTTTGGGATGAGGTTATTTACCTCTTCAAAGGACATTTTCCACTAGCTATAGCATTACCAGTACTATCTATAGCATTACTAATAGGATGCTTATTTAAAAACACACAAAAGTGACTCAGCAGGAGTCACAAGACTAGAACCTGTTAAATTTTCTATTAATCTAATTTATCTATAAAAGGAACTGCATGCTGAAAAACTTGGAACCATTTCTGCACTGAAAGCAAAAAAAATCTGCTGCTGTAGCATTGTGCTATCTGTGGGTTTGTATGGCTAAGAAACTTTGGGGGACAAGATGGGAAAGTATCTTCAGAAACCCTGACTACTTCATATTAATGCAAAATCTCTCCAAATTAAAGAGAGCATTCCCTGACCACTGCACTGCAAGAAAGCTTTCATGTATGGTCGCTGTCAACCACTGTTTCCCAGAAAAAGAAGGTGAGAAGGGAAGAGAACACTTATATTGACAAGGGCACTTACAGTTCTGCACAGAAAGGACTTAAAAATTCAAAATACTAGCTCTAGTGAGAAACTTCAAAGGCAATTCTGCAGTCCTACAAGGAGAAGAGCAGCTCCCTGACTATGGGAAGAAAGATGAACTTCAAAGGCTTATTTACTTGTCCTGTAGTTGCACTCTGTGTCCCCAGTTTAAGGATTTCACATAATTCTGGACACCTTGTGCCATCACAGACCTACCACAAAACAAGAAATTGAACATGAGCTCATAATTTTACAAATTCAGATTATGTAACTCAAAGATACAGGCAATTCCTAGAAATTAGGAATGTTCTACCAGCAATTACAGTGCTGTGTTTTAAACAAGGACCAAGGTAAAATTTCACATGCAAAAGTCACTTCCCTAACTGTCCCCAAAAAACAACAACTAGGGAAAACTGGTTATTGTTAAGCATTTGCAGCACATAGAAGTGGAGATGGACAATACTCTTTACCAGGTATGATGAATAGGCTGGGTTATATTCCAGCCATAGTGTTGGGCATCTTTAAGGGCAGTCCCTAAAAGGGCTGCTTGATGCATAAGCTTTTTAGGAATGCAGCCAACGTTTACACAAGTTCCACCAACTCCCCATGAGGTTCCTTGGGAGAAGAAAAAAAAGAAAGAAAAAAGTAAATGCATCAGATTAGTGTAACTAAATGCAATTGAGTTCATGATAGCTAAAAAATTCCAAAACAACACACAGTTATCTCCTACAGATCAGTTTCTAACTTTGTTTATGCTCATTTGCTTTGATAAAATATCATCTCTATATATTTTTCTTCTAAAATTCAAACCATCTCAAGATGTTTCTCAGAGCTCAGAAGATCCAGTTACTAAACACCTATATCTGCAGATCTTATTTTATACACTGTACATGAAGAGCCTCCACATGATGCAATTCACAATTTTTAGAAATTGTAAATAACATTTTGACACAAATAATAGTGTCACTTAAGTCCAAAGTCTCCTACAAATGGTAGCATCAAACCCTGCTAACAAACTTAATGTGCAGGGGAAGCAGCAACAGCTGGGACATCCTGGAGGGAATGAGCTGTATTGCAAGCTGGGCTTAAAGACTTTTACTAGAAGCAAAGCAGGCAGAGTGGCTTTGGTCACTTTGCTGTCTGGAACAACTTGCTCACTTAGGCAACTGCTTTACATGCATTCCCAATTAGTACCCCAATATCTCTTGTCCATACCTTGTGGGGAAGGTTCCACATAATCCAAAACAGCCACTTTTCTTCCAAACTGAGCAGCTTTAAACAAAAACAACAACAACAACAAAAAAGAGATAAGGTATTTAGAGTAGGAAGAAACACACAAACCTAAAGGTTTTCAGTAGCACGGGTACAGATAGAGAATATAGGAGGTGATGGCTGTTTTTTACTATCTAACTCAAGATACCAGACCAGGGACCCAACCAGCCTGTGCAGTCAGCAAATTCCCCAGAAGACACTTAATAACCCAGACTAGAGCCTTCAGCTTTCACCAACCCTAAAAATGGATTTTGACCTCAAATGAGATATTTAAGAAGATTGGGTTGTTGAATGTGTTACACTGAGACACAAAAGGGTAAGGTTCTCTACAACAGTCAAACAGCTCTTGGAAACAGTCTAAAAGGAGTGTTGTTTTAACACATAAACGATAAATGGTAGCCTTAAAAACCCCCACAGTATCTATGGAGGTACTCTGAGTATTTTGCAACACCATTGAAATGAAAGCTTGTTAAGATTTTCCTGTGACACATGACAAAATATTTTTTAAAAGGTTAACATGAAAGCCAAACAAGATCACCCTACCTCAGTGTATGAATTAATCTGCAGATTAACTGTATGGAGCTGAGTTAATGATTAATATGCAGGTACTGAAGTATGCTATGTTTCTTAAAAAGCTTTAGGGTTATCAGTACCACTTCCCTTAGTTTCCATAAACAGCACTGAAGTTAAAACAAAAGTTATGTTAATTCTTTCTACATACAAACCTTCTTTTGCACAAGCAAGGCCTCCAGACCCTCCACCAATGACCAGCAGATCATACTCATTCTTTCCTGTGAAGAGGACGTGAAAATAGCAAGAAACAGAGAGGGAAGATGGGAGAGGTACGTAAGGGCAGCATCAAAGAGTACTGCTTTTTTACAATCGATTTTTGCTGATTTGAGTCTTCTTTACTGTAGCACCCTAGGGTTTTTTCACTAAATTATCTGGTCTGGTTTTGTGAATGAAATATGTAAAACAAATCAACTGAAGCCAGGAGAAAATATGAGATTTTTACACAGTATCTCTAGAAGTTCCTTCTGCACAATAAGGCAGCCGCAACCGGAACCAAGAGCAGGTCTTGCCTGTGGATTAAAGCAGCAAGTCCTGAACAGAGCCGCTCTCCGCGGGGTCACACTCCACGCTCCGTGTGCGGGGCAGGGGCGCTCGGAGGGAGCGGGGCCCAAGCTCCGGAGCTCCCCGCACACCGGGCCCGTGTCCCGGCGCGGCAGGAGCAGCCGCAGGTGAGCGATGGGCCAGCGGGGCTGCGGCAAGGGCAGGGCTGGGAGCGCTGCAACCTCCGAGCCCGGGCCGAGGGTGGGGAGGGCCGGCACCCCCCGACCCTTGGCCGCTGCTGCTGGGACACCCCCGCCCCTCCGCGCAGCCCCCGGAGCNCCGGGGGCCCCCCCGCTCCCTCAGCACACGGGGGGCGAGGCACGGGCTCCGGCTGAGACACCGCGGCGGTGGCTCCCAGGGCCGTCACGGCCGGCCCCCGCCTCGCCTCGGGGGATAGCGAGAAGACGGACCCCACAGCGGCCGCTCGACTCCGGGGTCCGCGGGGAGGGCTCGGGGGAGTCTCCCCGTGCGCTTCGGGCGTCAGCAGCCGCGGTCAGGGGGTGCGGGCAGAGGGTGCAGGCGGCGCGTACCTGACAGCGCCCGCAGCGAACGGCACAGCCCCGGCACGGCCC